>VZSR01002526.1:3604037-3648004 GCA_013398615.1 Brachypodius melanocephalos
TTTTCTCTGGGCCCACCGAGAAAAAAACCCGTTCAAACCACTCATGTGGCCGCACCTGAGCACCGGGCAGGGTCTGTGGCCAGAGCCCGGCCAGTGCTCAGGCCGCGGGGCTGTGTCAGGTCAATGGTGCCACTGGCTGCCCCTGGGCTGCGCTGGAACAGAGAGGGGACGCTAACAGGGACACTGCTGGGAGCCCCCGGGCAGAGTCCTGGCCCCAGCACACACATCCTGTCCTGTCCTGGGAAGTGTCCAAGGCCAGGTTGGACCGGACTTGGAGCAAGCTACGATAGTGGAAGGTGTCCCTGCCCATGGCAGGGGGTGGCACTCGATGAGCTTCAAGGTCCCTTCCAACCCAACCCAACCCATTCCATGGTTCTGTGTGTGTGGGAAACTCGCTGAACTCATTTCTCTGCAGACTGCCAAGATTGCTGCTGGGGAGAACACCTTTGGCTTTAATTCCAATGACTTCTGCTGTTATTCTCTATCAAGACTGAAGGAAATCATCTTGATCATTTGCTCTGTGTTGTAACTGCACATCACCGATGATAAATCCATGTTTGATGTGGGTGATCCAGCAGTGAGCAGTGCCCCACTTGGATGCTTGCACTGGCTTTGAAGTCCTGCTTATGCCAGACCAAACATGCAGTGAAAACGTTCTGTCAGCACACTGAGTTATATGAAATAAGCAAATTATTGTTTAATGTTGAGGTTCCTTACAGAATATGTTTAGATTCATATGTGATATTCTGACAGAAGTTGAGTTACAGTATTTATCCTATTTTTTGTGACTTGAAAACTTTGTAAAATGGCATTTTCATACTAAAACATAGTCAGATGTGGTGTTTAGAACTACCCATGGGAGTAAAGAAAACAATAAATATCAACTACTGGACTTTAAAGAAATCATGTTGCTTCCTGAATCCTTTACCATGCACAGACAGGCAGCAGCTCATGGATTCTCCTCATCAAAACCTTCCACTCTGGCCACAGCCTATAAAGCAACCTACAAAACACCAGTGGTTTGAAAAGTCAGTGTGAAGTACAAAGCAAGTGAGTTCCAAAGCCATTACCAATTTGGTAATTTTGAAAATTGCAGGCAGTTGATTTATTGATTAAAAATCGTATTTTCACGTTAGCTGTAATTTTTTTTTTATTCTGGATTTTATAATCCTTCTTTACAAATCCACCCATAAGAAACGAACTCTTAAGTTTGTGCAGGGGTTAACAAATGCCCAGGTGATGATTTTAATTTGCCATTCAGTCCCTGTACTGGGGCAAAATCACTGATTGACATAAAACTAAAATAAATTTTACCTTGCACTTTCTTTAAGGTTTTTTAATATTGTCGAGTTTCATTTCATATTGTCATGAGTAGTCTTAACAGTTTCATAGCTGTAAATGTTAAATACAGTTTCACTGTTAGTTTTTTTTTTAAATGTTGATCAGAATCACTTCATAGTTCAGATACAATTTCACAGCAAGTAAAACTTTGCTCTGAAGCAGATGAAGTTAGCTATGCATTAACTCTGCTTATCTAAAGTCTTAGAGCCTCTTAATTTGTTCACAAACAGTTCCAAAAGCATTACTCAATGGCTATTTCAAGGGTTAATAAGAAGCAAAGGGGAATAATAATAATTCTCTGTTTCCTGTTTACAGCTGAATCACTTAGAGGAGATATTTGTGATTCAGGGAA
Organism: Brachypodius melanocephalos; assembly: GCA_013398615.1. Classification (NCBI taxonomy): domain Eukaryota; kingdom Metazoa; phylum Chordata; class Aves; order Passeriformes; family Pycnonotidae; genus Brachypodius; species Brachypodius melanocephalos. The sequence goes on from VZSR01002526.1 coordinate 3,605,731, forward strand.
CAAGCTTAGAGACAAACCTTTAAAAATTAAGGGAGTTTTTGTGTGTGGGGGGGTGGTTTTAAATGCCTGGGAAGTCTGTAAGTTTTAATCAGAATAAGATTTAGGCATTTAAATATCTTTGTGAAACTGGTTCTGAATAGTCTGTTGAAAGGTAGAAGGATTGAAGTCAAAGTATTCTTTGGAAAAATGAAATAGATTATCCCAATTGCACTGGCTTTATTTTATCTATAAACAATGAATTTAGCGGAGTAGTTTCCTCAAAAATTTAATTCTTCTCACATTGTCTTCAGGAACATTTTTCTGCTTCAGTACAACTCAGCAAAGCTGAGTAGTTGTTTTTTGTTTTGTTTTGTTTTGTTTTGTTTTTTCCAGTAGTTTCTGTGCTTCCCAGATACAAAATGCTGTTTGCTGCCACAAAATGGAACTTACTTCTTGCCATTCTTCTACTGATTTTCATGTTCCTGAGGACTAAATTTCTCCTCCTTGTCCTGCAATGTCTGTTCATGCAGACACAGCAGGAGCTGAAAGGTTTAAACTTTGGTTCCTAATCATGTACATGAGCTTGTGTCACCCTCTGTGGAAAAGAATTTCCTCTTGTGATGTTTCTAAGAGATAAATAGGTATTTATAACATTATTAATTAAATAGCATTTGAGATTAAATTGTGGAACTTGTTTTAATAGAGTATAGAAACTATGAATGAATTGTACTCAAAACTGCAGAGAGACTGAGACAACCGAGCAGTGGAAATTGACTGTGGAATCAGAACTAAACCAGAAAGAAAGTGCAAGAAAATAGAAAGGTTATTGAAGCACAGCATAAATCCATTCAAGAACTGCAGGCCAGGATTGTACAATATACATAGAATAGATGAAGTAAAGAGAAAATGCTTCTTGATTTAGCATGACAATATTACTAATACAATTAAATATTAAAGAGTGTTGCATGTTGATTTTTGCATTGAGAAAATGATTATTCTGAGCAGGGGTGTGCACCTGTCCTGTGTGAATGCGTGGATGAAGTGAACAAATGCAAGTGTTTCAGTTGTTTATTGTTTATTATTCTGCCTTTCCTGTAAAAGATGACTCAGCATGGAATACCAGATAAAACAGACTTCTGTCTTCTGATGAACAAAATTACTTTTCCATGCGAGATTTGAGAAACAAAAGTGTATTTCCAGTACATTTTTCAATAACGATACGGTTTCCTATTTGTTCCCTTTGAAATTAGTTTGAAAATTAAATACTCGGTTTAAAACTGGAAGATGAGATATATGAAAAGAGAGACCTCTTGAAAGAGTAAGTAATACTGACTTCTTTTTTTTTTTGTGAAACACTTTTTGTTCTGAGAACTGTGCTGTTGTGAACACGTATGTTTAACTGTTAAATTGTAAAGGTCATTATATTGTTAATCCTCAGGCCCATGAAATTTGTGCATTCCTGTGACACATTTTATGGGGTTTTCTCTCTTTTAGAAGCACCACCTCAAGATTTCAAGGAAACCTGTACCCTCACAGAGAAGTCCAGCAAATGTAAATGCTCTTTAATTCTGTTTTTAATTCTGTTAGAATTTGTGTTTTGATTTTGGAGAACTTTCCCAAGACTTATTCAATATTTGCCTAGGACCAACCACCTTATTCAACTTGAATATCTGCTTACCAGACACAGGGACAAATGAAAGTAGAATCTGTCCTTTTTCTTTCATTATCATATTATTCTCATTTTGTTAGATTTCAGCTCTGACCATAAAGAGCGATGAAAAAGATGATTTAATAGGAGACAGCAAGGCTCAGCTGCAGGACTCACCAGATCAGTTTTGCTGACTTAATGGAATCAAAAAGTAAGAGTTCACTTTGCTATAGTAATATGTAATTGTTTATAGAGGTATATAAAACAGGATCATGATAATTTTACTCTGCTACCAGTCAGCAGCAGAATTTTGGGGCATTGCAGGCCCTATTTCTGTCTCGAACAGACAAATGATGTGGGATCAGGACTGGCAGGGTAGCTTTTAGGACAAGTCAACCAATGAGAACTTTTGAAGATTACAAGAGGAAAAGACATTACTTGAGTTTTGCACATTTACAGTCGGGTTCCACGGAGGAAATTTACTTTTCAGAACCTGATTTTCAATATTTTAAGCAACTTATACTAAAAATATTTATAGAATATAATGCGAGTACATTTGATCTTTGTTAAAATCTATAAATATATGTAATACTACATTTTAGTAGCATTTTTTTGGTAAATATGCCATTTTTCTTAAATATAAATATAATGTTGACTTCAAAATTCAGTTCTGAAAAGACAAATACTGAGCATTTACCTCTTCTATTCTAATGCTTGTCTTGGTGCTCTCATAAAATATTCAAATGACAAGTTGGTATCATTTGTCCATCGTGGTTTTATTGAGCACAGGAAATTTCAAAATTTTCATCCTTTAATTCCATTAGTGCACAGTGTTGGGAGTTTACTCAGAAGCTGAACTTTTTAAATGAATGTTCCTGTACTGCATAATACTGAGAGATTTGGCAAGAGTCTCAAACTTTGTGGCAGCCCTGTGTGAAGAGAAACTTTTCCCCAGCAAGGGAGCCCAAAGTCCCTCTCTTTGGTCTGTTTTCTTTGGTGTTAAATGCACAGCACCTTCTAGTGACAGTGTGGGTTGGTACCTGCTCTGTCATCAATGCAATTCTAGAATGGTGACAAAACTTGATGCAATATTACAGGTATTTCCACCCTGACCTCAAGCTTATTTGTGAGCTTATTTGTGAGAAAACTCGCAGATTGTATCTTAGTTGAAGGAGAAGAATGTATGTAACCACTGCCAGAATTTCAAACTCCCGTACAGGGAATGCATGTGCAGGCACTCCCAGGGACATGAAATTGCCACTCCACACTGCTGAAAGTCATTTCCCAGTGCTGTTTACAAATTTGTGCTGTATAAAGCTGCAAGAGCAGAGCGTGCAAAATAGAATGTGGAAAATCGGAGCAAATCTGCAGAAATCTCACTGTTGGGACTCACCCAGCAGTGCCAAGTTGAATGCAGTGTGCCTTGCTTCTACCAGGAGCCTCTTGGAGAGGAAGAGTTCCTGAGGGAAACCAGCCTTCCCTTTTCCTTCCTTACAGCCATTTTAACTTTTATTTGGAATCTGAGTGTGGCTTCCCTGTTGGGAGGCATTCACCTGGCAGGTCTTGGGTCACACCTGGGGCACAGTTTTCACTTTAGCACTAGTATGATGCTGGGTTGGTACTGTTCATCCTTGACAATACTGCTGAAGGCTCTGGGTTGTCTTTGGTGGTGGTTTGTTGGTTTTTTGTTTAGCTTTGCCCTCAGAGCAGTGATTGTGTATCTCAGACTAACAGAAATATCTAGCACTTTCCAAAGAAATGAAACCAAATCCAAAGGGCTCTATTGTCTGAGCCAAACAGCAAATAGGATTATGAAGTATTTTCAGACCATAAATGGAGATTGCTGGCATATGATACGCAACAAAGAGATTTGCTGTTTTAATCTGTGGTTGATAGGAAATGCTGCAGCTAATCCTAGGAAAGAAAGAGAAGAGCAGACTGTGAATCTATAAATTTCAGAGATGAGAGCTGTGTTTTGGGCTGCTACAGAGACTGGCAGTAGGCAGATTAGCTTTGAAAATTCAGCAGTCACAGGCTGTTTAAATGCAAAACCTGGCAAAACCACTTGTTTCTATGGCAGCATATCAGGATCTTATTTCCTTTTATCAGTGGAGGGCTGCAAATGGATGGAGTTGGAAATAATTCCTGTACCAGAATACTCATCTTTCAGAATCTGATTGATTTTTGCCTGTTTTTCATCAGCAGAGCTTCCAATTGTTGATTGTTTGCAAGTGTGGACATGTTTTTACTTTACCATGTACAGTTGCATATTTCATGGAAATAAGAGTGACCCTGCTCTGTTAGTAACCCGCTCATGAGATCACAAAGTTTTCTTTGTGTTGTACCACTACCAGCGGCAGAGTGAGTAGGAATAATGTCTGATAACTTCTCATTGTTCCTCCTTTTATTTTAGGCATTGGTCAGTGACAGAGAATCCTATTAAATTAGTTACATATGAGCTTTTGGTATGCACTGAATTTCTGTGGCCCATTATAGAGACTCCTGGGGAATGAACCCAGGGTTTTTATAATTACTAAATTCTATTTACAGGTATCACTTGAAGCACTTCCTGTAGAACATCAGCACACCATCGCTGACTTAATGAAAGAGTAAAATCACTGATGTCAGGGAATGGATTGGTTTGGTTAACAGAAAGGTTAAAGATAAATAATTAACAGTGTAACTGGCTGTTCCAGAACAGGGCTGTAAAGCTGGACTATAAAAGCACATTAAAAATTTCTATCACTGAGTCTCTGCAGGTCAGCAGGAGGGCAACCAAAGAAATGGATCATAAGCATCAGACTGTGGATGATGGATTTTAGGAAACTGTATGGAAGAAGCCTCAGCACTCACAAATTGTGACACTGGACTTTGTTGTCCTGCCAGATTCTTTTGTCTTGCTGCTCCCTGTAGCTCGTGGGATCTCACTCCCATCAGAGAGGTCAGTAGTCAATGAGCTCCATGGTCATAGCCACAAGGACAGTCCAGGAAGTCTTTTAGCAGCTTGATAGTTTGTGTATATTACTGAAGATACGTGAATACCACCCTTTCCATGGGCAGAATAACAGTGCCAGCAAGGGAAGGGCAGCAGCCAAGAGGTTCTCTGACTGTATCAGCATGGGGCTCAGCTGATAAGCAGCCCCAAGCTCCACTCAGAGTAATTTATTGCCCTTCCAGATAAATGAATTTTCATCTGTAATACCTGGTCAGGTATTTCTCCAGTGCACTGCATGTGTTCAGAGGCTGGATAAAAACATTGCAGTGAATAAAGGCACCACTGAGATTAAACTGACTGCTCCAGAGGCTGATAATTGCCAGTGTTCAGTATCCCCACACTGGGCTCTGCCTGACAGCTCTAAACCTTCCTGACAGGGGGGCTCTGCACAGATGGAAGCAAAGACATTGCATCTGTGCAACTGCCTTATCAACCAAATTTGTAATCACTGCAAACAGTGAAATTGGGTTTGTGTGGCATGACCTATTTTATGTAACATCAGTAATTACATTTTCATCTGTTAATTCTTTATTGCTCAAATCCTGTATCAATTTTCTGTTATTTTACCTGGCTGGTGGAGATTTACCTGGGTCAACACTCTCTCTTTAAATATTGCCATAGTATTAGCACTTTCTTTTTATGTTTTGAAATTTCCTCAGTATTCCAGACTTGTTGAAATGAGCATTAACTAGCTAATCATGTTGAGTTTAAAATATTTATTCCTTATATGATTTATTTAATAATTTTTGCTGCAAATCTGTGTGTGATTGTTCAGTCACTATGTTTTCAAAAGCACAAGTTCATGCTGAAGCCTTTGCACTTACTCTGCATCAACAGCTTGTCTTCATCTTGTAATGTTCCCTGACTTTATTATTGGCCTCTGTCCTCACAAAAGCTTATTTCCTACTCTTCAGCTTCCTGTACAAGTTTTCTGCATTTTCTCACCTCTAACAGTTATTGTTGGTTTTCCTCTATTTTTATTGCTATAGTTTTTATTGTTGCACTTTCTTTTTAATCTTCATTATGACTTTCAAGCCTTGTTACAATTTGCTACTGATGATTGTGATTTTATTTGCTGATTTCCCTAAATCTTGTTGAAACAAATTCTTAAAGCTTTTTTTTTACCCTAATTTCACTCCTCCCACCCCTTACACTGAGTTTTCTCAGCTCAGAAATTGGCACTTTGAGGCAGCAAAGAGTACATGTGCTCACTCTCTGACCTGTTCTCTGCCTGTGTTTTATAGGGGGTGTTGAGACACTTTAAACCCGGCTGTGGTGGTCTCCAGGGTGCACAAATCCAGCTCCAACTGCCTAAAGCTGTGAACCCTTAGAGGAAAGAATCAGCTGTGCATGCAAGGGCCACATGTGATATTTTTGCTCTAAGTACGCTGGTTTTGAATTCTTACCTGGAACAGTTTTTGTCCTCTGCAGGTTTCTAGTGTTAGGAACTGTGTTCTTTTCCTTTCAGGTTCTTTGTGTCCTTAGAAACAGTCTCTGTATTTCCCAAGAACAAACATTCTTTTTTGTGGTTAAATCTTCAACCAACCAAGCCCATACACGTGTGTGTATGTGTGTGTGTGTGCATGAGCAGTGTATATATACACATTTACATTATTTATATGTGGGTTGTGTAGTGTATACTGAGAGAAACTGAATATTTGTATTCCAAATATATCGGAAAAATACAGAGCTAAGTAACATACTGGAGTAGTAGCAAAGTGAGTGTTACACTCCTGTTGCTAAGTGAGATGGACAGATGTTACAAAGAGTACAATTAATACTCTGCTCATGTTCCTAAGCCAGAAAGAGGTTTAAATATAATTAAATTATATTTAATTCCTGAGAAATTATATGGTAGAAATCAACCCAGCATTAAAGACTCCATGAAAACAGAAAGCATTTGGCTCGTCTTAATAGAACAAAGCCTCTATTATGTTATCCAAAAAATGCTTGAAAAATTAGCCCAGGACACAGACCTGTGTGCAGCAGTCTGCAACCAAAGGAAAAGGAGGCACTATTATTCAGGAATTAGCTGAACACCAATTGGGACCAACTGGATCACTCCTCCATCAGCTCCAAGTGACCACAGTGACCACCTCAGACTCACATTTTCCATGTTTCTTATGGCTATGTAAATCAGGAATGTGGTTGACTTGCATAAGACATGCATCAGATCAGATTCCAAATGGAAGTGAGGTGATTGCTGGAAGGGCACGTGTTCCCAGAGCTGCAGACAGGGAGCTCAGGGAGGGGCTGACAGAGAATAATGGCTTTATTGACCTCTTCTCCCTCTTGCTCCCACCAATGTGGGTGTTTTCCCCCATCTGGGGACATTATTTTCATTGGTATTGATGCAATATTTTGTTTCTTACTGTGCTGTGAGGAGTGGTTTTGTAAGTTTTTTCCCTGTCAATCAGTATTGAGTGAATTGCTTGTTGCTTCAATATTTGCTGAGTAGGTTCCAGGGCAGCCAATTTCTGAGTGTGTTTTGCTTGGGCAGGTAAGCCAGGCTGTGCCTGAGCAGGCTGCAGAGCAGGGGGTTTGATTTCAGATTTGTTGCTTCATGAGCACTGCACAAACTTGGAGAACCCTAGAATGGTTTGGGTTGGAAGTAACCTTAAAGCTCATCCCATGCCACCCCCTGCCAAGGGCAGGGACCCCTTCACTATGCCAGGCTGCTCCAACCTGGAACATTTCCAGGGCTGGGACAGCCACAGGTCCCCTGGGCACTCTGTGCCTGGTGAGGAGCAACCACAGTGAACCAGGCCTGGTGAAACTTTAGCAAAACAGAAGTGTAAAAACTCATCATCAGGGCTTCTGGAGGACTCCATATCCATGCCAGCCTTCCAGCCTTCTTGCTGTCCTATGGGGCAATTAAATTAATCAATAATAACAACTTTTTAAAAGCACTGCCTTGTTTAAAAGCCTGAGGAGAGAATGACTGTTAATATAATTAGATTTCCAGCTCCAGTTTCCAGGTTAGGATATTATGGACACGTTTGTTCCTATCACATTTGCTTTGTGGTTCAGTATGAATTTTCAATAGATGACTTCGTGATAAGAAAGCAGCAATTCAGATGCAATTATATAAACAGTAAGATCAGCCTGGAATTAGCCTGGAGAGTATAAAGCACACACAGAGCTTGTGCTGGGTCACTGCCTCTCCCAGCTCAAGGCAGAATCAGGTTCCTGTAATACAGAAGAATTCTGCTGACAAGAGGTTGGTCTTTCCCGACTGGTGTTGTTGCAGCTACAGGGTAAACCAGCCTGTGTAATGGATGGCTTTGCTATGGGAAACTGGCAGCTGGGAGAGACTAGAGGGTGATGTCCAGATGCTGGTAGACCCTGTCATTTAAAGTTTATCATTTAGAGGCTCTAGAGCAGTTCCTGAAATTGTCTTGGAGCTAATCAAGGCTTTGTTCTCAGGATTCCCTCCACAGGTCTGAGAAATGAGGTCACCACAACAGACAGATAAAGCAAGATTCATTGAGTTGAACTCTTTGTTGATGTTCTTTATTGTAATTTGCTTGAATCTATTATTTAATTCTTGGCTGTGTTCCCATCTCATCATGCCTCTAAGCCACTGGAAATTGAAAAATCCAGGTTTATGCCTGATATGCACAGCCTTGTCTTTTTGTCTCTTTAACATTTTATAAGATGCTTTCTTTAGAAAATTATTTTAAAGCAGTGAGATTATTTAAATATCTCTGCTAAATTCTAGAGCTCATGTTCTCTTACATGTCACACTTTCAAATCTTTCAGCTCCTCTTATTTGTTCTGTGTCAGGATTTTATCACTCACTAGTGAGAAGTTCCATGTAATAGGCTTAAGTGGGGGGAAGTAATTTGTTCTATGTTGTTAATGGCCTCTTTGCCCTTGTTCTCTGTTTAATGGTCAGTATTATTTCAATGAGGACTGAGATTGGAAAGAAATTGGCAGGCTGTAGCTAGAAATGTTAATATTACTCCAGGTCTGTGACTGTCCTGGCTGTTCCTGTTGAATGCTGAGGACAGGACTGAAAGGCACATCCCATTTTACCTGTGGTTTGCTCTGCTTGTTTGCTCTTCCTCATCCAGCATGAGTCCCTTCCTTGTGACGTCTCTCCTCTTTGGCCTGATTTTTGGACAAACAGCATCACTCTGTGCTCCTTCTGAGTACACAATCCATGTGGAGAAGCGGGAATGTGCCTATTGCCTGGCCATCAACACCACCATCTGCGCTGGATTCTGCATGACCCGGGTACGAGCTACAGATGTGTCTGTAACAGCCACCACTGCAAACCATGGCTCTGTTCTCCCAGAAAATTGTGTGCAAATGATTTAATTGTAATAGAGTTTATCACAAGCAGAAAAACTGCACTGTCACTATATTATATTTTCAAGTTAGCTTTTTGCAAAGGTGTGGATGAAAAATGCCAAGCCTTTGGAACTGTGGGGTTGGTAACATCAGTGGCACAGCAGAGACCTGACTGCTGCTGCCACTGCAGAGCCTCTGTGGGCACTTTGTGAGGGCAGGATGGAACAGGTGAGGGGCAGATTATATTGGGTCACTTTTAATTAATGTAGATAACTTAGGTCTAACTTCTGCTCCCACTGCTGCTATCTCAGCTGGCTGTGGGGACAGCTGTGCAGCAGCCACACAACTTCACTGTCCAACACAGCATTCTGAGTTCCAGCTTGGGCAGCAGGGAGCAAGAAGAGATCACAAAGCACAGGGTGCAGTCTGTGCCACGTGGATTAGTTAAACCATAAGAACAAGGGGAATGTGTCTGTGTGGGGAGGGAGCTCCAGTCACAATTAGAGCTCTGACCTCAGTAGTACCAGAGCTGGGCTGAGGTATGAATTTTGGTCTCTGCACCTCACAGGACACTTCTGACACACTTGTGCTTCAGTGAAACAACACATTTCTCTTCTCTTTGTAGGACAGCAATGGCAAGAAGCTGCTCCTCAAGAGTGCTCTGTCCCAGAACGTTTGCACATACAAGGAGATGCTGTACCGGACAGCGCTGATCCCAGGCTGCCCTCACCACACCATCCCCTACTACTCCTACCCCGTGGCTGTGAGCTGCAAGTGTGGCAAGTGCAACACTGACTACAGTGACTGTGTCCGTGAGAGGGTCAGGACAAACTACTGCACCAAGCCACAGAAGCTCTGTAACCTGTAAAGCTTTCAAAGGGGTGGGGGTGATATGTACTGCTCTGCTCACGCCTGAACTGAAATAAAAGTGTATTTCATACTCGATTTGCAAACTTCTGTGCACAAAGATTTATTCTGAAGGTGTATCGTTAGTTGTTTCAATTAGTTGGGTGTTCTGAGACAGGCAGAAAAGAATCATAAGGGCTGCATGTTTATATTGAGGACCCACATGAATTTACTCTGGGGAAGAAGGAGACAAGACTGTGTGGATGTATCAGCCTTCGCTCACAAATCCCAAATATTTTGTGAAGAGATGCTCAAAGATTCAATATATTGACATATTTCAGAATTTGATATTGATTTATTTCAGAGTTCACATACTTCCCTTGATATGTCTCAGAGTTAGAAAAGAGGCAACACATACTCTTGGTACTGAACATTTTAAATAGATTTTGACACATGCTTACGGCCTTCAAATTAGCAGCAGTATTTTTCCATCTATGTAATATTAGTTTAGCCACTGCAGACCTGTGTCTTCTCTGCTGTTGTCCAGACCTGTGTTTATTGGGAATGCTTCTCTACATTAATGTCTCTACATGAATGGCACAACCCCCCCTTCCCTGCTGAAGTGCAGTTTGAAATACACCTGTCTCTGTGAGCACTGAGGAATCACTGCAGCTGCAAACCTGGCTGCTCTGTTCTCCACAAGGGGAGTGTGGTGCCATCAAACAGAAAGCAAAACTCAGAAAAATCCAATTATTTCCAAGAGATCCCTTGGGAGTGCAAGGACAGCTGGGCCCACCCTGTGTGCTGAACATGAACAGGTGAGAGGTGCAGAGCCACGAATAAAGAAAAGTAGTGCATGTAATTAATGTAAATTAACAGCTGCTTCCTTTCCACTGAGATTGTAGCTCCCAAGAAATTACAGGTACTCCATTCACACATTGCTTGAAACAGTAAATAAAGGAACCAGAATTCACAGGATACAAATATGATATTTAACATTCTTAGAAAAATCTTGCTTTCGGGATTGCAGTTTTCATGCCTATTCCTGGAATCTGATTCTCTGTTCCAAACACTTTTATTTTATTTCAGCTGCAGCTGTGAAAAATCTGTGAGAAAGCGCAAGGGAAACTGCTGGTGCCCCCCTGGAGCAGGGGTTTGGACAGGATGAGCTCCAAGGTCCCTTCCAACCTCAACCAATCCATGATAATTTGAATAATGTCACGGATTCTACACAACATATGAACTGCAATTATCATGTGCATAATTTGGTGATAAAGAAATACCTTCACAGGCAAGGTTTGAAAATTTAAATTCTCCAAAAACAGGTTTGAAATTTACAGAAAATCCAGAGCATCTGCAGGAGGAGCCCTACTTCTGTAAAACTGATCTCTTACACCTATGGTTTAAATTTCGTACAAGACTACTTCTAAAACTCTTTGGAACGGGAGAGGTTAGTTACAATTAAGTTACAAATACTTTCTGGTGGTGAGAATCTGGTATTCCCAGACCTTTTATATATATCACACAGAGGAGCTGTGGTCTCCCAAGCTCTCCAAGAAAGAGCTCCAACATGAACTGCTGCTTTCTAGTTGGTGAAGAGCACAGGAATGGTATAAAAAACTTGGGGAATAGGTATTTATTGAATAATTTGATACCCTTAGGGTATCTGGTAAATGCCAAAGAAACAAAGTGTTCAGCGCTAAGATCAGCCAGACTTTTCTCAAGGTGTCTGGACTGTTAAAAATATTGTTTAGCACAGGAAAATGTAATTCTGTTTACTATCGAGCAGCACTTTTACTTGGCAAAACAACAAAAAAAGGGTACTTGGCTTATTTACAGTATCAGCAGCACTGCTAAGTTATTGTAATGTCCTTTATTGCCTGACAGATTTGTCTTCAGCACAAACAGAAACCAAGTCTACTTTTATGGTTAATGCCTATGCAAAATCATTGAGAGAAAAATAACTAATGAGCCTCCTTTTACACATCAAAAAACCCCCAAATTGAGACGTCTGCGTTGTGCAAACATATCTGTTTAACACAGAGGACTGTGTCCCTCTGACCTTTAAGCAGTTTTCATGTCCAGCTTTAAGACCCACCCCCAGGCCCAGTGATAAATCCCTGTTTGGGTGACGATTTTTTACAGTCGTGTGTTTGTTACCTTTCATTTATGCTGACCGTTCCCACAGAACTGAGCGATGGATTTGCAGGCAATCCAAACATCCTCACCTTCTGTCCGTACCTCAGTCCCGGTGGGGACAGCACAGAACGGGCTGTGCGGAGGAGAACGGGGCTGCAGCCGCGTCGGATGCTCGGAGAAGCACAGACCCGAACGCATTCACAGGTGGAGCACGGAGAAGAACAAGGAAAAGAAGGAAAAGGAGGAGGAAAAGGAGGAGGAAAAGGAGGAGGAAAAGGAGGAGGAAAAGGAGGAGGAAAAGGAGGAGGAAAAGGAGGAGGAAAAGGAGGAGGAAAAGGAGGAGGAAAAGGAGGAGGAAAAGGAGGAGGAAAAGGAGGAGGAAAAGGAGGAGGAAAAGGAGAAGGAGCCCGCGCTATCCCCGGGTCACCGTGAGGGAAGAAGCGGCCCGCGCTCCGCACTCGCGGCGGCTGCGGCGACACCCGCGGCCCGCAGGGGGCGCTGTGGTGAGGGCTCTGAGGGGCGGCCCCGCCTGTGCCGGTCTCGGCCGGGGCCGCCGCTCCCCCTGCGACAGCGCTGCGTGTAAAGCACCGTGGGCAGCATTGGAGGGGGAATTTTCCCCCTCTGCCCCGCTCAGGTGAGACCCCACCTGCAGAGCTGCCTCCAGCCCTGGGGCCCAGCACAGGAAGCCAGTCCAGAGGAGGCACCAGGAGCAGCTCTGCTGTGGGGAAAGGCTGGGAAATTAGGATTGTTCAGCCTGGAGAAGAGAAACTTCGGGGTGACCTCATTGTGGCCTTCAGTACCAGAAGGGAGACTACAAGGAAGACAGGACAAAGAGGGAATGGCTTCACACAGACAGTAGGTTTAGGCTGGATTTTAGGAAGAAATTGTTCCCTGTGAGGGTGGTGAGGCCCTGCTACAGCTGTGGTTGGCCCTGGATCCCTGGAAGTGTCCAAGGCCAGCCTGGACGTGGCTTGGAGCAGTCTGGGTAAATGGGATGAGCTGTAAGGTCCCTTCCCGCCCAAACCATGCTGGGATTGTCGCACCGCCCCGCCCGCAGCTCGAGCAGCCAATGGGGAGCGAGCACCGCCCACAGGGGGCGGGGTCTCCTCGGCACGCCGGTGCCGGAGGGGAATTCCGGTGGTGCCGGGTTCGGATCCCGGTGACGGGTCCGGGTCCTGATCCCGATCCCGATCCCGGTCCCGGTCCCGGTCCCGGTCTTGTCCCGATCCCCAGTCCCAAGCCCTGCCTGCCTCGCTGGATGAAGGCTGCTCCGTCACCTGGAACCCACTCAGTGTCCTGGATGCAGCAGGTGAGACGGAGGCAGCCCCGCCGTGCCCTCAGGGCCTGTGGGGGGCTCTGGCCGCGCGGATCGAGTTCTCTCCGGGAGTCGTTTATTCCAGGTTATTTTTATTAGGAAGTTGTTTGAAATTCAAGACACAAAGCCGATAAAACGCCACTTCAGAACACATCATAGGGAAGTGAAAGCTAATTTCAGCCACAGAGTCTGTTTTCTTTCAAAGCAAGAGGTAATTCTGCCACAGACGGCAGCATGAACCGAAACGCCAGCTCTGCCCAAAATTAGAATTTATGCTATACCATGCACATTATCTTGGGAGTGGTTTGTGTTTTGGAGACCTCGTGGCTGGAGCACCAATAGAGAGGAAAGATTGAAAAGCTTTATTTATGTACATTTTCTATGAACAGTATCCGACGCTGTTAATCCGTAGCCTGCAAAGGCTGTACAATACAGCATTTGAGGGCTTAAGACAACTCAATTTCAAGACACATGAAACATGTTTTGTTATAAAACTATCAGTATCAAGACAAGTGAAATAGGATTTTGTAGGGATGTCACAGGGCTGAGCTTCATCAGCTGCTGTGTGGTCTCTGAGAGGTACCAAAGCTGGCTGAGGTTTCCCTGTGACAAAGGAAGCTCCCACTGAAATCAGTTACTTAGAAAAATTAGACAAGGGAAATGTGAATAAGGATGTTTAGAGACACAACAAGGGCATCAACAACTTACATCTTTATGCTTTAGAACAAACTGTTTGACAGGAGAACAAGAAAATGTGTGTGAGGTGCTTTCAGAATTACATCACCTGGAAGGATCTGATCTTTTGTCACTCTCCTCTGACACAGGTGCAAGGGACAGTATAAATGGGTATTTTTGCTGCCTTATGTGTCAGTAACTCTCTCAAAAAATACCCTCAGTTACTAAGATGCAGAGAAAACTGCAATTATGTTAAGCACCTCGCAACAGCAGGAAACTACAAAAGACTTTTTTCCCTGTATTCTGTTAAAGGCACTAGTATATGAATAACATGTTGATTTCCAGCTTAATTTATACCAATAACTTAGAGAACTAAACCAGTAACAGGTATTGTCCTGTTCCTGGTATGCAGTGCAAGTATCCCCTAGACCTAAATAACAGTAACCCTAGAGCTTATGCAGGAATGCTCAGAAAATTAATGCCCTCTTTAGAGGAGGAAGAAAAGAAATCACAAACCCAAAACACTTCAGCAGAAAGTTTGGTGGGTCGAGTCTGAATTTATAGAAGGTTTTTCTCTACCACTTTTTCCCGATTTTCTTAAGGCACTGGGGTGGTTTTGTACTTCTGGGGGAGTGGAGGGCTGGGGAAGCAACAGCAGGTTCTGCAAGCTGCCTTGGCATTCAGTGCATCTCAAAGCAGGAGTGGGCATCTTCCAACTTACTCAAGGAATAATAAATAAAGAGATAAACTCTGGTCCTGTCATTACATTCTGGTGCTACAAATTTGAGGAATGAAACCCAATAATGTGAAGATGTGTTTAAAATTAATAGAATGCTGTCATTATGAGGGGGGATGTAACACAAGGAAATTGCTTTATTTGCAGTCAGTTTCTTTCCCTGTAGGGCAGCAATCTTGGAACCTGAACCACTGGCTGTGGTGCTATTTTTACTGATTTTCTTAAAAAACTGGCTTGTCCTGAGTGGCAAAAATGACACTCTGCAAGAGTTTCTCCTTTCTGCCAGTACTACCTTGGGACAACACGCCCCAGCTGGGCACTACCCCATCATCTCTTCAGAGCACAGCCTTTATAGGGACAGTCTCAGGTGCCCCTGGGAGCCAGGAAATTGCTCTGCTGGCTGCGGTGTTAAATTGATGTTTAAGTTTCAGCTTGAGAGCCTCATGGATTTGCTGCCGCTGCCATTCTCCCAGCTGAGCCTGTCTTAGGAGCAAGCAGCAGATCAGGGCCCTGTTTCCCGTTCTGATTCTTGCAGAATGAGGTCCCAGGCCCTGTTTTTAATTAACATCCATTGCTAATCAGCTGTGACAGAGTGACACAAGCCTGACTCTTTTACGGTGTGTGACCTCCTGTGTCCCTGCCAGCCTAAAGCTCAGCCTGGACATGGCTCAGTCAGCAGTGCCTGCCCAGCAGTGCCCAGCTCTTAGTGCAGTGCCACAGCTCATGGTTGGACGACTGGAAAAGAGAAATCCATGTAAAAGACAGCAAGATGTGTCAGCTAAACCAGAGACTTGCAGCAGCAGCATTACCCCAAGTCCTGAAGTGACAGAAAACTGATGGGAGTTGGAGTTTCTTTGGGGAATAAGAGATTAAAAAAAAAAATAGATAAAGGGTAGTATATCCCACACAAACATGTGCAGTAGAATACACATTATTTCCTGAAATCCCGTTTTGTTACACTGTGTTTCAGTGGAACAAGGACCCCATGACTTGTAAATTCCAAGGCCTTTTAGACAATGGTCTACTGGAATGTCTAGTTTAACTGAACTTCTCCCCATCATGTATGGAACAACTGCATCAGGAATCTGACCTGGTGATCACCAGGTCTGAGGCTATGGGGGTATAGTTCGCAAAAAGCTGTTCTCTGAAACCATGAATTATCTTGAGTAAGCCAAAAATTAAGAGATGTTGAGCCTTTTGTGTGATTTATTTTCCTGGGGACAACCTTCCTCCTTTCTAGGCTGGTTCAAAAGGAACATTCTCTTATGAATAAATATGACAAATAGAAAAATTAAGATATAGAAACAAACTATGTAAACGCAAGCCCTGAGGTATTTCAAGCACACAGTGTAATTTTTATACCTGACATGCAATCTAAAGGTGCCAGTAAGAAAACTGACTTCATGACTCTGTAAAAATGTTCCATCTTTCTTTCCTGCCTTCCGCCCCCAGGAGAGGGCGAGAGGTTGAGGTAAGAGCCCCGTGGAAGCTGTGATAGTCACAGAAGCAGAAACTGAGGGTATTAAAGTGCTGTGTGTCTTTTTCTGACCACTTTCACTCTTTGTTTGGCTTCCACAGGCCAGGTAGATTCTCAGAGATCTGACAAAGGGGCTGCTGTTCTGGACCTAGGCTCCACTCCTGCTCCAGTTTGTAGCTGCTGTGAGGCTTTTGGGGCAAAGGCACTGCTGAATGTGGATTTTAGTGGCCCCTTGAACTCACGGTTGGGTTTTTTGGTGTGTATCAGCCTAGCTTGGGAAGCTTAAGCACACTTTGCACTGCAGTTGGTCCCAAATGACTGCCTGGTCTTGCCAGCTTCCCACCTCTTTCCCCCTCTTCCTTTAGCCTGGATCTCCTTGGATGTGTTTTCTCCCCCAGAGCTTTCTGCATTTACATGAAGGGTCCAGTTCTACATAAAATAAAAACCCAGTCTCTGCATGACAGTGAAGTCAGTGGGTCTACTCACATGAATTCAAGCTTGCTGGAGCAGGCCCTTAGGCATTAATTATTCTTTTAAATAAAGTCCAATTTTATTAGTTCTACTCTGTTTGGGCTTTGGAAAATAAAGTTACACAATGGATTACAGGTCTTTTTACAATGGCATTTGTCCCTCTGCTAATTCTTGGCAAACAGGGGCTCGGTGTGAGAGGTTCTGAGCACTGTGTCCCTGTGGGATGTGCACATCCTGCATGGGACACTCTGGATGCACACACAACGTGTTCCATCTGCAGATATTTACCTAGACAGGTACTGCACATCCAGATGTTTGTAAGGAGAGGGATGCATGTGCTTACACAAAGTCTATATGTGTGTAAACTCTTAATTGCACATATACAAACATTAAAAATCAAATTAGTCTTAGATGCACCTTTGCTTTTTTCCATTAAAAAGGACATTTTAAACCCCTTTTTTGTTCACTTTAGTTTTACTGTAACTAATACAATTCACCTGATCACCTAATGGGATATTTTCCTCTCAGTATGTTAAAACACTGATTAAGATGCATTACAATTATTAAATTGGGTAGAAGAGCACTTCTTGTAAGCTTAGTCTGGAACTCCTGGGGCACAGTTGTGCAGTGACAGTTTTAGATCATTTCTCTCATGTTACGGATCGTACAGCACAGAATCATGCTGAATATCATGCCAAAGATCTAGAAGAGAAGGGATGTGATTTAGGGATCCACTTAAAAAACAGTTATAAAACAATTTGCATATCAGACAATCTGAAGGTCCTTATGGCAGGGTGGTGACTGCTTCCATCTACAAACCCCAAAACATCAGACAATAAACATGGAAGAGCTTTCATTGATTTTATGAGCTCACACTGGTTTCACTGTTCTTTGTTCTAAATGTCCAGGCAAGCACAGCCACCCCAAGTATTAATGTTATTAACATCAATTTAAGTCACATAATAACTGAGAGTGTTGGTGGTATCCTGGTGTTGCACCAGAGCGTTCTGAGTTTCAGGTGTTTCTCCATGGAATATGACACACATTTGAGTAGGAGCAGAGGGTGATTCCAGAGCCCCTGGAGCTGGTGCTGAGCTCTGAACGGTTCCTGTGCTCAGGAGCAAGACTTGAAATCTAAACCCCTACTCGTGCCAGGGAACTTGTTCACTCGAGGGAATGATAATAACAGAGAACAGTGGCTGTTGCCAGAGGCTCTGCTTTCCTGCCACGGGTCAGCTCTCCAAAGCAGCTGCCTCCTGAGGCTGCACTGCTGCGGGTGGGAGATGGGCACTTAAAGCACTGGGTTCATGTCCCCTCCCCACACATCCCCCTAAGGATGGGCACAGCTGAGCTCCCACAGCCCAGCAAGTGGCAGAAACAATGCATAGCTGCATTTCTGTTGGTGAAGAGCTTGTGGTCACTTCAGGACCTTCACTGTGTCTGAGGTGGGGATCCAAGGGGAGATGATCCCAGTTCTGGTGTGTCCTTGATGTTATTAATCTCTGTTCCACCCCCCCTGCCTGGCTGTATTTTTGAGTCCCTTCATATTTCATACAAACCCCAGGATTGTTTCATATGCACACCATGGTTTCTGTTACCTGCAGAAACCCTTCAGCTGCTTTTCAGCGTCCACATAAATACGTGAACGTGCTGCTCTTCCCAGCAGATAAAGGAGTGTTTCTTTACTAATATTGTGGCTCCTCAGGCTGCTGGTGTCTGAGTTTGAAAGAGTGCTGGAAAAAGCTTTGTGCTAAAGCCTGGTGAGCCCCAGCCTGCCAGTCCTGGGGACAGGGTGACATCTATTGGTCACAGCTCTAGTGGGTACTCTGTATTCCTCATGAAAACTAAGGAATATATCCTAAAGGATTTAAAGCATCAGACTGCAGTTCTTTGGCATACATTAAATACTGCTAGAGCCTTTTGCTTTTCAGTTTGGTTCATGTGCACTCTGCTCTCCTACTCTTACAACAAAAGAAGATTACCATTACTTTGGACCCTGACTAAGGACACAAAATGAACTTGAAAAGCACAGTCACACAGCTCTACTTGCACTGATGGGGGCAATTCCCAGGGAGAAGACACACTGGAAGTTATAAGAATTGAGGAATCTCACCAGTTGCTTTGAAACACCTTCCACAAAGCTTTGAGTAAGGGACAGGGTACTGGGCACAAGGAGAGATTGAAGAACATGGATTTACTCACTGTGATGCTAGCAATTGCAATTCCAACAATTCCAACTAAGTGCAGATGAGTATCAATTACATTCTGAATTTCAACCAGGCAATTCTGTTAAAAACAAAATAATTTTTTTTTTAATACCTGGAAATCTATGTTTCAATCAATTCTATCAGCTGTTCTCACTGAACAACAGATAAACACAAAAATATTAGTGCAGTCACTGTACTAATTCCTGCATCTAAACCTTGCATTTTGCCGGATAATTTTCCCAGTATCTTCCCTTTTCTGGTGAGACATCTGTACCTCTTGCCTGGAGAGGCTGACACATGCAAGTAATTTTCTTACACTCAGTTTTTTCCCTAAATTTAAACTCCTTTATATAACAGGCCATGCTAAATCAGGAGGTTTGATGCTTCATTTTGACATTGAACTCACAAGCAGATTCCAGAAAAGACAGAAATTACAGAAATATCTTTCTTAACACCAATGAAGTTTCCAGTCAAGATGCTCCATGCATGACTAAGGTGAGCACTTGCCAAAATGCAGCCCCCATGGGCAATTTGGGGTCCTGTTCTGTTTCCTCCTTCTCCCTTTTCCTTTCAGATGATGCAATATTGTCCCAGCTACCATGGGATGCCACAAACAGGTGTCACAACCGAGGGCAATATGACCTCCAGCTTAATTCTGCCTCCACTCTGCTCCATTCCTTAAGGAATTTCACGCTGGAATTTGCAAGGTAAAAAGGGACTTCTTCCTTTCTTTTGCTTACAGAATGTCTCCAATTTTACTAAAGAACTGACATGAGGAAGTGATTAGAACAAGCAGGACAGAGGACACTTGCCTTTGGCAGCTGGATGTTCTCTGGACAGGGTAATCCCGTTTGTTCCACATTACCTTTACCACAGCACTGGAGCTGAATGAGAGAGAGATGAAGGATCAAAGAGGGGGAAATCACAGACTTTTTCTTACTGAAAGTCAGTTATTACTTTCATACTGAAAGTGAGACAGCAAATAACAAAAAAAAAAAAAATCTGTACAGATCAAGTAATAACCTTATTCTCTATATTTAAACTGCTGCTTCTGGTAGAGTTCCAACTGCGTGGGACAAAATTCTCAAAAATTAGTTTCAATTGTCTGAGGCCACAGCAAACGGCCACATTTGTATTAACAATAATGTCCAGAAGGAATTTTTATTACACTATTTCATAACAAAGCAAACAAGTGGATTTGGGAAAAAACAGATCCCTGGCTTACAAGAAAACAGGAGTTGTTAAAGGGAGAATGCAGAAAGTTCAAATATCACATACAGAATTATGGGCAATGCACAAAAGCTACAGCAGAGAATGTTGGAATTTTATTTCTGACACAACATCGTGCTGGGTTTGGAGACAGTAATAAATCAGAGTTTCAGAGGGTTTGTTTTTCCTGTTTGCCTATCTCCCACAAAATGCCTGGAATTCCTCTTTGGGTCAGAAATAAGAGCTATGGGAGAAGGACAAAAGGGTCTGAGGTTGTGAAATGTTTGTTTTAAAGAACGTGGGAATTGCTGTAAGGAGCAACAAAGCTTGGGCTTGCTCTCCATGGGAGGCAGTGTAGCTCCAGGATGGACACAAACAGGGTTAAAGAAGTCACAGGTTGTAACTCTGATTCAGACATTCACTTTTTGGGTGGCCTGAACTGTGTCACACATGTGCTTTTGGTCTTTCACCGACTTTGTTCAGCCACACTGTTTGTCCTGGGACACAGGTCACGTTTTCTCTGACAAATGCAGAGGGATGCAGACATTTCTCCCTCTCTCTGCATTTCCAAGTATTTATCTGTGGATTTCAATACCCAGAAGGGCCATAACAGTAATTTCTTCTGCACACAAAGACCAGAAGCATCAGGAATTTCAAAGCCTGGCTAATTGCACTTTGAAATGTGGAGATCCAAAACCTAGAATTCTGACAGAGCCCTCAGGAAACTCTCAGGGTTGTGACCCTCTGACTGGCTTTTAAGTACATTCAGTTCTATTTTGCCATATCTCAGAGGGAGAAATTTTGGATTCTAATTTGCAGGGTGGCAGTGGAGCAGTGGATGGGGTGTTAAGGTGGAGGAGTACTCACAGCCACATGGTAGCGATAGATGGTACTGTTGACCTTCCCCACTGGGTTTTTCATGTAGTCCTCATAAGCATCTTCGTAGATTTTCTGGGCTTCCTGTATTGCCTGCAGGAATCAGACTTTCTGAGTGAGTTGCAGATCAGTCTTACCCCCAATCCAAGACTTTCACCTTGCGTCCTCAACCTCCAGGGCAAAAAGTTGTGCCTGGTAAAAAGGTATGGTGACTCGAAAGCCAGAGGGTTTGTGGCCTTGGTCAGAATGTTCCTAGGCTCTATTCTGTGCTTTGGTTAAACACTCTGAGTTGGGGAAGTTCAGTGCCTGCATTTGTTTGTCCTCCCAGGCAATACCCTCTTTTCATACAGCTCCCCATGATGTTCTTTCAATGCTGAACCACACCTCCACTTTTTCTTGAACAGAGGAGGCAAAAACTTCATCCTACCCCAACCTTGTGATGACACAAGCTGTCATTGGCTCCAGATAAGAATGTCAGAGAGTCTTCCAGGGAAAAGTCTGGAAAGTTTTGCTATGGGAGAGCCAGGTCAGTGGGCACTGGAATCCATAACTACCCCATTATTACATCAGAGGCTGTTTGCTACTTACCACTTTCTTGCCTATGAAGGCAAATACTCCAGCAGTGACCTCACCTGCAAATATCACCAACAGGCAAGCAAAGAACTGCAGAGGAAAGAGAATCTCACATGAATGGGGCTTGTTCACAGGGAGTGCCAGCCACCCCCTCATCCTCCCCAGGCCTCAACAGCCCACCCTGAACCACATCTCCTGAGCAGGCTCTGCACAGAGCTGCCAAGGCACATTTCTTGTCACATTCAAACAAAGGGGAAATGGCAAAGATGTGGCTCAGAGGGAGCTTCAGGAAAATCAGAGGGTAATTCCAGGAAATACATCACAAGGGACAGGCAAGGGCACCTCTACATGTATGCCAGCTCTGCAGTAGCATGGTGGCTGCTGCGTCCAGAGAAACTGGATTAGCCAATAAAAGGACATAAGAGGTGTTGGACTGTAAAGATCTTTCTATTAATGACACCAAGCATTGAATGCTTTGGGTGGTTTTCCTGCACAGCCCAGGCCCTGGAAACTTTTTACTCACTGTTCCAATCAAGCACTGGGACTCCCGTGCTGCTCCACAGCACCCGAAAAATCCAACTGCTGACATGATGGCCCCTGCTCCCACCAGTATATAGAGTCCTGTGGAAATCAGAGCCAGGTAACAATTTCAGAAGGTTTCTCTCCTCAAAGCCTGCTACCTATTTCATCAGCCCCACCCATTTACAGATATAAGGTCTGTGAAGGTCTCTGACTCTCACAAAACTGGTTACACAGAAAAGGTTCTCTTACCACGGCAGGAGAGCAATGCTTTCTTCAGTATTCTTGGAGAATTAAATAAGACTATTTGAGATTAGCTCAGTTGGTTAGAGTATGGTGCTAAAAACACCAACTTTGATTCCTGGATGGGCCATTCACTTAGGAGCTGGACCTGCTAATCCTTGTTGGTCCATCCCTTCCAACTGAGAATATTCTGTGATAAGCATCTGCAACTTCCACCTTCCAAGTTTGCTGTCCTGGGGACAACTCAGTGCAGGAAGAGCAAGCCTCATACCATCCAGAGCCCCCTTACACCTCTGCAATAAGCAATGTAAGGCAAAAACCCCCAGCTCTAATCTGACACCTAGAAATACTCTTATTCAACAGGTGTTTTGGTTTTTTCTTTTTGGGGTGTTTTGTTTGTTTGTTTTTGGGTTTGTTTGTTTGTTTGTTGGTTTTTGGTGGGGTTTTTTTTTGTATGGGCTTTATCTAAGACAAAAGGAAATCAGAGCGCAGAGTTTTTGTTTCCTCACTTGTGGATGTACATATTTTCATCTGTGCTTAGGCAACACACGGGGTCCTGTGGGGGTCAGCTCCCACCCGACCACAACCACGGGGCTGTGCCTTGGCTCTGGTACCGTGTTGGTGTAATTCCAGTCCTTGCCCTGTGCAGGACGTGGAGAAATCTGCCGTGCCAAGCCACTGCTGGGGAGAAGAGCTTCATCTTCCTTCTCCTCGTGTCCTTCTGGTGAGGGAGAGTGGAGCTGCAGGCGGAGCGCACTAGAGGGCACAGTGAGCCTTGCTCCCAGCCTGGACTACCCAAGCTTCCAATGAGAGCCTTTAGTGTGCTCAGTTACCAGTGTAAACATTATTATAAAACCGACCCAGGGTTAGCAGAGCTGCTGGAATTTGCTGTTAGCAGGCCTTGTGTAACCCGGACTAGAAAATCCCACAGATGACAATTGGCAATTGCTAGGAAAATGTAAGATCAGTCAAAGTTTGAGTGCAGAGCTCCCATACAGCTGCTCTGCCTCACTGGTGCAGCCTGCTCGGGAAAGGCAAACTCCTGCCTGCTGCCCATTCACTGCCACATCACCCTCCAGTCTCTGTCTATCCCAGTTCTTGTGATCCTTCTCCCCTCCCTCCCTCCTTCTGTCCCAGTTTCTGCTGAGATACATTCTGCTACATAGCAATAAAACAATTACAAGTAATATGGCCCTTTGCCCTACTAATTGTAATATACACAGTATTGGGGGAGATGCTGTTTGCTCTCTGTGTTGGCAGTTCTTATTCCATGTTTTCTGGATTTTTAGTACTCAGCCACCTGGGACTTACTGGGACTGAGCATTCTTCAGGCTATACTTGTACACATATTCACAGCACTGCATTTTACTGATATACAAAGATATTTATGGCTCAGGGGAGAAAGGTCAGCCAGCCCTGATGGAAGATGAATTGAAAAAGACAAAAAACCCTCGCTCAGGTGCAGAACCTGGTGCTCAACAGCCAAACACCAACACTGCTATTTCCTGGGATCTCCATGGTAACAAACACAGTGTAATTACGAAGATGTTTCCTGGACGTATTCAGTGTGTCACTCCTTGCTCCTGTCCCTGTACTTATCAGGCACTTAGCAAAGATAAATTTGAGTAAGGAGACAGGAAAGGAGTCTTCTCATTTCTTTTTGTTATTTGCAATTGGAAAGACAAAGCACAGTGAGTCTCGGGGCTGAGACCACTTTCAGGAATTTGGATTTGCATTTGTCAGAGAAACAGCCTGAGCATTTCACTCGCATGACTCAGAGCTAAACCACTACCTCAGTGAGAACTTCCCTTTTAAGGCGTGTTACAGGAAGAACTCACACCACTCACTAAACAAAGCTGAGTCCCACAGCTGAGCCAGCCAGGAGTTAAAATCCACCTTCTTCCACCTTCTGCTCAGGAAAGTTCATCCCACTTTGTCCTTTCTTAGCCTGGGACTACCACTTGGTGATACCCAGCTATTTCTAGATGGATAATAATGTTGATGTAATTTTATTTCTTACAGTTGACACTTAAAATTTCCACAAAATTAAATCTATTTTTACTTTTCTACTATATATACACACATGTAGTCTTTCACACAGGAATAAAACTTGTGATTTTGGCGTTGTCCTGAGGCCAGGACATGGCCTCAGTGATCCTTGTGGATCCCTTCCAATTCTGAATATTCCATGAGACACATGAAGAAGTGTCTTGAAAAAAATTCAAAGGGCCCAAGTTACTTCTCAGCTCACACTGAGAGGTTTCCCAGCAGCCACATCCAGGGATGCTCAGTGGAAGATGCCTTCCAGGAAGGACGTCTGTCAGAGATGGAAATGTTGTAATTTATAAATTATACATCTTAAACATCTTCATAGGACTTTTGCCTATTGTAGCAAACTGTATTACAAAAGCTGCTGCAGAGAAGACCACCACGCCCTGCCTAAGGCCCTGCTCACTACTGGAGATAAGATAACGTGGCTCAGCTCAGCTCCGGGGATACATTCACGGAGGGATCGAGTTTACCACCCTCGGGTGGAGACCGCAGCCCCGGGGCTATCAGCGGCCAGGCTCGCACAGACCCTCGCACCGAAGGGCGGGAGGAAGAGAAGTTTGGGATGTGTGGTGAAAACCCCTTGGTCAGAGGCAGTGAACGCCCATCCTCGGCTGCCACAGGAGCGCAGCTGTGCCCCTGCACCCCGGGAAAAGCCGCATCCACGGCAGGGACGGCAGAGCCGTGGCCCATCAAAGTGGTCTCCACGTGATGCAGCAGAGCCAGAGCCTTGCAGGGCACAGTGGCAAACCCAGCGCTCCTCAAGAGGCACGGGGGGATTCCCACCTGCCCAAAGCGTTGATTAATCCACTGGATTCTACACTTTGCAGCGGAAAAGGACCCTCACCACGCAGAAGAGCAGATGGAGGGGAGCAGTGAGACATCGGATGAGCAATGAGACACTTCGGATGGGTGATAATGCTTTCACCTAACCCCTGTCACTCTCTCCCTGTCTGCGCCTCCCCCCTTTTCTTTTTCTTTCTTTTCTCTTTCTCTTTGCCTCTTTTACTATTAAATAAAATATATCAATTTTTTGGCACCAACATCTAACCTCGTTTGGTTTAAATAATGTTCTTTTGGGTAGATTTTGAACCTTTTTGGGTTTGATCCATTTTATTCACAGACTTAGTTTTCTTTACTCTTCTATGTTCGAACTGGTTTGTAACAGTATCAAAGCTGTAGGTGCAGAAATATCTTGGATGGTTTAAGTATTTGAGACAAAGATCTGGTATTTCTTTTCTTAGTGGGCTGTACACAGCAATGTAGGCACGATCACCTCAAATTCTTGATAAGAACAGACCTAAATTTAAAGTGAGACTCTCTAGAGAGAAAAAAGTTAAGGGTGGCAATGTCTGGCACACAGCCCTTGGAATCCCAGCCTTACCTAAAGCCATCAAGCACTGAGAGCTGTCAAGGTGAGCAGTGCAAATCCAGACATTTGGTTGTTAATATCACAGCTTTCCTTGCAATAATATCCAGGGTCAGAAGTACCTCAGCTTCACTAAAACCCATTCCTTCCCCAAAAGCAGGATGGAAAGCCTTAATCAGCTCCTATTTATCAGCAGTTCCATTGTAAAATACAAAGCCTTGGCATGGGCTCCAACTTGGCATCAACAGCACAGCCCAGAAACAAAAAAATGTCAGTTTATAGCCACAAAATGGAAGAGGTTTGAGAGTTACAAACTGACACAAAAAATTCTCTACAAAGCTCAGTATGGATAAAAGAAGTGTGTGAGTCAGGTCAGGGTAGACAGCTTGTTTTGGTGAGTGGAAAATGATGAGCAGACTGTCCAGCTGCAGGTTTTCGTGCAGCAGAAGGGAAAAAGTACAAGGTGGAAAGGAAGCAAAGGTTTGTGGCCTTTGTGAATTTTTTCCTCTCACCTCTTGTTGCCTCTGTTAATTTCCTGTAATTCTGCTCTCTGGTCTGTGTGTGCTCATGAAGAGGAGAGAAGGTTTGGCACCTAAACAGAGAGCAGGGAATGCAGAGAGCAGGAATGTTGCTGTGGCATCGAGGAGAGCCAAACTGGCCCCAGGGACAGAGCTCTGCCAGCTGTGATTGCCCACACACGGAATATTAATAATTATATTAATGTTAATGATTATATTAATATTAATATTTATGTTTATATTTATTCCACCTGCATTTAGGACCCACAAGCAGGCCAGTCTCAGCCCTTGAATGCAAAAGGATGAAGAGGCACATTCCAAAGATGAAAATCCATGTCCAGATCTGTCAGAAAATTGGTTCGTTTTGGCAGACACAGCCAGTGCACTGAGTACTGAGGGGCTTCTGGAGGAAACTGGGGCTTCTTTATAACCACAAGAGGATGAAAAACGTGTCACAGGGCTGGGGATTTCTGGACAGAGCCTATTCTCTTCGAATTTTTTTTTTTTTTTTTTTTTTTTTTTTTTTTTTGTGAGGAAATATTGAGGTTTTGGGGTGTGGTTTGTTTTGCTGTGCTGACACCACCCCCCACCCCAGTTTTTTATAGATGTGAAGAGAAATGAAGACTTCTCCTTTTAGCAGTGAGTCAAGTGAGAGAACACCTGATAACAAATTGATTTCCCTTCTGGCTGTAACTTAGTGAGTATAAGAAGGGAAGCTCCTTCTTCTGCCATTGTTTTATTTTGCAAAGATGAATTTGGAAAGCCATAAAGCAGCAGCTTTTCTGTATATTTGATTTTTTGATTCATCCCATGGGGAAAATCATTCTTTCCTGAAAGGAAATTGTCAAATGGGGGTATTCCCTGTGAAAATTCCAACAGGAGGGATTCCCATTTTCTAGCAGACTCTGCTTTGCAATTACCAGGGGAATTAAAATGTTATCTGGCAATCTCAGAGCACTGAGTAATGAAGAATGGCAAATCCACAACCCAGCAGATCTCTGGATCAGCCTCAGTGCTCGTGGCACAGAATTCTTCCCTAAGGTACTTCTCCTCTGGATTTAAGGACACATCCCTTCTTGGGCAGTACTTGGAGACAGGAGATCTGCAAGTCTGAAAAAGCACTTTAAAAAGGGTCAGAGGATTCTGTGTGTTACTGCTGAGTGAACAAAATCTTTGTGATTAGCAATGATACAGAATTCCATCTCTTTAGACCAGAGAGAAGGACGGAATTTTATAGCTACTGGCTGCAATATATTTTTATGTCTATCAAGGGTGAGGGAAGGATCAGCCTGGGCTGGAAGAGGTCTAATTTCAGACTCTGGAAGAGAACCCACTCCCAGAGCTACTTTTGTTTGTTTGTTTGGTTTTCCCCAAGTCTTACTGAAGGTTTGAGGCACAAATCCCTGCCTGGAGCCTACTGCAAAGGGCAGGAGCAGACAAACACACCCTGTCTCTGTCTGGCTTTATTTCACATGGGTTTCTTGTTTACCTGGCTGCTATGGGCACTTTCCATTTGAAATAATCCTCCTTTTTTTTCCTCTCTCTTTTGGGCTGAGTAAATAACACTGAACAAACCCCCAACTGTTCCTCCTCCATGGAGACAACAAGCAGCTCTGTTCTGGGGGTGAGGGACCCAGTGGCAGTGACGGCAGAGCCCAGGACCCAGACAGGGCTTGAAGGGATTTTCCTGGGGTTGTGTGTTCCTTGCAGCCCAGGAGGCAGATGTCCTCCTCCACAGAGGGGCTGAGGGTCTCCAGCCCTTAGGAGAGCACCAAGGAACCTCTAGCACAGGCACACTTCTGGAAAATATGAGAAACACACGTAGGAGTTGGGGGAAAAAGGCCAGACAGGGACAGTGGTGTGTGTGGCACCAAACTCCTGAAACAGGCTTGTTACTAGAAATTTCCATTGTATATTTATTTATAAAATACACTTACAGAACTGGAGAAAAGCTGCAGAGGCCTCTAAAGTGACATGAATTTCTGGAGGAGTGGAGCATACCCTTAATTTGAGCATAATATATGTCTCTGATTAAGTGTCTTGTGTGAATTCAGCAGGGATTTCGTGGTTAATCTTCCTGGAACTACAAAAGCATTACAGGCACCAGCCAGTTTGGAGGTTTCTGCTGATGCATAAATCCTGAATTTCAATTTAAAAGCAGCCTCACTCTAATATAACATCCCAGTCCAGTTCCTCTCTTTCCCCCAGACCACCAGCCCTTGTTACAAATCTTGCTCACAGGCATCCCAGAACCCTAAATAATTATGGCCCAGATTCACTCGAGGCAGCGTGTCCCCAAAGCTGTTCCCAAAGTCTCTGTCGTGCCTGGCACCCCCACAGACTGCTCTGGACTCAGGTGTCACCAACAGACCTGTGCCAGCTGGAGCTGTTCTACCCTGGCTGCACTTCACAGACCCTCGTGGCAATGGATTCTAGAATTTAATGATGTGAATAGTGTGGGAAAACTTCCTCCCATGGGAGCTGTTCAGAACACACACTGTGGCCAGAACCATATGGCCAAATGTCTTGGTACTTTTTCTAGTTTTGTTGCATCCCTTTTGACTAGAACTAGAGAGTGTTCAGGACACTGAGGGCACTGGAAATGTACACAATGAGGTTAGGATTTTTCAATTGGATTCCCATTTCCTTCCTTCATAATTCCTGACATTTATATGCCTGTTTGACTGCAGTAAGCAAAGCACTTTGTTGTCAAGAGCAACTGATAGTCTAAGATCATGTTCATGTGTGGTTGTAGCTAATTTAAAGTCTGTCAGTGTTTGTACTGCTTACATTATCTGTTACCACTTGCATCACTTTGTTGATACTGTATTTCTTCTGCCTTTGTAATACTCAGTCATTTGGTATTCTGAAATCCTCTGGTGATTCTCTGCAACCCTCTCTAGATTAGGACACTCTGCATAATCCTGTGTGTGCATGAGCCAGCTCAATCCAAACCCTCCATGCTTTTGAACTGGCACACCCCAAAAAGGATCCTGAGGGCTTTTGGTTGCTGCTTTGGTTTTTTTTTTCCAGCAGACAAAATGCTTTCCTCTTAATGGCTTCAAAGTGAACAGTCCAAATGTATTTACAGCTCTGTCAGAGTGAAACACAGCGCAGGATATTTCCTTTATGGGAGTTATAATGGGTTATACTGGTTTGCTTGTTATGTAGAAACTCTTTTAAAGCATGTAGAGCTCTCTTTGAAGAGACAAAATGAAAAAGGAGCCTGAGCAACCCTGGAGTGTGGGGTGCTGCTCCAACAAGAGGAATCGTGGAATCATGGAAGGGTTTGGGTTGGAAGGGTCCTTAAAGAGGATGTAGTTCCAGCTCCCTGTCATGGGACACCTTCCACTATCCCAGGCTGCTCCAAGCCCTGTCCAACCTGACCTTGGACACAGCTGTGGCTGTGCCAGGGCTTTGCCACCCTCTGAGGTTAATACCTTAACGTGCCCAGCCACGTCCTGGGGGCATCCAGGGAAGCACCTTGATGCCCTTTTACTCCCTGGGGCAGGTTTATCCCCAGTCACCTCCTGCAGGTGGCTCTTTCCAGAGAGTTCCAAGTGTTGCTGTGGTGAGCTCTGGGCTGGCCATGGGCAGCCTGACCAGGACAGGGACTCCTGGAACCCTCCTGGGCTCAGGGCACCCCGGGCACTCAGTGGTGGCAGGACTCAGCAGTGCCACCAGTGAGCAGGAACCAGGGTGGAGAAGGAAATAGGGTAACTGTGGGTTTGGCTGCTCCTGTGGGCTGGGACTGGCTGGCTTTTACACAGCTACAGCAGGGAGAGGAGAGTGGGAGGTCACTCAGGAGGACAATTTAATGGGCGAAAAACATAAAGTGCATTATCACGCTTAAGTGAGCAAAGAAAAAAAGCCTCCTGAACTTTAGCATCTTGCAAATATACAGCAATCATCCTGAGGCAGATGGACAGATTGTTCCATTAGGCTAAATTAGCTTGTTTGGTCAGAATTGCCTTTATTCTGTCAGAGGAAATACTGACTCTTAGGAACTGCTACAAGGTTTTGTGATCCAGAACAGAGACTGAGGTTTTTAGAACAACTTTCATTTTGAGTAAGGTTTTCTCAGGGGGTGGTAGTGGTGGTGTCATATTTTTAAAGCCAATTTCCAGTGCAGCAGTTTCCGTTTTCCACTCAGGGCCACTATCAGCATTTTCTAAAACACCCTTCCTGAGTGGCAGAAAATGAACGCTGCACACAAGATGATAGGAAGAGAGACCAATTCATTGCTTAAGTCTTAAGTACAGACTAAAAGCCTCTCCAGTACATGTTGGCAGGATCATTTAATGCTCTTCTTGTGGTTTCACATCTCTACATGGGCTGCTTTGCCAACAGCTCTCATTTTAAAGGCTGGTAGAGTTTCAGAGGTGGTGAATTTAGGAGAGAAAATTCTGTTGACTAAGGGTATAGTGCTTGACTCCAAAATACATGAGTAGAACTTGAGCAAAGTGAGGCACAGGAGCCGAGAACTGCAGTTCACATGGATGGAACCCCAGCCAACTCCTGTTTGTATGGGCATCCACTGCTATGGAGAAAAACTACTAATATCCTTCAGCTCCAGACATGACTTCATATCCTAAGGCACGCTCCATCTAACTGTACCTTTCAAAGCCAGCAGCATCACTCCTGCTGTCACTGACCCCAAGAAAAAGCCACAATCACCCTAAAACTTTTGTCCACAGCTGTTTTGGCCCTGATGGATGCCTGGACCACAGATTGGGTCATGGGACTGAAACAAAGAGCAGGGCAGGAGGGTTGTGAGCTCTGGCTGTGCAGGAGAAGCAACATTTCAGGGCTGAGAAAGAGCCACCCAGACTGATTTGTTTGCATTCATCAGGTTTTGTTACCATTCCTGAGGAGGTTTGTTGAGTACATACACTTCACTTTCATTGGTGCTGGCAGGGATGGGACCCTCTGCACTTCATTTATGAGGAATACAGACTTTGTCCTGCTTGTTGCCCTTTGTCCACTGAAAGCAGAGATGGAAGAATGGGAGTCTGGAACTGATCCTCAAAAAGTCCCCATGTCAGTTTTTGTTTCATAAGTGCTCTACTTGCACTCAGCAGCACTTGGTCTGTACTACTGTGCTTTAGTTATTCTTAAAATTAAGAACAGCACTACTACAAAGAATTAATTAAGGACCAATTAACTGTGAGACAGCAATGCTAACACCCTGAGTTCCCACAAGCATCTTATTTCCTTCTGTTGCAGACCCTCCTGCCCAGTAAAAAAATTCCCAGTCTTGGTACAGCAGTCTCCATAAGGATGAGCAATCTGAGGGAATTCCCTTAATTCTACAGATCTTTTCTCCATTTGATCAGTGCAGTGTCACAGACAACTCAGATCAAAAGGTATCTGCCAGCTATGGACCTTTGCTGAAATTATCCTTTTTTTTCTTTCATTTTTCTCCCAAGTGCAAGATCTCTCTCAAGATCCCCAAGAGAGGGATCTATGAACTCTACCAGAGCTGAACTGCAGCTGAACAGGGAAGCCACAGTTTTGCTTCACCAAAAACTGTACTGTGAGATGGAGTAACATAAAAATATATCCCATTGTAGAGGGAACTCCAAAAGCTGGGGAGTTGCAGGGAGAGGATGTCCAATTTTAGGAGCCAGTGTAAGATGTGTCTGGTAAAATGGTTGGAGACTGCGTAGGTCAAAGAGTTCCAATTCCAACCATTTCTGTTTCAGGTTTTTCACTGCAAACTGCAGTGGGGAATATGGATCACCAAACACAAAACCACAAGCAACAGAAAGCTAGGAACACATATGTGCTTGCCCACAGCGCTGCTGCCTGTAAGCTGTTCTCCAACCAACAAAAACATCTCAGTGGCTGGAAAAGATGAACAGGCCTGGTTGCCAAGTCATGGCCCGAACTATTCCAGGGGCAGAACAGACAGCTGGACTGCTGGTAAAGAACAGGGCTATTTAAGGAGACTCACTCTGGCCTAATGGAAAATGCAAGGATAGAATTATCAATTATTTTACACTAACCCAGCATTTCAGATCCAGGAAAAAAACAATCACAAGGAAGCAGAAGAGAGAAGCTGGTTAGATTCAGCTGGCAGCTCAATCCAGGTACAGAAAGAGCAGAATGTGCTGCCCTTTAGAAGAAAGAAAATTAACTGTTTTTCAGAAGATGGTGATTCTGGAGTGTTTCAGCCTACAAAGCAAACTCCAAATGCACCTGCAGTGTTGTTCCAAGCACTCACACAAAGTTGATGTGATGACAGGGCCTTGGGTTATCACGAGGAGCCACAAAATCCATCAGTGGAACAGAGATAAATAAATTATTTTTGGATGTATAGCTATATGCTGATATTTTAAGTCATACTGCTGATCTGCTTTCTCTTTCAGCCCTCAGGGCAGCTGCTCCTGGTGTGCTGCACAGTGTTCCATATTAAGAATTCCTATGCAAAACCCTGGCTGCCACCCAGAAGGCATGTTAGAGAGCAAACACCCAGAGCCAAACAAACAACAGTCCCAGAGACGCTGAGAAAGGCCCAATACACAACTGCCAAGGGGGACTCCGAGCTGAAATCTCCTAGAGAGGGAAAGCTCTTCAGCATGACCTTCAAACACAGCTTTGTCTGCTGCAAACCTCACTGTAACCGAACTTCTCACTGTGCTTTTACCACGGCCTTGGTCCCAGGCTGCTGACAGCCTCAGCACGGCTGTGCCATCAGATGCTCAGGAGTCACAACAGCATTTAGCAGGATTTGTAATGAGGGAGGGAGGGCAGCAGAAAACTCTTGGGTTTTCTTTCACAGGAATGCTCTGTTCAGTGCCTATTACAAAAAAGGGCAAAACCTTTGCTTTAGAATTCAGTCCAAAGTGCAAGTTTAAAAGATTTCTGAACATCTCTGTGCCCTGTTCCTCAGCATTTCCTCTCACAGTTACATATTTCAACAGGCAGCTCTATAAATATGTGTGGCAGCCCAAGAGCTGAATTGTCATGGTGTCTGATGAAACATTTACAAGAACGTTCCCCAGGACTTCCCAAAATTAACAACTTTGAACAACTTTTGTAATTTCTATACAGGGCAGAAGCTGGCTACATCTTTTGGAGATTTAAATACACATGCACCAAAGAATATCTTGTTTACACCATGTGTTCCAGGCTGTACTGGAGCTGTGGTGCTTATTCACAGCACAGGATGTAGCACTTTCTGCCTTCCAGCAAACCACTTGATTTTGAAGGCCAGAACATCCTTCTGTCTTGTTTGCTCTCCTGGGACAAACATAAGTGGATCAAGCAGGGAATCATTCCAATCTAGATCACAGGGAATTCAGCAGGTATAAACTGGATCTGGAAATGAAGTTGGTGATCTAATATGCTGCTATCATAGCAGCTTAGATGTAAGAGAAAAAGTAAATCCTACTTCCTGGCTCTCTGTGTCAGTGGAGGATGCAGGTGTTTTACAATAACCCTCATGTCCCAAACAATGTTCTCATCTGGATGGTTTTATTCAGCCTCACAAAATCCCATGGAAACATTGCTGGACATAACATTCTCCCCATCTATTCCCACAGCTGCACAGCCAGGTCTGTGCCTCTACCTTGGCTGTATTAAAGAAACCAGGGCCTGGGGCTGTGGTGGATCTGACTCAGTCTCCACTGAGAGAATTGGGGTATTTAAGGTACCTGCACAGTCTTGGAGTGATGGGAAACTGCTGCAGGACACCTCTGGTCAACTCCCAGTCCTTCCACCCTGTCAGAGTGGCTTGATGGCCTGGGAAGGACCGGGTATTCACTCACACTTGGCATTTGTAGATGGCAGAAATGTTTGCACCAATGGAATTTTATTGGGTCCGTCTCCAGGGGTGAAGTATTAAATAGAAAAAAAATCCAACTTTTCTGATGTAAAGGTATGTTACAATTGCCAGTGTCAGAGAGCTGCAGTTGCTGGCAGTCTCAGAGAGTTGCTATTCAAGGGTATCTATAGATATGAAACACAGGTGACATTTCCCAAAAACCCGCCTGGAAATCCCAAGGAGAAAAAGCTTATCTTAAATGCTAAAATTAGACATGACTAATCCCAGTTCTGTGGGCACAGGAACTACCTGATTCCTGCCCAGGTTGGAAAAACAGCTCCTGAGATGACTGAACACCAGGTAGGTTCACTTTTCAGCTGTGGAAGGATTTGCTCTGACACTTCAGTCCCACTGAGGCCTCCCCAGGGAGAACTGCTGAGCAGGATTTTCCTGCTGTCCTGGTTCTGGGAACATTCTGAAAGGACACTTGTTTTGTTGGCTGGCAGCTGCACAGAAAACTCTAGAGGGATGTATTGGTGAGCCTCACAAGTCTCTGACCTGTCTCACCTTCTATTCTGAGAGTATTAGCACAATTCACTTAGGATATGTGGGGACTGGATCTAATCCAGGAGAAGAGATTAGTTAGGTCTAAGGAAGTGGATGCCAAGCAGAGAAAGGTCAAAAGCCATCACACACATGGCACACAGCACCAGAATATCCAGTTTTGTGTAGGTCAGCCCAGGAATTGTTGACCTTCCTATAAGTCAATGTGTAAGGTGTGTCACCTGTCCCAGGATGCAATCAAGGCTGGAGGCTGCTGCCCTCCCAGCACTGGAACTTACCCATGAAGAAAAGTTCCGGGGACTTTTTGTCTGTAGCAAACTCTGCCATGGGCCCACCAAAGCGCAGCCACAGCCCGAAGGCAATGACAGCCAGTCCCGCCAGCTGCAACACAAACACAGCAGACAGGGCTGAGTGACAAATGGAGGGAGAGCATCACAGGGGTGTCTTGGCACATTGTGCTTTCTTGAAATCCCACAGCTCAGAATTGCACTGTCAGAAAATTCATGCAGCACCTGCCAGGGTCTGATAGCAACAAATTCCTGTTACAGTGCAATGCACTTCTTTTTTCAGCTCTTCAGTGTAGTGGTGCTTCTGAACTTACTAGTGACCCTCAAACCTTGTCAGTCATTTAATCGTCACAACTGGGCCTGAATGAGACATGGAGTGGGGCAGGGGACCACCACCAAAACTAGGAGGTACAAGAATTGTTACTGGGTAGATATCTTGGATCACGGAAATTGCAAACCAGTCATAGATGCTGTCAAGTGCAAGGAAAAATTCCCTTCAATGTGAACAAGACTAGGTCACAAAGCTGTGTCACAGTATGTTGTTTGAGGGGAAAGATTTACAGATCTTTCTTCAGGTCTCAGCCTCACCACGTGCCAGACAGATCATCAGCCTGCCAAGCAGTGCTGAGAGACCTGGCAGAGAGCTCCAGCATCCCACAGGAGCAGAGCTGTGTCCTGCAGGCAGCTCCAGCATCCCACAGGAACAGAGCTGTGTGTCCTGCAGGCAGCCCCAGCATCCCTCAGGAGCAGAGCTGTGTCCTGCAGGCAGCTCTAGCATCCCTCAGGAGCAGAGCTGTGTGTCCTGTCAGAGAGGTCCAACACCCCTCAGGAACAGACAGAGTGTCCTGCTGCTGTCCAGGCCCAGAGTCTCAGTCTGTGGCACCTGCACAACCTGGATGAGGCTCACAAACACCTGCTGCTTCCCAGGTGGGTGCCAGCCTGGCACGGTGCTCCCCTAACCTGTCCTACATTCCTTGGCACTCGTTCCATTGGCACAGCTCCACAAGCCAAGAGAGCAGACAGTTGTGCAGCTGGAGAGCTCGGGATCCCAGCTTTCCTCACAGATGTGTCCTAGCAGAGGGTGAGGGTCCTCTGCCACCCTGTCACAGCATGGGGACCACCCCGCTGGCAGCCTTGGGCTGCCAGGGCCTCTCCAGGCTGTGGAGTGCCCCTGGCAGTTCGGGATGAATGTCCCAGCCAGATGAGGAGATGGTTCCTTCCATCGCAGCGAAAAAGCAGATAACAAAACACAGTACTTGTCACTTTTGAGAAACAAATAACACAAAGCTTTGTCCTTCTGCTGCCTTGCAGCTGCAGCTGGGCAGCATCACTCTGCCCCTCCAGCTCGAGCACAGCAGCACTGTGTCCCCGGAGCGCGTAGCGCTGTCACCGCGAGGGAACAGCCTTTGGTTCAACTGTGCTTCAAGCATAAATGAGACAAAAGCCCAAAACTGCTTGGTCCAGAGAGGCTGAACAGGATGACTTTGTGACTTCTTTTAAAAAGACCCCAGTGAATCAGAAGGAAAGAAAAAGACATTTAAGAAGATAACATTGCTTATTGTTTTATGGAAAGCTGAAGGGAGAACAGAGCATGAGGGAAAGTGAGAGAAGAGAAAGCGTGAATTCAGCTGCGTGGAACTGTGAGACTATTGAAAAGGTGCAATGAGGGAAGAATGGACACAGCATTCCCTAAATCTCTTGGGGGTGATGCGAGGACTTTGTCTTAGGATGAACTTGTAGCAGCTGTTGGCTCCCTATTTGCAATGACATTAGTAAAAAGCACCGTGATGCTGTGAAATGTTCAGCTCACTCCACTGCACTGGAGGAACCTCTCCCAGCCTCCTCCGGCAGCCGCGTGGTTGCCGGGGAAATGATCGCTGCTTTAAATGATCAGTTTAGACAGATGCTGTCTCTGCTCAGCAATGTCATCTTACACCGAGCCGCTGCTTTCCCAGGCAGAGCTGGATCTCCCTAGGAGCGAGCAGAAGCCGGGAGCTCTGGCCGGGCGCTCCCGCAGCCTCAGCTCGGGCAGCGATCCCGCAGGGCTGCCCGGAGGGAGCCGCGCCTGTGCCACCCCCACGACCCCGGGCACCCCCGGCATCCCGGCACCCCTGGCACCCCCGGGCACCCCGCACCCGCAGCAGGTGCCCCTGCCCCGCCCGGCGCGGCGCTCACCCAGAAGGTCAGGTTGAAGATGAAGAGCAGGATCTTGATGCAGCGCATCCCCCCATAGCCCACGCCCATGGCGGGCGCCGGCTCCGGCAGCAGCTCCCGAGGCGGCTCGGCCCGAGTCCGGCGGGGCGGCCCCGGGGGCAGGTGCGGGGCCGGGCGGGGCCCGGGCGGATCCGCCGACCTGGGCCCGCCCCGGGGCGGACTTTGTGCCCGGCGCCGTGCCCGGGGGTTCCCGCGGCCGCAGCTGCCGGGCGGGGCACAGGCGGGGCGGGCACCCCGTGTGCCCCGGGCGCTCGGTGAAATCCCTCTCGGCGCCCCGTGCGTCTCTAAAAGACGCTCCCATCTTGCAGATGCTGCCCACAAACTTACAGGCAGGATCAAGAATATGATGTCTTTAAACTTGGTCTTGGTTCACAGCCATAGCTAAGAGCCCCTCAAGTTCATTTTGCAATCGTTAATTTGTTCTCTAATTTGACCCAAAATGCTGACTCTGTTGTCAAAATCTTACAGCTTTCTCACCTTAGGATTTTTTTCTTCAGCTGCTTCTTCGAGGTCTCCAGGAACTCTGAGTCCAAAGTTGCCTGTGAGGCTTTGACAGGGGAGCACAAGGTAAAGTTGTGTCTGTGGAAAAGTGGGGTTTCTACGTTAAACATTTCCTCTCCATATTTAACAAATAAAGGACTTAGTTCCTACTTATTTTAGTCTGTTCTCTAGTCATGACTGTAGAGTTCTGCCTATTCAGATTATTTTCAGGTTTTGAATAAATTTTCCCTGAGGTGTGTATGGAAACCATGCAAAAATGTGTAGGAAGAGATGTTTGGTGTTGTTATTTCAACTTGCACTCATCTAATGACGCAATAATACCAAAGCATGTTGGAGGTGGTTTCCTTTTTCACCCACTTTGCTCTTCCTTTTTAGTTGCGTTAAAGCCTGGCCTCATTTTGGAAAAATAATCCCAAACAGTTTATTTGAATTGCAATGACAGAGTTTAATTAAGAATATCTTATTCCATTTGCAATGAAAGTCACTTTATTGGTTTAGTTGTTTGTTTGTTTTTAGAGAAACATTGAATCTACCTTATAACTCAGAGTAAAACCCCACAATTTCCCTCTTTTTTTTTTTTTTGCTTCCATGATGCTGTGCTAGATGGTGTTGACCTACCAGGTCCTTCTAAAATAACAAAAGCGTGAATGTATTTGAATAATCAAAATAACTCCATGATAATGAGATGTATCAAACAAAAGCAAAAGTCTTCATTATCCTCCGATACATTTGAAGCAGGGGAAAAACAAGGGAGCAGTTTTGCCTTGGATTGTGATGGCAACATAAATAGTTTTTTTTAAAAAAATCTTTTATTAGGTTTCTTTACTTCTCTGGTAGTTTTCATGCTGATTTTCTCTAAAAGTGTAGGAACTGAGCATTCAGCCTTCATGAGTAGTATGCCTCCTTCCCACATAATTCTTGTGATGAATTAATCCCAAGGTGCTGCTTTTCAGCAGGTGGTTCTTGGCATCTCCAGGAGGCACCTCCAGCTTCCTCTGGCACTGCCCAGGGTTACACAGGTGTGAGTGCCCGGGGGGTTCAGGCAGGGTTTGGGGGCACAGGGGTTACATAAGGCTGGCAAAAAGTCAGGGGTGGGCTCAGTTTTGGGGCTGCAGTGTCTTCATAAATGACTCGGATCAGGACTCACAGGGATACTGAGGAATTTTGCTGACAATACGAAACTGGGAAGAGCTGTTGACTCCCTCGGCGGCAGAGATATCTTGATAAATGTGCGGGCTGGGCAGTCACCAACCACATGGAGTTTAACAAGGGCAAGTGCTGAATTCTGCACCTGAAGAGCTGCAGGACCTGGTAACCCTGGATGTACGGACAGACTGGGGAGTGAGACTCTGGAAAGCACTGGAAAGGCACCTGGGGCTCCTGGCGATGGCAGGCTGGATGTGAGTCAGTGTGCCCTGGAGCCAGGAGGGACATCCCTGTCCTGGGGCACCAGGCACGGCATCACAGCCTGGGTGAGGGGGAGATTGTCCCGCTCTGGGCTGGGGCAGCCTCGCCTCCAGGACTGGGAGCAGTTTTGGGTGTCACAGCATCAGAAGGATTTAAAGGTGTTGGAGAGTGTCCGTAGGAGGGACACGAGGACGGTGAAGGGTCTGGAAGGGCCACACGAGGAGCGGCTGAGGGCACTTGGTTTTTCAACATGAACCAGCCAGAGGCCAGAGCTCATCGCGGGCTGCAGCTCCTCCCGAGGGGCAGCGGACGGACAGCTCCGATCTCTGTGACAAGGACAGGGCTGGAGCTGGGTCAGGGCAGGGTCAGGCTGGATATCAGGGAAAGGTTCTTCCTCCCGAGGGTGCTGGGGCACTACCCAGAGTCCCCAGGGAATGGGCACAGCCCCGAGGCTTCCAGATCTCCAGAAGCGTTTGGGCAGCCCTCCAGAGATGCCCAGGGTGGGATCTGGGGCTGTCTGTGCAGGGCAGGGGTTGCTGACCCTTGTGGCTCTCAGGGTGTTCCTCAGCTCCGTGAGGGTTCCGCGCTTCCCGCTCGGGCCCTCACGGCGCGGGCGGCAGCGCCCCCTGGCGGCTGGGTGCGCCCATCTCATCCCCGCCATCGTCAGAACAGCGGCTGCGATCGACACCGGGCTGATCCGGGGGGGATGGGAAAAAACAAACCGGAATTTCGGCACTCCCAGCTGGAATTTCGGCACTCCCAGCCGGAATTTCGGGATTTCCAGCCGGAATTTTGGGGTATCCTAGCCGGAATTTTGGGACTCCCGGCTGGAATTTGAGTTCCTGGGGAAATCTGGCATTCCTGAGGGTATTTCGGGGTATCCCAGCCGGAATTTTGGGACTCCCAGCCGGAATTTTGGGGCTCCCCGGCAGTGAAGAGGTTGAGGTTGGGATGTGCTGCCAGCACCCAGAAGCGATCGTGGTTGTGCTGGAACGTTTGGACACTGGTGCTGACAAAGTTCATCAGTGTTTTTGTTTCGTAGTCTGTTTGGAACAAATCAGTACCATTAAGGGAAGAAGAGAGACACTGAATTTTTATTAGTAGGGTTATCAGATTGTGAAGGAGGCATTTGCTTGTATTATTCCATGAGCTGCTGTAGTTAGTCCTGTTTGCTGGGAAAAGCAAACTGACATTTCCACTTAGAACATGTCCAACTTCAAAACCCGTAGATTTTATTGCTTTTTATATTAAAGATCCTTCTGTTACTGTAGTGTTCTTTCCCCCTGAGGTTCTCAGATGAAACAACCATGTGGATATTTGTAACAGGCTTCAAGATCCTTGCAGTTAGATTTAAATTGTGCAGATCCTGGGGCAAATACTGTTTGGTTTTGGTTATTTTCTGATTGCA
The DNA here is from genome assembly GCA_013398615.1 of Brachypodius melanocephalos. NCBI lineage: Eukaryota > Metazoa > Chordata > Aves > Passeriformes > Pycnonotidae > Brachypodius > Brachypodius melanocephalos. Next base: position 3,646,020 of record VZSR01002526.1, read on the forward strand.
GACCATGCTAGGAAACTTTGCAGGGAAGTGTTATCCAACTGTAGCACTAGGTGCTCAGATACTGCTGAACACATGGAATTACTTGTACTTGTAGTGACAGATGGATAAGAAACTGTCCTTGCTAGAGCAAGTGCTGTTTAATTTCAATTACTAAAAGAAAGCCTGAGTTATTATTCCCATAAATATCATCCTGACTTGAGAATTAAAATATTTAAAAATGTGTTTGGATGAGGGAGGGGTGAATTTTACCATTTTCCTTCCATATCTGACCTACCCTTCCTCTGTTTTTTAATGTTCCAAATAGTTCTTTGGTAACCTATTAACCTTTCAGATATCAGGAGAGCACAATATTATTTTTTTTCTTTCCGGTGTTTGACTGTTTCTTAAGTGGTTTGGAATTCCAGTTTTATACTTTATGAACAGCAAAACTCCTATGAGTGTTTCTTAGCTCTGCAGAGGATTGTTCAGATTTCATAGAGTTAAAGAATAAAATTATAGAATGGTTTGGGTTGGAAGGGACCTTAAAACTCCTCCAGTTCCACCCCCTGCCATGGGCAGGGACATCTTCCACTGTCCCAGGCTGCTCCAAGCCCTGTCCAACCTGGCCTTGGACACTTCCAGGGATCCAGGGGCAGCCACAGCTTCTCTGGGCACCCTGTGCCAGGGCCTGCCCACCCTCACAGGGAAGGATTTATCCCCAATATCCCATCTATCCCTGTCCTCTGGCAGTTTAAAGCCATTCCCCCTTGTCTTATCTGTTTCCTGTTTCTCAGCTGCTTCCATGCATGATAAACTCAAATTCCCTGTTCAAGGTCCAAAATAGCCCTTCAGAGAAACATCAGCCAGGGAGTGAGGAGGAGCTTCCTTAATAAAAATAATCTTATTCCCTGACTTAAATATTTAATTTATGTGGAACTACAGCTGATTTTAAATTCCAAGCAAACAGCCCCAAACCCATATTGGACTCCCATTCTTTCAGGGACCATGAAACTTGCATCATACCTTTGGCATCTCTGTCGCTGTTTCCATTTCCACTGAGTAATTGCCGGAATTCTGGGCCTGGCAACTCTGTCTCTGTCTCTGAATGCAGCTCAGGAATTGCTCCCTGGAATACAAAGGAGGTCAGGAGGGACTGCACTTCTCCAAGTGTCTAGGCAAATCGTCTGCTCCTTTGTTTCCTTCCACGCTTTAAAATTTTTTTTTTAAAAAATATATTTACTTGCTTTGCATCAGGCACTTGCACGCTGGGTCAGTCTGCAAAGCTCATGCAGGGCTGTTGAGAACTGGTTGGATGTCCTGGCAAATGCACTGGCCATGTTTTCTTTTTTCAGGAGTGTTCAGAATATGCTGTGCTTCAAATCGCAGCCTGTCTCTGAAAGCTGATTCCCAGAAAATGCATTACAAGGGTGTAAAATCCCAGAATCCCGTCATTTCTACAGCAAACATGATCTGGATATTATTTCTAGCATCACCCCTTAAAGGCCAAAATGGGAAGGAAGACAGAAGAACACCAAGTTTTCTGTTTTGTTCCAATAAGCCTTTCACAGTCCCAGCTTGGCATTTTGAGTCCCCTTCCAGCTCTCCACTAAACAAATGAGAGGGATTCATCCAAGTACCAGTTATATTGTCTCTTTGCAGATTCCTTCTGCTCTTGGGCCTGGTTTCTCTCTTCTCAGGAAGATGTGAGCTGCACAATCCCGCTTGGATTCAGCAGCTCTTCCTGCTGAGTCCTTCTGCAAGGTGCAGGTGAGTGGTGCCTGACACTCACCCAGATGATCACCCTGTGTGTGATTTTGGTGGGCAGGAACAGAAGATGACATGGTTTGCAGGCTCTTGTAACAGGCACAGCCTGCACAGCCTCTAACATGTGAATATTCCAAAGGAACATTCCCACTAAATCCTCCCTGCCAAGGGAAAGGAGCTTCCATATCACAGTTCATCATCTGTGCCCTGCTCAGGTGAGACCCCACCTGCAGAGCTGCCCC
>VZSR01002526.1:3648104-3664391 GCA_013398615.1 Brachypodius melanocephalos
AACCATTCTGGGATTCTGTGATTTGGTAGGGGCTGGAGTTGGTGTCCGTGGAAGGGCCCCTTTCACACATTTTTGCTGTAGCAACATCCCATTCTCAGCAGTGGACTTTCCTTGACCAAAACACAGAACTGCCAGGGAGGAATTTTGTCCCTGGTTGCCTCTGGACATGAAGTAGACTTTGAAAAAGCAAGCTTAGTTGTTTCTGCTCCCCATTAATCAGTAGCACATTCTGGGCAGTTGACGTTGATTTATCCATGAACCATCTCTGACAAAATGTAATGAATGCTCATGAAATGTTTTAATTTGGCACCATTCCCCTGGAAGGATTAGAAAAGTAAGAAGATGCTTTGTTTCCCAGGAAACCTGGCCTAGAAGATAACAACATGATCTGTCGAACTGTGAAAAACACTAAGGAAAAACAGGTTATCAGAACTGTTGCTCAAGTTTGATTAGAAGGAATTCTTCTGTTATGTGTGATGGTTGAGGTCTTTTTGAGCTAATCTGGCTGTTTGGGTCAGCATGGAAAATGAGGTATGGAACTGATTCCATGGTGAGTCATGGGGGGCTGGGACAGCTGGACAGGGATTAATTTATTTTGCCCAGGCCAAAGAGTCTCTGCTGTGGATTACAGTGGGAGCAGTTCCCAGGAGAAGGGGGTCCCTACTTGCACGTGGATATTTCTCCTGTATTTAGTGAGAAGGATTGACACTTAAATCCTCATTTTCTTACAGACTGAACACCTTGAGACACTGCCTGCTCTCAATGCCCAATGACAGAGGAAAAGGCTGTTTGCCCAGAACTTCTGTGTGTTCATTGCCTCTGTGCTCAGGAGGCTTCCACGGGTCCAGGGGATGTGTATCACAACCAGTGTGGAGTGGAGATTTTCTGCAGAGATTGGGCCACTGGAATGATCCCAGAACTGTGAGTTCTTGAGTCTTGTCCTAGCTCAGCCCTGTGGCTCACTCCCACATAATCTGTCGTTCTCTTTAGGGAATTAAAATCTAATACATATAAAAGGGTCTAAGAGTGACTTATTTCATAGTGCTCTGGGACTGTTTATTGCAGAAAGCCTATTAAAAAGCTCTGCTAATCTCTGAGCTGTATTCCATCATCTTTTCCAACCTTAATGATTCTAGGAGCTAGAGGAGAGTGTGCAGCTCTGCCCTCAGCCTGGAAAGCAGCAACAGCAGAAACCCAGGGTGCTCTACAGAGCTCCAAACATTGTCAGCCATTCCAGGAATACCCCTGGGGCAATCCCTTGGGGGGCACGTGGAATTTCTTGCAGTCAGCACGGAGGTCCCAAAGGCCCTGACTCACAATCTGCATCACAGGAGGGAACAAGCTGTTGCTGCTGTCTTGACTTGAAAACTGTTTGAGCCAAGGAGAAAAAGGAAACTGCTCCAAAGGGCAGTGGAAAAAAAGAAAGTTACTCAAATTCAAAGCTTATGCCTCAGGATCAAGGAAGTTTACTAGACAGGTTTTAAACTGCACATTTCTGTGGTCCTTCAAAAATGCATCACGGCTGGAATGTGAAATCAGAGAAGTGAGTGGTGAAACGTGCCACGTCCTCTCCGCTTTCGCTTGACTGCCACCGGGGACTGGGCTGATTTGCAACACCATGAGAAATACCAGTTCCACCAGTGAGGTCTGGGAGCTGGGTCAGCCCCTGGGGAGGGAGGGATGCCTTGCTGGTTCTGCTCCCTCCAGCAGAGCCTGGCTGCAGTTCAGAGCTGCCTCCGGCTGGCAGGAGATGAAGATTTCACTGACAGCAGGGGCTGAGTGGCACTTGCAGGGTTTGCATCCCGTAGTGGTGGTGGAGAGGGTACCCAGCAGACAGCAGAAATCCTTATAGAGAAGCGTTTGCTTCCACAAAACTGCTTTAAACTGGGAACTGATGGAGGTTTAGGTATTTTTTCAAGTCTCAGTGTAAGGACAGCAGCAGATGATGTATGAACTGTAGCAGGTGCTTGGTATCACAGGGAAAAACTCCCTGACACCCAGGGCAAAGGGAAATCTGAACATGTTTATAGCCTCTAAGGATGTAAATTTGTTCGTTTGTTAAAAGAAGAGGACAAGGGAACTGAAGAAGCCTAGAAAGCCCATTTATTTTCCTATTTCTCTGAATATTGATGGCTTTCCATCAGGAAGGGCAGCTTTTAAAACCAGCTGGCAAATAACACTATGGAGTTTAAAAGCTTCATCAATATTAACATTTGGTAGTTATTATATCTGGGGCACGACCATGCTGCCTGCTCTACCCTCCCTATGAAATGTGATTTTCTTTTGGCACAGAAAAACTCTGCCTGTGTTGTATCAGAAGAATATTTGGACACAGCATCCAGTTATCTGAGGGAAGTTTTGGTTTCTGTTCAAAGAAATCATCAGTACAACGTGTTTATGCTAAATGCTTTTGTTAATTTTTGGGGGAGATTTCTCTGATATTTAATCTGTCCTGCAGGCTACAGGATGGCAAGGGCTCCACTCCAGTTAAACTGGCAGCAGCAGTGCCTTTCTCCTGCTCCTCCTCCTCACTCCAGGAGTAAATTCCTTTGATGACTGCCCCTTGAATTCAATGGTTTTAACTCAGTTCCTTCACATCCACCATCGGTGTTGGGGGAACTTTGGGGTCCAGAGCCTCAGCACTGATAAAATGTAAAATTATCCCTGCAGGATGAGCTGCTGCTCAGGACAGAATCTCAGTCAATGACTGAGGAGTACAAAGAGCTTTTCTGAATTTTATCCCAAGTTACTCCTTTGCAAGGACAAAACCGAAGGGAAAAGTCCAAAATGAACATTGTTGTGTGAATGGTTGCTTCTCAAATAAACAGAAATTCTGCTGATTTTTCCATCTTCCATGGAAATTTGCTAGAAAGCAGAGGAACTGAGGAGAGGGGGAACTTTTAAAAATTATCCAAAAGTATCCAAAGCTATTCTTGTGCTATTTATACAAAGCCTTTGCATCTGTAACTGCATGTCAGAGGGGTCCAAAATGTCCTTCCAGAGCAAATGTACTCAGACTAATTCAGACGTATTTGGCAACTCGTAAAGGTGTTTAACTGTTTGTGAATCTGGGTAGAAAAGTCAAGTACTTTTGACTTTAAGACTAAAATTAGATGCTAATAGTGACTGATGTTTATCTCAAGAACCTGCCACTAAGACCAAAATGTCTCTTTTCTTGCTAAGTCAAATCACATCATGTCTAAAATCACTATTTATTGCTTGTTAATTACAGAAAACTTCACTGAGTTTTATGAATCTCCTCCCCTTCCCCAGTTCCTATTAACCCCTGTAAGAAACACTCATCAGGACTGTTAAAATATTTGCAGTGTGGAAAAATATTTGCAGGTGTTGAAAGGAAAACCATGGCAGTACGAGGACATAACTCCTATTTCACATGAATCTCTATTTCAGTCATGGGAGAATCTCATTTTCTGTCCCATTCACATGAGTGCTGCTTTTCTGCTTCTGGCTGGACCACTTGAAGGAAATACATTGATGTGATCGTGGTGTGATGATGTTTGGGTACAAGAAGAGAAAATTTCCATCAGGGAGAGCCGATCTGAGCACAGCTGCTGCTGCTGCTGCTGCTTGGAAACTCGCCAGGGTTTTAAATAGACTTCTCTATTTTCCCAGGTCTAAGGAGTAATAGAAAAGGCTGTTAAGAGTGGAGTAGGATTAAGTGTTTAGGAAAAATTAGGGGAAAGGTATTGGAGTCTTCATGCCTGGCTGTGAAGTGCAGAGGAGAATTGGAGAGACCCATTTGCAGTGCTCCGATCTGTGTAACCACGAGCCAAGGGCTGGGGCTCTTCCTTTGAAACCATCCCACAGCTCAGCCTGCCCTTATTTCCATCATTCTTACTCTAAATTTCCTTCTTCTGATCTTCTTAAAACAAACATCACTGAATTCCAGCAGGCCAAACTGGGAACGTGCTCCTCCTATTCCAACCCTCGCATTCCCAAGCTGTTTCCTTTAGCATTTACTGGCGGCTGCCCATCAACAGGACAGGCCATTGGTGCTACCAGAACATACATTGATTTCTCTGGCATTTCTTTCGAGTCAGCTCTGAGAATTTCACTACCATGCAAGATGTCTGCAACAATATCAGTCCCCCAGCCTGTGCTCTTCCCATTTCCACCTTCAGTCTGGAAAAAACAAACCCATTTGGTGCCTGAGTCTGTTCGCTCACATGGTGCGCACACGACTGGAGCTAAATCAGAATTAGCTAAAACAGGAAGCTGATTTCAAAGCCTGTGCAGCCCAGCCAGGAAAGCTTCCAGAAACATGTGCTCCGAGATGATCTCAGCACGTTCATTATTCGGACTGTGAATAGCTTAAAAAGGGCCAAATTTCTTCGGGTTGAATCAGCTAGGAAAGTAATTCAGATGGAGCAGTAAGGATCGCTTGAGCAGTTCAGGAAATGTTTGTTGGAGCCACTAAAAATGCAGGAGGTAGAAAAATAAAATTGACTTTGATAAATATGTATCAAAAATTTGGGCCTATAAGAAACTGGGACAGTAAATAGAAGTACCATTTTTTTTTTTTTGGCAGGATGGTGATGCTCTAAACCCTTTTATATCAAGAAAAATAATCCAACAACAGCAACAATCCACAAGCAAATATAATGGACACGAAAATATCAGACATACTGGGTAAATTTTGCTATTTTGGGGATAAAGTGAAAGTAGCCATAACTATCATTCAGCAATTTTATAAAAAAAAATCCCAATCACCATCAATTTTTCAGTCAAGCTGTTTTTCACAGTGGCATAAGTCATGAATTTATATGGATCGATAGAAGTGCTTCAAACCAAAGACAAATCCTCTCATTTCGTACCAAAAACTCGGGGAAAGCATGGACTGGATGTTCTGAAACCACACTAGAGGGCACTTGAGCTGCTTTTTCTTGAGTAGATAAAGGTCAGAGTAGTAAGATGCTTATCCAGAAACAGCAGTGGACTGAATTAAACATGGGAATTATCAGGATTTCTCAATATCAGGTTAGTAGAACAATCAGTGATTTTCCCCCAACAGCCCAATGTAGGGGGAATAGCTGTGAATTTCCAGGTCTACATTTTGCTTGGAGGTACTGTAAGCAATTAGGAGGAAATAATGTAAAAAAATTGCTGATTGATTGCTATAGTGTTTTGTCTTTGTACATGGATCAGCCACGGAAATGTGGGATACTTTGGGAGTTTCAAAAAAAATCTAGATTCAAACCGAGCAAATATCTGGAGAGCTGAGCTGCTCTTTGCTCTCACTGTAATGGTCTTGCTCCTCTCCTGTCCCCCAAAATGATTGATTTTGTGGGAATGGACCCAATAGCACTTGACAGCCTTTCTGTAAAATATCCACAATAAACACTGAAGGCTAGGAAGGTAGTGAAGACCCCATTGTTTATAAACCACTTTCAGAGGTTTGGCTAAAAAAAAATTAATATGTTGTTCTGGTTCCCAGTGTGGAAAACACCCACAGAAGTTTGAGTGTGTTTGGCTGGAGAAAAGGAGGCTCAGGGAGAATTTCTGGCTCTGCAGAACTCCCCGACAGGAGGGGACAGCCGGGGGGGTCGGGCTCTGCTCCAGGGAACAGGAACAGGAGGAGAGGGAACGGCCTCAGGCTGGGCCAGGGGAGGTTTAGATCGGATATTGGGGAACATTTTTTCACTGAAAGAGTGATCCAGACACTGGCACAGCTGCCCAGGGCAGTGGTGGAATCATCATCCCTGCAAGTGTTCCAAAGTCATGGGGACGTGGCACCTGGGGACAGGGGTTAGTGCTGAGCACGGCGGGGCTGGGGGAATGGCTGGACTTGACAATCCTAAAAGGCTTTTCCAGCTGAATGATTCCACGATTCTCTGCTCTCTCAGGGATCAAGGCCTCCCTACCTTTGGTGCTGGGCCCCACCTTTCAAAGTCTTGGAGCCCAGCCCTGGCAGAGCAACTCCTGGGCACCTTCCCTGCCTGTGCAGAGCCTGATGGGCTCAGGTGCTGCTGCACAGCCCCACTGACATTTCATTTCCTGCAGAAGACCATGATGTGTTTGTAAAACAAACTCTGCTCGAGAACTGGCTGCCTCTGAAGCAGGAGGCACTGGAATGGTTCAGTTTCAAACAATTCTCCTTTTGCCCTGACAGGCACAACCAAACTCCAGCTCGCAGCAGCTTCGGTCTGTCATCACTGAAACAAAGCTACGAAGTGCAATTAAATTTCTGGGCAATTACAGACTTTCTGGTAAGTCAGGTTTCTGATGAAGGACATGGACTCTCTGTACACACCGTGGAACACCCATTTTCTGTGGATCACGCTCCCCCAGTCACAGGGAATTGCTGGCCAGTTTTGTGCCCTTTCTGTCTGCGTTTGCTGTTCCTCAGCCTCTCATCTTTCCCCTTCCTGTGCCCTCGTGAGACCCCACCTGCAGCAACTCTTAAAAAAACTACAGTTGGATTGCTGTCCTACCACTTCTGCCTTTCAGTACGTGTTTCCTGACGAGAATCCAGGCACAGTGGGAGTTTTCCTGCTCCCAGCAGTGGGGTGGGACACGTTTGTTGACAGGCTGACACGTGCAGCACGTCCTTGCAGCGAGGACAAGCTCTGTGCAGAGGAAAAAGCCTTGGGAGAGCTGGACAAGCCCTCACAGGATCTAGGAGCCACCTCAGACCTCTCTGCATTCCATTCAAATGCCAGGTGTGCTCTTTTGATCTGGCTCCAGGAGAGAGGAGGCACGGAGTGAGGCAGGAGCACTTCCATCCTCATGGATGAGGAGAGGGGCAGGATGTCTTGGGGCAGATGCTGCCTTCGCTTTTTTTTGGAGCAGTATTGGGTCATGCTTGGAACCTGTGAATGAGATTCATGCAAAAACTGAGCGGGATGGAGTGGATGGAGACACAGATCTGATTTTTACTGCTGGTATATTGATCTAATCCTTCCATGCCTTCCATGTATATCCTGGATATTTATGGCCTAAGAACACACCACTAGAAACACTGAGCACCCAGATCCTCCAAGTGTTGTCACTTTGTAAAGCTCCTCTTTGAAGTGTCTTGAAGGGGATTTTTTTTTTTGCAGTTTAGTAATAATCAGAATTTAGAGCACACGGGTAATAAAAGGAGATATTCTGTAGTAACCTTCCTGAATGGTAACAGTGCTGTGTACAGGGGAACCTGTCTGTCTAAAAGGAGCATATCCTTTAGTATGGAATAAATTTTACCTCCCTAGGAGGAGCTTTCTATGCCTGGAATAAGAAGAAATTACCTTCCTTCTGCTGAGTGGAGGTTTTGCAAATATACTTTGTTGTTGTTGGGTTTTTTAATTAATTTTTTTTCTTTTTAAGCAAATACCATGACTTGAAGTTTTTGGTGACCTCCCTCCTTCCTGAGTGTTTTTGGGTGGAATAGAGAACAGAAGTGAGAATTTAGTGAAATTCTGAGGCTAATGACTTTGTTCTCTAGCTTAAATTAGATTGTTTCCATGACAATCCTTCAGTTAATTGCACTTAAGCCACTTAATACCACAGTTTCTTCTGAGCTTCCTGTGCTGCTGCATGTGTGGCCTGACTGGAGCTTTCTTAGCAAAACAGCTGAAATTGCACCAGAGAGGACTCAGAATATGGAAAGGAAAAGAGAAACGAGGAAGAATAAGAGAACAATGGACAATAAGTGTGAGTCTGACCCAAACTGCTGGGATGCACATGGAGCTGGGGGATGACTGAGGCAGAAAGGAAGGAACAAGAACAAAAACTTCTCCCCTGGGTTCAAAGCCCTTGGTAAAAACACAGGAGCCCCTCCAATTTTTGAGGTCAAACATGGAGGAGATGGCTGTGTAGAGATTTAGGATGTCTGGAACTGCCAACTTTCCAATTAAATTACAAAACAGTGGAGAAACCTGCAGGAGGAATGCCTGTGTGATGCCGTAGGACTTGATTTGGACAAGAGGTAAATTTTAAAAATAGTGCATGGGCAGAGTTGGCAATGGATCTGGACCCAGAATTTTGACTTCTTGCTGAAAAAGATTCAGGTTTTAGATATGGAGTTGTTTCTCTGAGATGTGTGGCTGAATAAAACAAGATAAATGTGAGTAAAGATCTGTGAGAATTTTCTGGAAGTCAGTCCTTTTCCATGGATGTCTTTGGGAATATAACCTGCACCAGTTCCCTGTGCTTCCTAGTGCCTATCAAGTGAAGTTGGGTGATGTTGTGTTGGCCAATATTTTCTTTTACCTAACCTGGATAATATATTGGGAACTCTGTCAGGAATTTGTGAGTGACAGCAAAGCTGTAAAATTCTGCCAGAATGGGACAGAACTCGAATTATAAATGACAGATTGGGGAAAACCTCTAAAAGAGGAGCTATAACTTAATCATATCATAGAAAATCATGGATTTGTGTAGGAATAATCATCATCACAGGGGCAGCACTGGGAGCAAACGGCCAGGCAAGGTCTGCAGTGAGGAATTTGGGAGATGCTGTGAACTGAGCAGAAAATGCTGCAGGGAAGGAGGTTAGTGTGGGCAGGTCCCAGTTTGGGGGTGACCATGACAATCAGCACTCACAGCCCCTGTGGGGTTCTGCTCCCCAGGAAAGGTGGGGACCACTAGGGGACAAGCCAGACCAACTTTCAGCTCTCTGATCCCTCTTGGAGCTGTAAACATGAGATCATTCCAGGATATCTCCTGCATGTGTCCTACATATGTCTCAGGCCTTCACTGTGAACTCTGCAAATACTGCAAAGAATAATATAAAAGCACAGCCCAGATGAGGTGGTATCAGAATGTAGGAAAAAAGCTTAGAATGTAGAGGGGGGGAAAAATCCAAGTGACAAAAGCTGGATGAAAGTGGAAACTTGCTCCTTCATAGCTTTGTGATTAGAATCCTGCTTTCTGTCTTTCTTTGGCTGTCCTGCTTGATTGCTCAGAAATGGGGGAATCTAAACCCATTTCCTTGATTCTTACAGTCAGTATCTGAATGTTGTCTTTTTCCCAGCCCTGCCCTGCGTTTGCAGGCCAGGTAGGGAACTTCTCATGGGTGCTTGTGGTAATTAAGGATGCCTTGCAAAGTTGCTGCTGCTGCTCAAAATCTGTTGGAAATCACAGGATTTCTGGTGCCTCTGATGCTGGCTTATATCTGGCTTTCTTCTGTGACTTTCACAGGCCCTTGAGAATTAAGCATTTCTGCTGGAATTGAGGTGATGTGGGAGGGTCACCATTCCCAAATCTTTTTTCTTTCCACCCACATCTCTTGGGTGTTTCTGTGCCTGCAGGTCGTGTGTCACAGCCGTGCTCTGTTGCAAACACTTGGAGAGACACAGATTTGTTCCAGCTCAGGATGTTTTAATGCTTTTAAGGTAAATTTTTTTTTTTTTAGTGTAAAAATGGGACCATCCACCAACCTTTCCTGCCCTGATGACTGCCAGTTTCTCCTGATGCTGCAGAAGGAGGAACATGGATAGGGTGGGTTTAGATCAGATGTTAGAAAGGAATTGTTCCCTGGGAGGGTGGGCAGGCCCTGGCACAGGGTGCCCAGAGCAGCTGTGGCTGCCCCTGGATCCCTAAAAATATCCAAGGCCAGGTTGAATGAGGTTTGGAGCAGCCTGGGAGAGTGGAAGGTGTCCCTGCCCACGGCAGGAGTGGAACAGGATGGATTTTAATTTCCCTTCCAGCCCAAACCATCCTGTGGTTCTACAATTTTACAACCCCATCTAAACAATACTTATTATTGAACATTTAATTTTTTATTTTTTTTTTTTGAGCAGTAACTTCCCTGTCAGTTTTTTGTGGCTGCAGTGAATTCTGGGCTGAGCTCAGCTATCAGGGTATCATGGTCCTGTATTCCTGCTGAGATATCGACCAACATTTAAATGTGTGATGAGCCCTCTCTGATAAACCTGGCAATTTGCAGCTCCCCTATAAATGCCACTTTGCATAGCAAATATTTTTCAATCAGTATCATCTGTCTTGCAGGTTTTGTTTCTTCCAGGATAACAAACCCCTCCTCTGTTTGCAAGAGTTTTTGCTCTTTCCAAGACTTGCAAACTATTTACTGAGGGTAGAGCCTCAGTAAAAGGAACCATACGGCTGAGCTGAGATCCTCCAAGGAGGAATATGGCTGGAAGCAGCTCAGGTCTCTGCACTGAGCTGTTAAGGCTGAGCTTCCAAGTTTCTAATCAAAAGCTGAAACCAGATGGAAGTAAAATGTGAGGAATAATATGAAAAATATGTTGCTGAGGAGATCAAATGGAAGAAAGAAAATGAAAATGTTCTCAATTGACTGCAGGGTTCCTTCAGAAGCAGCTTTGGAGGGGTCACCTCCTTCCTCCTACACCTTTATTTTGTCCCCAGGTGAAGCCTGTGTTGCTGGGGCTTTGCCACAGTGCTCTGCCAGCACTGAGCAGCTCAGCTTTTCTGTGTTACTAAATCAGATTTAGGAACCTAGCAGGTTTTCTGTGCTCTCCAAAGGCTCTCCCTGCAGTAACCAGCTGAAAGGACAATGATTGAAGGTGTGTGCTCTGTAGGTAAAACCCTGTTCTTGTTTCTTTATTTGAGGCACTCAGGATGATTTTCTCTGAAGAGCAAGATTTAGAAGGACCTGAAACCTCCTGATCTGAAGATCCAACAACTCAACAAGGAGAGGGGAAAATTAATAATTAAATCTCCCTGACAAGCAAGATGTGTCCTTATTCAGAGAACAGGAATACCATTCTTTCCTTCTTTGGGGAATACATGAACAGAAAAATGAACCCCGAGACAATAACATAAGAGTGTTGTCAAAGTATTCCAAAAAATAACTGAGACTTGTGCAGATGCCAAGTCTAACTTTGGCTGATTCTCTTTTTTAGGAATGTTGTAGAGCAATTTTCTGAATTCTATTAATATAACAAGCAAACAGACTTTGGATGCTCTGGATCTACATTGTGGGAAGCAAAGGTGATTTCTTGGAGATTTTATAGAGGCCGAGAGGCTGCATGCTGTTGAAATATGAACTTAGATGTTATTTATAAATCAAAAGATGGTTAAAAGTTTAGGGAAGGGAAAGAGGGATGCAAAGCCTATGGAATATGCTGGTAATGGTACAGGGTATGTGCAGGGATGATGAGGGATGATTACATCAATAAATTCTGTTTATCCCAGCCATTTCAGGGAGGATGGAGAGGGGAGGTCTGTCCATGGCTCTGAGCTGATTCCTTTCTGCAGCACTTGGCCTCCTGCTCCAGCAGCTTTGTTTGAATCTACATTGCTGTGTCCTGCTGCAAAATCAGGATGGGGGTGAACTGCTGAACCTTCCACCTCTGAAGTGCATTTGTCTTTCCCTGATGTGGTTTCCCAGGCTCCTGGTAACACTGGTGTGTGCTCAAGCTCCCTGCAGGGCTGGCAGTTTGGGTGATGAGCTCCAAGACAAAAGGTTAAAATGTTGGTTTGGTTCCTTGCTCATCCCCAGCTCCCTCAGTGTCTTACATTTATAATGGAAGAGCCTAAACAGAGGCACAGATACTTTTACAGTAATACCAAAATCCTGTTTAGGTGCTAAAAGCAGCTGATTTTGACAAGGTTAAGAAGGTTTTTGGGTTTGCTGCTGTTGGCTCAGGGGTCCTGTATTTCTTATCTCAGGGTTTTTTGGGTTTTTTTTTCCTATTTTCCTTTTCTACCCTGATAAAATGAACCAAGAGCCTTGAAGTTTTCCCCCTTTTCCAGGGACCAGACTGTCCCAAGGGCACCACAATTCCCAAGTTGAGAGCAGTGGGCTCAGCTTTCCTCTGTTACTGCTCCAGAACACCCCTCAGCTGGAACCTGAGCCTCTGTCTGCAGTGTCAGAGTTGTCCTAGAGGAGCCACCACCACGTTCTGCTGCTTCCATCACACTGGGAAAATAAATAAAAGAAATTTCACTTTGACCTCTGGCTTAGAGAGGAAGGCAATTTAAGCACAAAGAATAAACACAAAATTGAGGACATACAGTTGAAGCACTACCAAGTATTCTGTTTATCTTCTGCTGTTGATTAGACTCTGCTTGACTCAGGATCTTCTGAGCCTTCACAGCAAAGATGTGAATGAAAGTAACAGGAATTTAACAACAACAGTGAATTAGTTCTTGCAGTGTTACCTGTCAGCAGCGGCAGACAAGAAGCTGTCTCCAGATGATTCCAATTTCTCACATCTTCCATCATCTAAACAGCTTTAGGTAATATTCCAACCATCAAAGAGGGTAGGAAAAGCTGAGTAATGGTGTCACCTGAGTCAGTCCTAAGCATGCTGTCACAATATGACTGCAGGGATGCAGGTTTAATGAACTTTTAACAATATGTGTGTCAGGTTTCCAGGCATAATTCACTATTGTGGTGTTGTGTGGATGTGTGCAGAAAGTACCCAGAGCAATCTGCCGGAGCAGTGAGGAACAAAAATTAATGAAACTCGTTGGAAGGGGCTACAAAGGCAAGGCTGTGCAGGTTGCACAGTCTTCATTCAAAGTGAAGGCAAAGGCAAAAATGCCTTTGAGAGCAGAAAAGTTTTGAATGAGAAGCACAGCCTTGAGTGGAATCTGCAAACTGAACGAGTCCAAACAACTCTCACAGAAGAAGAAAGGGGAAACCAAGAGGAAGGAGGAAAAAACCCCAAGCAACTGTTAGGAAATGTTGCTCCAAAGTAGCTGATGAGGAGAAATGAGCAGGGGCTGAAGTTTTTCAGGCCTCAGAGGCTGGTTAAGCTCTGCTGGTGCAGCACAGTGGAGGTGCTAAGACCATGTTCCTGCTTCCAATTTCATGGTGCATTTGCACTTTCCACCTCTCAGTCCTGACGTGCTTATCTCTTCTGCTGGATCACTGAATTAGGAATAATCTTTAGCTAAGTATTTCCTAAAGCTCTTGAAAGCTAAGGTCTAGCGGGTCAGGAGAGAGTGTTTGAAGAGAGGGTTGAGTGATGCCTTCCTTTTCTCATCTCCCCATGTTTCTCCTTCCTCTTTCTGGTTTCCATTTCATGATGTTTGAGTTCTAGGAGCTGAACCAAAGCTGGTATTGGAGATCTTAAAACTCCAAAGTGGTCTGGGTTAGGACCTTAAAGCTCATCCACTTCCAACCCCAACACCTTCCACTGTCGCAGGCTGCTCCAGCCTGGCCTTGGACACTTCCAGGGATGGAGCAGCCACAGCTTCTCTGGGCAGCCTCTGCCAGGGCTTCCCCACCCTCCAAGGGAAGAACATGAAAGTGGCTCCACATTTGCCGGATGCTCCAGTTTTTTTGCTCCCTGTAAACAGGCAGAGCCCTCCAAGACACCTCCCTGCAGCACATTTCTCCAGGCCTGGCTGTAACCTTGCCTTCTGTCCTAGGCAGACCACAGGCACATCTCTCAGGAGCGTTCTTTGCTGCAGGACTTTGTCCAAACATTTTCCCACTGGATCTAATCCAGTCTGGGATCGCAACTGTCGTGAGAATGCAACAAATCATTCTGGGAAGTATCTAATTTTGCCCCTATTGGTCAAAGCAATGTTTATGCACAGCCAGAGCCACATGACAGAGGAGAGGGTACTCTTGAACCCTGTTAGCAATGTCTACTAAAAAAATACCAGAGCTCCCAAGTTTTTGTGTGAGTAAATGGCAAAACTACTGTTTCCTAGTTTGAACAACCCCTGATTTGACCATCACTGGAAAAATGCCAGGAAAGCAACTGGAGTCTGCCCAGAAACTTTTTTTATCCTTGTGGCTGCTTTATTTAATCAATAAACAAACAAACAAACAAACAAACAAACCCCCTCAATAAACCAACAGAAAAGCCTTTTCAAAAATGTACTTTTTCTTTGAAAGGGTGTTTTAGGGCTTCACAATGATGCTTGAGATACACAGAGACTGCCAGGGAAATGTGAAACATAAAATAAATGCCCTAAGTGCATGTGGTTTTGCTCATTTTCAGTCCTGCCTCAAATAAATAATTGAATAAATAAAATAGGAACTTCTTCACATTCCCCAGGTGTCTGCAAAGGCCCAGCCTGGCACAGGGCTCTCTGCAGCAGTTTTCAATTGGAGGGGGCTGCAGAGCTCTCACACATCCAGGGCAAATGGCCAAGAAATGGATTATTCCCATGGGTTGCTCTGAATCCTCTGGAGGGGTGGGTTTACCTCCAGCTCTGACTGATGCTTGAGCTGAAAAACAGAGCATTTATTCTGTACCTGAGAGGAAGATCTGAGGCAGCTGAGGGACAGAGGCTGTGCCAGGGGAGAGGGAAGCAGCCTGGCAGGAGCACTGGTGCTGTTGCAGCCTGTTCTGCAGCAGCTCCACAGGGAAAAATGTCTTTGTTTCCCCACTACAACTGGCCAGGATGCTCCTCCTGCCTCCAGCTGCCATTTCACTCCAGGGAAGATCCTTTGGGAAGGAATAAAACCTGGTGTGAAGGCTCAGACTGATGGAGCACCCACCCCATGCGTGGCCACCTGCCTGGGGGGAGTCACAGCATCTCCTGGGTGACAATTTGAGAAACAAATGAAGGTTTATGGCACGAGGTGCAAAGCAGGCAAGTGAAATATATTGCAAAAAAAATAGGAAAAATAGAATGAGAGCTGCTGCTGTTGAGGAGCATTTTGAAATAATATTAATGACCAAGATCCTGAGCCCAAAAAAGAAAAGAAAAGTCTGTGGAAATAAAAGAGAAATAAGAATAGGATGAAGAAAATCGGCTAAAACAAAACAGAAACTGGGCAATGCTGAGAAAGTGACAGTGTGAAATGTTTGTTGAATCACCTTTGATGCTCAAAGACAAGATCCTGTTACAACTGGTTAACACAAACCCAGGGCTGGTTGATGGATGGGAAGATAAGTGTTGTATACTCTGTGTTGAGGAATGATGGGTTGTTATGAACATGAAGAATAAACTATTACAAGCAACACCATTATTCAGCCCAGTGCTGAAGGAGCCAGAGTAAATCCAGTTTGCAAAAATCTCCTTTATTAATTTGACTCTTCCTGTTTGCCCTCGCATGGCTTTGATGTTCCAGAATTGGTGTTGAAGCCTTGCTGCTGATGGCAGCTGTATTGGGAGTTATTAATCACCAAATGAATCATCTCTTCGCTCACATTAGACAATGTCTAAGCAGTTTGATAAAGCTGAAGATGATCTGAGTTTAGGGAGGATGAGATAAATAATATTTTTTTTTCCATTTGTCTCAAATCCATTGTAGATAAGATAATCTGTAGCTTACATTCTCCAAATAAATGTCTGGCTATTTTTAAGCAAATCAGCAAATTAGGACCTGTAATGACTTTAAAACATTGGTGAAATAGAAGCAATTTAGTATTTCAAGTACAAATTCTGAGAAAGTTTTTGGGTTGCTTATACCTGAGGTGCTGGGGACCCCATTTTGCATTTTCAGAAAGAAAAATCTCTTGATGCAACCTAATTGTATGGTTCTAAAATGACAGAGAATAGGTTTAGATCAGACGTTAGGAAGCTATTCTTCCCTGTGAGAGTGGTGAGGGACTGGAATGGATTTTCCAGAGCAGCTGTGGCTGCCCCTGGATCCCTGGGAGCGTCCAAAGCCAGGTTGGATGGGACTTGGAGCACCCTGGGGCGGTGGAAGGTGTCCCTGCCATGGCAGGGGTGGGATGGGATGGGCCTGAAGATCCCTTCCCACCCAAACCATCCCATGACTCCACGATTGTATGAAAATGGGGGGTTGTCAGCAGTGCTGAGCTTACACAGGATCTGCTACTCCTGAGATGTGTGGCCTTAATTTTCCCAGTTCCCCTCTCCTCCCCGTGCTGCCTGCAGAAATTGCAATCAGAGTCACTGATCCCACTCAGGACACAGCAGAAAGCCTTTGACTTCTCCCAGAAGCTTTATTGCCTCTGTTCTCCTGGCTCTGAGCTCTCTCTTACTGCAGCAGCACAGAGGAAGCATGAAAACTCCAACAGAACGTTGGCAAGAGCAAGTTAACCCAAATGTCTGGGGTTCTTTCTTTCCTACGTCAGCAATTAGTCACTAATTGCATGAGTGCCTTCCATGCGTAATGAGCTGCATTCTGTGCAGGTCACTGTGCTGACGTGGCCAGGGTGGAGCAAGGAGATGCTGTGAGTTAGACCTGGCTTTTCCACATCAGCTCCTGGCCTTGGGGCAAAAAAGGGTTCAGTGGCAGAAATTCTGCAGTTCAGTGTGGCAATCCTGCCCCTGCAGCTGGCAAATAACGCCACAGGAGCTGCCTGGTGGGGATGGGTTTGGGGATGGTTTGGGTTTGGTGGGTTTGGGTTTGATGAGTTTGGGGATGTGTTTGGGGATTGATTTGGGGATGGTTTGGGGATGGGTTTGATGGGTTTGGGGATG
>VZSR01002526.1:3686406-3710011 GCA_013398615.1 Brachypodius melanocephalos
CCCTGTGCCAGGGCCTGCCCACCCTCACAGGGAAGAATTCCCAATATCCCATCTATCCCTGCCCTCTGGTAGTTTGAAGCCATTCCCCTTGTCCTGGCACTCCAGGCTGTCCCAAGTCTCTCTCAGAGCCCCTTTAGGCTCTGGAAGGGGCTCTCAGGTCTCCCTGTACCCTTCTCTTTTCCAGGCTGAGCATTCCCAGCTCTCCCAGCCTTTCCTTGCAGGAGTTGATGTTGATCCCACCACAAAATGTTGCCTGTTCTTCCAACCAGTGTGGATAATAAGTCATGGGCTGCCTGGAAGAGAGCTATCTTTGTGCGAGCTTTGATGTTAAAAAATAGCAACTTGAACTCACAGATGTACTGATTACCCTGCTAAAAGGAGACCTGGAATCTCTCCTCAGAATTACAGCATTTTAATTAGAAGAATGTGAGCAAAGCCTTAATCTTGTTAGGAGGGCTAGATACGGATGAGGCAGGAACAAAATCCACAGCAACACAGTCCAAACACGAAAAGCTGTGTCTTGGAGGTTGTAACAGCACCAGAACTGCTCCCTGCCACTGCTTTTCCTGCAAGACTAAGCTTGACAGTGACTAAGTTGGAAGAAATAGCAATTCTGCCTTGTAGCACTGAGCTACATCACACACAGCTGCTTGGGAAAAAAAAAAAAACCAGCTGAAATGTGGGAAAGGTACCTCAGATTTACAAAGCAAATCCACGGATACTTGGTTATTCTCTTTAAAGATCTTTTGAGCCCTCCTAAACTCTTGTGACATTGAAGGATCAATAAGAATCTCATCTGTAGCTGATCCTGACAGTTGTTAATCTTTGCCTTGGCTTTGCAGCCTGCTCGAAATAGTGCTTGTTCCTTCATGTCAGGCCTCTGGCAATGCTTCCAGAGCCAGGATTACAGTCTCCAGTCAATCCCATTTGGACTGTCATTAACTTTCTAAACTGTTCCCCATAGCTGGCAATCTTACCGTGCTTGGAGATCTGCTTGGTGGGAAGCTGGGAGAGTGATGGGTTTTGCCTGCCTGGAATCATTGTGCCTTTAATTGAGATTTGTTTAATTTTGTCATTAAGTCCATTTACATTGTTGGCATTTCATGACTGTGATTACAACACTGTGCCTGTACCCTGGCTGTGTTTTGTGCCATTTACCTATTAAAGAAAGAGGGAAAAAAAGCTCTGTATTTACTTAAGATTTTTACAAGTAGCCATTTCTTTTTCTTCCATTAACTCAGTCAATAAATTAATTTAATTTTTGGATTGGAAAAAACAGCTCATCTGCAGATTCTGTGCTGTGTCCTAAGGATTAGATTTATTTGGCAAAAATACAGCTGAGGATTCAGTACCTGCTTGTCTGGAAGGAATTGTCAGAACCCATAAACACGGGGATTATGGCTGATTCCAAATTAGGGACAAATCTCAATCAGAAAGCAACAGGAATGGGGACATTTCTCCTGCAAATTCCAAGGACTTTGTGGTGAACAGCAATCCCTGGGTGTGCAGCATTGCTGTGCCTGTCCCTCTGTCACAGGGCTTGGAGCAGCCTGGTCCAGTGCAGAGTCCCTGCTCATGGCAGGGGTGGAATGAGATGAGCTTTAAGGTCCCTTCCAGCTCAGAGCAGCCTGGGATTCTGTAATTCCACCATTCTCTGATGGATCAGGGCTGCAGGTGACTTCCCTGCTCTCGGAATGTGAGTCAGGGGTGACCAGAGCTGTGTGAGTTACAACACCAGCTCGATAGTGATCACTGCAGCAGCTGGGGAAAGCCAAAGTCTTGCTTGTTAATAAGAGAAAAGAAAGCTGATTAATCAGCTGAATCATCCTGCTCTGCCTCAGTGCTGGTATGAGTGGCATTCCCTATGGATCAGCCAATTCCGAGGGAAAAGCCAAACCATAATCAAGGCTAATTGACTGAGCTCAATCAAATGTTTCAAAATACCACCCGTGAGTTTGACATCAAATAAAAAGCGGGGATATTCCCAGTCAGGCAGTTAATTGCTTCCTGAAAACTTGTTCTTTGCAATAACTTGAAGATTTTCACCAGAGCTCCCTTTTATTTCCATTTCCTAGGCTTACAGCAGGTTACAGTGTAATGTACAGATGAACAGACTGGAACAAGACACTCGCCCTCTCACATTTCTTCCTTCTGAATGATGTTTCTGCCTCTTCAACAGAAAATCTGCAGCCTTCAGGAGTTAAAACAACTTTTTAGGAGGTTTTAGAAAGATAAATAATACCAACCTCTTGCAGCTATTAGTACTGGCAGCAAAAATTGCAGTATTTTAGAGCGAAGCCAGTAGGTTTTTTAGTCATTATGTTTAGAGAATTAATCCCAAAAGGACATTTCTATGGGTTTTGTTTCCTGCATCCAGCAGAAATCGCTTCAAAGGGGAGCTGAAATGTCAGACTTTTTGCAAGAGCTCGTCTGGTGGAAAATAACGGTGGTGTTTAAGCATTTGTCTGGTTCCTGATGTGCCCCAGGTTGTGTGCAGCGATGAAAAAACCGGCAGCACATCTGTAAATGAATCATCTTTCTCCCTGCACGCACATGGTTGCACAATTTGATCGACCGCTGGTTTTGGGGAGCGTTTGATATTTGTCATGTGAAGCCATCCCATCCCGTTGTAATATCAGAAATTCCAAGCACAATTAGCAGCTGAATTTGATGTCCCAGCTAATGAGGCACAGCCCTGCTGTGACCCAGGGCGATGTGAGCCAGCCCTGTGCAGCCGGCAGTGACACCAGGGCTGAAATTCCAACACATCTGGCTGCAAACCCTGCACCTGGACTGGGCATTTCCACCTCTGGCTGAGCCTGCAGAGCAGGTGGGAGCACCTGGGGTGAGCCCCAGCGTTGGAAAGAATCCCTGTGGAATCCTGGAATGGTTTGGTTGGAAGGGACCTTAAAGCTCATCCAGCTCCAACCCTGACAACGTCCACCACCCCAGGGTGCTCCAAGCCCCGTCCAGCCTGGCCTTGGACATTCCCAGGGATCCAGGAGCACCCACAGCTTCTCTGGGAAATCCATCCCAGCCTCTCCCCACCTGTTGGAACCTTGGAGGCTGAAAATTTCAGGCTTTCTGTGCTAAAAGGTGCTGACCCTCAGGCAAGCACCACATTTGACCGGAGACCGTGGAACAGGCTCCCAAAATTGAGTGATGGCACTGGGGTTGTGGGGTTTGAATGGTATTGTGTGACCTCAAAGGGTGCAAAACTTTAAGATTTTAGTATATGGCAATACATGTGGGTCAGGATGGAGGATTTTAGGTGTTGTCTGAGTCCTTCTTCTTCATGGGTTTGGGTGGGTTTCTGTAATTGGGTGGAAAAGGTCCCCACTGCGAGCCTTGGATGGTCATTATTGGGTCAAAAACATGAATAATACAGCTGTCACCTCGTTATTGGGTAATTATCTTTTAAATAACCTTGGAAAGAATTAGAAGCTCTCCATTTTACCTTCGTTTTCTAACTTGCTAATTAAGAGCTCACTGCTGTAAATAGATAAGAAACAATAAACATCCAAGTCCCAACTCGAAAACCTGCATTTCCCGTGTCTTAATCCTGACCTCAGCAGAGAAAAAGAAACCAGAACTGTAACACCCACCCTCACAGGGAAGAATTCCTCACCAATATCCCACCTAAACCTTCCAACCTTTCTGTCCATCCCTGCGGAGGGAAGTGTTGGGGTTCCTCAGGGAATCTGGGAACGCTGAGAGCTTCCAAAGTGCTCCTTCAACTTGGGATCTCCCAGCTCTGGGATGGGGCAATGGCCTTTGTTGTGGGGCATTGCTCACAACAGGGGGTGCAAAATGATTTCATGGATGTGGTGGTGCTCAAGCAAAGGTTGGACCGGATGATCTTGGAGGTCTTTTCCAACCTTGATGATTCTGTAATGAATTCCATGATCTTTGCTCCCACATAATCGTGATTCTGGTTTGTGTTTCCCTTAAAGATCCATCCCTTTTCTGCAGCAGGACACGAACACAGGTGCCTCAGGCTTCACACCTCCTGCAGCTCCACAAAAAAAAAAAACAACATCCAGAAAAACTCCCATTCCAAATCCGAATTTCCATGGGGGTTGTGCCAATATTAATTAGCACAAATAACCCGACACGTCTGAAATTAGCTGTCGTTATAACACTTAACCCCGTATTTTCCCTGTCTGGATGTTTGCTGTGCACCTTGTATTTATTACAGCGTTATTTGTTAATGCTTTTGTGTGGTGGATCAGTTGTCAGGAAGAATGATTGTGGTTACAAAAAAAGCAGTTTTATTGTGAGCTGGAAGGAAGAGAATATGGGTGAGGATGGAGAGGGAGGAGACAGAAGATGACATTTGCAGCCAGATGTGATTTGCAGCGTGAAAATATTAAATGCTGTTGAAAAGTGGGACTCCACAGATTATTGACATAATTGTGGCAATAGGGATAGGTTTTTCTTTGGTATTTGCCTATTTTTGCTACGATTTTCATCAGATGATGAATACATGACAATTTTACATTGTCTAACACAAAAGAAACTGGGCTTTTATTCTATTTTTTAAAATAACATATGTCTAGCAGATTTCTAACCGAACCATCTTTTTAAAGAAGCCTATTGTGACTGAATTTTGCATCTTTCAACTTTTCCCTGGCGTTTCTTTGCATTAGTAGTAGGTTCAAAGCAATAATCAAGGTCTAAGCCTTACAAGATCATTTTATTTTTTTTGCCTGCTTAAAATGAAAAGCAGAGGGGAGTTTTGCTGATTAGGTGTGTACTTCATCTCTGTGCACAGTGCCAGAGTTTAAATACATGTCACTTGGAAATGAGCTTTTGCAAATTCAAGGGGAGAGAGACGAACTTGAAATCTGAACTTTAAACCTCACATCAGTTTTCCTGTGGCACTGGAGATGTGTTATTTTCACAGAAAGTATTTCCTTTATGCTTTCAAGCGATGGCACAAGCAAAATGCTGAAGACTGAATTCAAATCACTCGAATTCTTTTAAAAATTTGAAATGCCAAGCGAAGGGGAGAAAATCTGCAGGTTATTAAATAGTTTCCTAATTTCTTTGCTTTCAAGGAGGAGGGAAGAAATGAGAAGGGAAAGGGCCACACGCTTTTCTCTCTCAGAACACACAGAGAAAAGAAATGGTCTCCAGTCCAGCCCTTCCCAGCACCAGGAACGTGCACCCAGGGAGAGCTGATGGATCAAACTCCCTCTGATGCTTTGGATTCTGGACGCTTTGCCAAGCCCAGAAAACTCACACTTTTGGCATAGATGAAGTGTCCTGGAATGTGAGGCTGAGCAGTGACCCTTTGCACTCTCCTCTTTAACAGCTCGTGCCTGAGAAAATGAAGAGGGGAAGGTTTGGCAGGAGGGGCTGGGGCAGGGAGTGCTTGGATCCAGGCAGAAGGAAAACGTGGGTGTTCGATGTTCAGAGCACTGAGAACACCAACCACAGAAATCCAGGATGGTTCGGGTGGGAAGGGACCTCAAAGCTCATCCCATTCCAGGGGCACCTTCCACTGCACCAGGTTGCTCCCCAGTAATGAGGGAAGGGATGGAAAAGATTTTTTGACACAGAAAATAAACCCACACCTCTCCTCAGTGGCTTTTCTGCTCTTATTTTTTGCTCTTGACACACTTTGTGTACTTTCTCCTCCCAGGTAAGAAGTGCAGTTGCTGTGATCAGTTTTGCTGAGGGAAATGGATAAAACTGGTAACACTGAGCAGGAACAAGAATAATCAGCTTATTCCTTTTCAGACAGAACCCCTTTAACATCCTCTCAGCACAGGAAAATGAGCAGGTGAGGGGCTCGTTGTCCCTGACAGAGGCAAATAGAAGATTCTAAGAGCAAGATGTGCGTATCATGGTCTAAATAATTCCCATAAACAGATTGTATGGCTGTGGGAATGCACCCACCTCAAATCCCTTGCTGGTCTGGTGCTGGGACATGGAGAATCCCAAAAGGATGATGAAATAATGGGCAGGAAATGATGCACTTGGAAAATGCAGGCTGTGTCATCCACCACAGGGCAAAGCTCTTTGTGAACAAGCACAGGTCTTTTCTCATACCTGACTCATCCAGCACATAAAGTCGTCAAAGAAAAAGAATAAAAGCTAGGTTTCCAAATAGAAA
The DNA here is from genome assembly GCA_013398615.1 of Brachypodius melanocephalos. Lineage (NCBI taxonomy): Eukaryota > Metazoa > Chordata > Aves > Passeriformes > Pycnonotidae > Brachypodius > Brachypodius melanocephalos. The sequence continues at coordinate 3,692,528 of VZSR01002526.1, forward strand.
ACCACATATTCTGTGAGCCAGAGCTCTTAAATGTGTCATAGTCAAAGTATTACGTAGCAATGAGGTGCCTGGCAAATCCCCATCACAAAAATTCCTGAAGAATGCTTTTTTTTTTTCCCCCTAAAAGCCTGGATCACATATGGTTGTGTCAGGAACAAAATAAAATAGTCAAAGTAAAGCAGTGAACCAGACCAGTGAAAGATCTGTGTCACTTTTCTACCTATACAACAGGAGGAAACACAAAGTGAGTAAGAAGTGGAAAAAAAATCAAAATAGTAGATTCTCACCTGGCAAAGCCATACTTGGCAAATAGAAAGTTATCAAACACATAATCTGCTTCCCAGCTGTATTTACACTGGGCTAATTGACTCACTGTAGGTCAGAACTGTCAGGATCAGTGTAATCTTTATAAATTTCCTCAGCGGTTAACGAGTAAACGAGTTAAGGCAATTTTTGCTGGATCCTCTTTAAGGCAGCAACACTTCTCTACAAATAATGGCACTTCAAAAGAAATGTCCAGCCCTGAGTTACGAACCAGATTCATTTTATCCATTAGTCATGCGTTTTAATTAATTTCTTTGATTTCATTCTTGGAGCAGCTCCGTATTTGCATAACATAAATGGTCATTATGGTTTAGTGGGCACTGTGGTGTTCGTCAAAGGTTGGACTTGATGACCTTGGAGGTCTTTCCCAACCTTAATTATTCCATGATTGTGTCAATAATACGTAAACCAAGGCCTCAAAAAATCCCCAAAGGACTTGTTTTACTTTCTGGTTGATTTTTTTGTCTGTCTTGGTGTTTGAATCTTTTCCCACTCAGATCTGTGGGGATTTTGATTCCTAACAAGTCGATGGGAGCAGAATCTGATCTTTTATCAGCACATTGTTATGGACCCCATGGGGGCAGGAAATTGGATTTTGGAGCCAGGAAGATAAATGAGGGAAAGACTTTTTGGAAGCAGTTTATGCTCTGTGTTGATGTTCAGTTTTAGAAAAACCCTGAATAAAAGAAGGCTTGAGCTACCTCGAGTGGTCTGGGCGCTGCAGCTTTGATTTCTGTCACACCCAGGGGGGATTTTGTCAGGGTTTGGTTGGGAAGCTCAGGCCAGGCAATTCCTCACCTTGGTGCATTTTCAGCACCTCTCAGTTTCTTGCAGGAAATGCCCCTGTGAAATGTAGAACTTGTGTCCATGAGATAGGATAAGGAGGAATGGCTTTAAAGTGAGAGAGCAGGGTGAGATGGATATTGGGGACAAATTCCTCCCTGAGAAGGTGGGCAGGGCTGGCACAGGGTGCCCAGAGAAGCTGTGGCTGCCCCTGGATCCCTGGAAGTGTCCAAGGCCAGGCTGGAGCACCCTGGGACAGTGGAAGGTGTCCCTGCCATGGCAGGGGTGGGATGGGATGAGTTCCCTCCTCACCCAAACAATCCTGTGATTTTATGTGATAAAACCAATCAGTGTGTGAGTGACACATCTTGATCTGGGTCATCTGATGGTGTCCACCATCAAATCCCAAAGCATTGCTGGAAACGCAGAGGAACAAAGAAGAAAGGTGATAAAGAGCTGCCTCCAAGACAAGGAGAAGTCCAAGGTGTTTCATTCAGTGAGCAGTGGCCTGGAGCAACTCAAAGGATGGACAGAAACGTGGCAGAAAAGCCATCAAAGTTATTTCAAACTACCAGCTGCAGTCATTTGAATTTAGATAATGTGTTTGTGTGTGCATTTAGGGCCTGATTTCTCCTTGCACTGGGCAACTTTGAGCTGTGTGCAGGCTCCAAACACCGAGCAGCGCTTTGCTCAGTGTCTCCTGCTGCCCAGCCCTGGTGTGATGGAAATGTCTCTCCCAGGAGCTGTTCTGACTCTGGGTTGCTGCAGCCAGCTCTGGATGTCCTTGGTGACTCTCTGCCAGTGCACTCATGTTCTTGGCATCCAGGTTTCACTGCTGGCATTGCCTCCTCTGCTGCATTTCTCAGGGTGATGCAGTTCTCAGAGTGAAAGGTTGTTGTCTGTGTAATTAATGAGGCATTTCCCTGCTGCTTTTTACTTGAGATTTATTTCTGTGTAATATTTTAGAAGAAGCTGTTAGAAAAGACCTGAGTTCAATAGAAGTTTTCAAATAAGATGCCAGCTCCATATAGAGACCACATTGAGATGAGATAAAATGGTATTTCCCCGTTCCAGTGAATTTCACAAGTCACTGAATTGTGAAAGGATTCACAGGCCCTTCCCCACTGTCTCATAACCTGCTCAGACACTGATTTGCCTGAAGAGCTGTAAATCTCACCACTGATGCCTTTCTGTAGTGGTAACCTCCATGAACACCGGCCTACACCTAATCCTTGAGCAAAACCCAAAAATGAGGGATGCTATTCTACCTTTCCATTTTGCCAGAATTGCCGTTCTTTCACCACTGAACTGGCAACCCACGGTAAATATTACACTGTCACCTTTTTGGGCGTAGGGAAGGCCAAGTATTTGACAGCTGAAGCACCAAGGAGGAGGAACCAGAGCATCCAGATGAGGAATTCTGCCTGTGGGGATGGCTGGGGAGTGGGGTACACACAGAGCAGCCACGTAGGGATCATCTCCTTGGGCTGCTCATCCCACCCCATTCTCAGAGCTCTCACGGATTTCTGGAAGCACAGGCAGCAGCTTTGCCCTCTGATTTCAGGTCTGAACCCTGGGACCTGCAATATCCCGTGGGCAGGAATTCCACAGCTCCCCTGTGCCCAGGGAGAGGAACCAGCTCCTTCTGTTTGCCTCCACATTGCCACCTGCCAGCTTTATTTCCTGCCCCTCGATTTTTGACAACAGCCATTTCCTCTCAACATCTTCAGGACAACTGTGGCTATAAATATCTCCCTCACAACCCTGCACAGCCATCTCTTTTCCAGGCTTAGAAATCACAATCTCTGTAGTTTCTCTAAATACAGAAAATGTTCCAAGCTTCCATCATCCTGCACCTTTTCTTGTTTCACTTGATGCTTTTATCCTTATAACCAGTGACCAGAACTACAAGCAGTACCCAGGATTTGGGGATGGGATGGGTTTATATGGAGAATCTGAGATTTTCTTTCCCCCAAACTCCATGGCTTTAGTGTTAGTGGCAGGCAGGACTGCACATAACTCACACTGACTGATACTGTGATCTCTTGGCAACAGCAAAAACCGATCTTGCTTTGCTTGACCACACAGTTTTTGGTATAAATTCACATCCACACGCACACAAATATTTAATGAATTCTGTGGGGCAGCACAAAGGGCATTGTGGGGAGAGAAGAAGCCACAACACATCCCACAGGACATCTGTCCCTGAGCTTTGGTTGGAGAAATGTTCTTGAAATGCTTTGGCCTCTGTGACCCTGCTCAGATCAGACCCAACACAGAGAGAATTTCCTTCTGGCCAGGGCAGGAATGCAGATGTAGGAACGCTGGTGCATGTGCCTCTTGCTTCCTCAGAACCATGGAATCATTAAGGTTTGTTGGGAAAGGCCTCTGAGCAGATGGAACCCACACGTTAACACAGCAGCACCGTGCTCAGCCCTGGGCATTTCTGAACACTTTGGGGTGGTGACTCCAGCATTGCTCTCAGCAGCCTGTCCCAACATCTGGAAACCTTTGCAGGGGAGAAATTGTCCATAAAATCCAACCTGACCCTCCCCTGGCACAACTTGGGGTCACTTCTTGTCTTGTCCCTGTTCCCTGGCAGCAGAGCCTGACCCCCCTGGCTGTCCCCTCCTGTCAGGGAGAAATTCCCTGAAATTCCCTGAAATTCCCCCTGAGCCTCCTATTCTCCCCCATCCTCTCCTGATGCTCCAGACCCTTCCCAGCTCCACTGCCCTGGGACAACTTTCTTTCTTTCTTTCTTTCCCCGAGATAAATTCGGTAGAAAGAGGTGTATCCCCTTTCTCTGGGAATAGAATGAGATTTGATGAATATTTCGGTTTAACACATCCTTTCCCCGGGCAGCTGCCGGCAGAGGTCACCGTTGCTGTAGCTGGGCTGGAGGGGGTTGAGTTTCCCTGGCTTTTATTGGCCTCACATTTGGGATTGACAAATATTTCTAACCCCACCAATCCAGCGCTGACTGCTGCTGTCAGAGCACTGAATCTTTTGGAATTAAACCATCGGGTTTAGTAACCCTTTATATTTTTTTTTTTCCCTTTATCAGCAGTTTTTTTGTAAAATGCAGATTAAAAAAAAAAAAATCAAATATTTCTGTTAACTTCTTAAAATTACCAGTATTTTTTCCCAAGCGCCTTTAAGTCAGTAATGCTAATTAGTATGTATTCAATATTCTGTTAGTCCTAAAAGCATTTCGTAAGGAAACAGAAAATTAATTGACTCTGTGCTTAAAGGAACATTTATATGGCCAAAGCCATGGAGCAGTAGGGGAATTTATGGGATTTATTCTATTGATTGAAACAATCTAGTTTTTAATTTCTTCTGTTTGACCCTTGTTCTAGACATCCCATTAAATAAAGATATTTTACACCTGAAAATGCTAATCTGAATACGTATTTTAGATATTTTTCTAAGCTGATTTTTAAAATTAATATCTTGTGGTTATTTCATAGGCTGCTCAGTTACCCTATGAGGTAAATGTTTATTTAACATATAGGTTAAAATGATGCTTGTGGTCATTGTAACCCTCCACTGAAGTTAAATGAAGAGGTCTAAAATGATCATTTCAGATTTTGGTGGGGAAAAGGGGCATTGCTAAGCTAAAAGGATGAGGAAATAGGGCCAGAGTTACTTTCTTTAGCACCTTGTTGGGAGGGCCAGATCCCTGCAGGGTGAGCGGCTGGGACTGATCAAGCTGTGCAATCCCTGGTACTGCACAGATGTGTCAGGGGGCTCCTCTCCAGATCTCACTGAGATTTGTTTAAAATTATCCATATCTATGATTATTAATGCATTTAAAGGCCGAGTCTTTCTTACCATGCATGAGAACTCTCCAACATATTTGATTCTTCTTTCCAGCCCTGTAACCTCTTGGGAAAGTGCTGAAAATGTTGTAACCCTCTGAATTTCGGACAAAACTTCCTGAAATGGCAGCTGGCAGGGGGATTTTAAAAGCCTGTTTGCCACAACATCTGAACCAGCTCAGAAGTGCCACAAGCAGGAATGCACAGACAAGTCAGCTCCCTCTCTGTCTTATTGCAGATTAATTGTCACATTTTCGTTTGGCTTAGCAAAAAAAGCGCCCCAAAAACTTTATTCTGACACTCTAATGCATGAAAACATCCATAAATTATCTGCTGAACAGTCACAATGCAACTTCCAAGCTGTGACAACTTGGAAAACCAGCCTGACAAGCACGCTCACTTTTGGTGTTTTTCTAAAACTTCTGGAGCTTTATAAGGAGAATTTAAAGCGAAGAAAGAACCGAAGCACAAACACTTCTTGTTCTCAGCACACAAATTCCTTCTGTCTCCCTGCCTGGGGTCCCCGTTTTTATCTGTGAGCAGAGCCTCAGCTAAAACAGTGTTATCACCAGCTATAAATCAATAAACATTGTCAGCTCCATCCTGTCACTACACACAGGCAGCAGGGAGGTCGTGAGCTTTCCCAAGTGGACATCCCAGAGGATAACACGGTCTCTGGTGAAGTGCTGCTCTGTCTGCAGCTAAAAGGATCCTGCCTCGGGTCAGTCACGCTTTGATTTAGCAGAATTCCTATTTATTTATATTAGTAAAGGGAGAAAAGGGGGTTTCGTCTAGAGCAGAATTATCACAGGGGGGTGGGGAAAGGAAATCAGAAAGCCTCAATATTCAGAACAAAGCCAGTCAAGAATTTTCATATAGGTGCAACTGCTGTAGAATGCAAATAAAACTGAGTTCCCATATACCTGGATAAAAAGAGCAAGAACACTCGCATTTCCCTGCGATTAAGCAGGGATGTTTTCCAAGCCTTGAGCTGATCCACAGCTGCCCCACCAACACCTTCCAGATGTGCGGGTGCAGCCGAACCTGCCTCGGCTGATGCGATTTTCGGTTCCACCGACCCAAGCGCCGCTCGCAAGCAGCGAGCGCTCCGTGGCGCAGGGATCATCCCGTTCCATCCCATGCCATGCCATCCCGTGCCGTGCCATCCCGTGCCGTGCCATCCCGTGCCTCCTGCCAGGGAGGCTCCGGAGCGGCGGGACGAGCGCTGTGCTCCGCACCTGGGCCGCGCTGCGGGGCCGTGCGGGGCCGTGCGGGGCCGGGCGGGTCACTCACCTCAGAGCCCGAGCGCTGCTGCCCGTGGGTTCGGCGCTGTCCGAGGGGTGTCCAGGCTGCTCCTCGCTCCGTGGCACCCCTGTCCTCGGCCCCTGTGGCCAGCCCGCAGAGCCATTCACATCCCCGCTGCCGTCGCAGCCTCATTCAGCGCTCGGGGCTCCGCTCTGATTCACGGCGAGCCGGCTCCCTCTGGGTCCTAGCGCTGTGGACGTGTGGGAGCTGCACGGACTCGCAGGAATTCAACCCTTGGCTCGCTGCCGAGCGCAGGCAGGGATGCACAGATGTGCAGTGAAAGTTTTTCAAAGCGCTGCCGGTCGTGTGAGTGCGCTCGCAGAACGCCCCGAGAACCCTCCGGCTCCGCGGTGCCGCTGGCAGCGACTGAAACCCTCCGCAAGGGATGTTTTGTCCTCAGCCTTTCCACTCTGCATCCTAATCCTTGCCCTCAATTTAAAGATGAGGGCTCCCGGAGCGAAGCTCCCAGCTCCCTGCTGAACGGATCCTTTAGAAAATTATCTCCAGAGCCTTTTGGTCATCTCAGGAGTGGGGAAACGAACCTGGAGGAACACCAATGGTTAACTGGGGAAGGAGTGGACCGGGTTCCCTGCAAAAACTGTGCAGTCCCCATTATCAGCTGGCTTTAACTGGGGTCAGCCAAGCCCTGCTGGAGAGTAGCAGAGAAATATTTGACCCTGACTTGAGGAAAAGATTATATAAGAATCCTTCCAACCGAAATATTCTGTGTTTAACGAGCTTACCTTCAGCAACAAAGAGTTATGGAAATGTTTGCCAGCGTGTTTCAAGAGAGGGATTAAGTAGTTTACAAGGGAACAACAGTGGGATTTAGGTAATGGTAAATATAGCAAAGAAATGTAAAAATTTAAAACTTTGTTATGTATATGTATAAAAGGCAATTTGGCTAAAAACTCTGCTCTCAGAAAAGTTGGCAGCTCTGTTGAGGATTATGAAGCAGCCCCTTAGAATTTCATAGTTCTTGTTCTGGCACAGTGGAACCTTTGTGATTATACAGATCCAAGGGGGAAAAAAAATTAAAAGCAGATCACTGCATTTTATCTAAGTGGAAGTAATCAAACACTTTTTGATTCCATCCAGGAGAGGGCAGCCAGCTGGAGAGACTGGTCCTTAAATCCTTTGGGAAAGGGAAGGATGTGTGGAAGGCACTACGTAAAGGCAAAGAGCAGAGAGGCAGAGAAGCCTTGAGATAATCAAGTTATTTGCCACGGGCATGTGCTGCTTTCTGAAGCTGGAGCACCCATATCCTCATGTTTTATTTAGCACCAGCAGAAAAACTTTAAATTCCTCTCCCACAGAGCCAAAGTGTCTTCAGTGCTAGACTGCTTCTTGGAGGTGATGGGTGTTTAAAATTGCCTGGAATATCCTTTAGGAAATTGCAGCACAAAGTGCTGGACATGAGTGCTGAAATTGCCTTTCCCATTTGCCGGGATTATGCAGATTGCTTTGTTTTCCTCCAAGAGAAATGCTCCTGCAGGTGACAGCAGTGACAGGCCAAAGTGTGTCTTCATTTACACTGGGAGAGTTTCTTCAAATGTTGCCTGCAAACCTTGACCTTCGGATTTGCCAGGCTGGGTTTGTGCCAAGCATTTGTCTCATTAGGACATTCTCAGATTAGAACTTTGTTCTGGGAAATTGGAAAGAGCCTTAGAGCCCATTGTGACTGCCGCAAACAACATCAGATGAGAGCCATAAAATGATAGGATTTTCCTTTTCTTTGCTTAAAAGTTAGTGCACACTTGTGCTGAGAATCTCTAATTAGAGTATTTCTTGGCAAGAGCTGCCTGTTTTTTTCCTAAAACTGTCTCACAAAATCTCGTTTGGACACAGTAATCAACAAGACATTGTGTTTGTGCTTAATCTGTTATCACCAGCACTAATTTTTGTCTTGAAGAAATCCTCCTCTTGTCCCACATTCTCGTCCCTCCTGAGCTCACCCCAGCAGGCTGATGTGAGCAAGCAGCACAGCTGGGGTCCCTGGGAAGGAGCAGGAACTTGTCTGCTTTTTCTGAAGTTCCCATGTCACCCAAACAATCAGCAATTCAGCTTTTGGAGAAGGTGTGGCAGCAAGGAGGAATGCCTGATCCCAGGGCATTGCTGTGCTCGGAGGTGAATCCTTCTCCTTCAGCACTGGTTGGAGGCACAGATTTAAAGCACAGTTTTAAAGAGGAGAGCCTTGCTCCACCCTCCATGAGCTGAGGGTTCTCTTGTTTTGGCAGGTCACTGGTGCAAGGTGAGGGATTGGGATGTCAGGCTGAGTAAGGAGAAGATGTGCTCTGGAATCAGAGAGGCAGCTGGATAAGGAGGTCTTGCGAGCACAGGGTGAATGAATCCTGATTCTCTACTGGGTTGCATCCAGTTATTTCTGGGCTTCTACTACAATTCAAAGTCTCCCATGATCTCTTGGATGAGTTTCTTCTGTGAGAAGCTGTGGCTGCCCCAGCCCTGGCAGTGTCCAAGGCCACGTTGGACAGGGCTTGGAGCACCCTGGGGTAGTGGAAAGAGTTCCACTCCATGGCAGGGGTGGAACAAGATGAGATTTATAGTCCCTTCCAACCCAAAATGTTACATGATTTTATGGATTCCTCCTGGAATCCGTGTCCTTTGTGCTGCTGAAAGTCTCAGAGAAGGCATTTGGGAAGAAGCGTCTGGGTTCTTTCTGTTTAGAAGAAACAGCCTTCGAGGAAAAATGTTGCTTTTGATGAATCCTCATTTATTTCTGCAATCTTTGTGGGTTTGGAAGCAACATGGGCGAGTACAGCTGCTGTTCATAAAATCTTGGCACTTCAGAGAGGTGTCAGGTCACTGAGAAAGGGACCCACAGAGCATCAAACAGTTTTCAGAGCTCCTGTAAAAGTATAAAGGGATGGGATGAGCTTAACAAGTTTTATTTTCTCCAGAGACACTTATTTAAATGTGTGTGTGCATTTCATTCAATACTTCCTTGTAATGCTAAGTCTTTACATGAGAGAAGATGTATCACAGGTAACCCTGTCCCCCTGCCTGTCCTGGGGGTGCTTTGATGTGAGTGTGAGGAAGAGTTACAAGCATCTCAAATCAAACACTCAGAGTGGAAGACGGCGTCTGCTTTACCTGAAAGAATATTTAGCTTCTACATTTTTACATTTGCAGGAAGCAGAACGTCGTTAACTTGTGTAAACTTGTCTGAGAGCTGTTCCCAGGGCTAAAGTGAATGGAGAGAGATCACAGAATCCCAGACTGGTTTGGGTTGGAAGGGACCTTAAAGCTCATCCAGTCCCAGCCCTGCCATGGGCAGGGACACCTTCCACTGTCCCAGGTTGTTCCAAGCCCCATCCAGCCCGGCCTTGGACACTTCCAGGGATCCAGGGGCAGCCACAGCTTCTCTGGGTACCCTGTGCCAGGGCTTCACCACTCTCAGAGAGAATTTCACCCTGGCATCTAATCTGAACCTACTCTCTTCAGTTTAGAGCCATTAATAAAAACATTTATTAAATAAAGCATGTATTGCCTGCAAGCCTGTGCATTCCAGAAAGAAATGGTAGTTGTTGTTATCTCTTCAAACAACTGTCAGGCCAAATCTGTGCAGAGTCTGAAGTGGAATGTGAAGTTTTTCTCAGAGTTCTATCTATCTGTCACTGCCACTACAATTATGCTCTGTCTCTAACAGCACTTGAGCCATCACCAGATATTCTGCTTTTAGTCAGCTCAGGCTTTTGAGATGTTTTCAGTTAGAGTCAAAGGGTTTCTTTCTCCTGGGCAGCACAGAACCAAGTGAAAGAGAAAGAGAAGGAAAGGATTAGTGCAGATCACTTCAGCAGTCCAGCCCAGCCCAGTGGATGTGTTCCTGCTCAGTTTGGATTGCAGGCTGTTGGAATTGCATCGTGTTCCCATCGATTTTCCGACCCAAGCTGCTTTCCCTATGTGGTATCGACTCAGCTGTGAAGCCATGAGGCAGAGACAGTTAAGAAAATATTTACAGGAGACTGAGTCCTACAATAAATCACTAATGAATTTGTTTGTCTGACCCATTTATTCATGACCCATAAGTGAGCTTCTGCTTTTTTCTGGAAATGTCTCCCCACACACACAACCCCACAGTGGTGCTGCACAAACCCCCAAGGGCAAAACAGACCCTCAACTCCTCTATCAACTTCTTCATTTTCTGTAATGAGCACAAGAAGAGAATTTGGATTGTGATCATCCCTTCCAACCCCTTGATTACCTTCTTCTCAGCCAAACACGGGTGAGCTTCCTCCAGCTGAGATATAAAGGTTTAATATCTCCTATGGAGCCCAGCTGGGAGAGCTGGGGGTGCTCACCTGGGGAGGAGAAGGCTCCAGGGAGAGCTCAGAGCCCCCTCCAGGGCCTAAAGGGGCTCCAGGAGAGCTGGAGAGGGACTGGGGACAAGGGATGGAGGGACAGGACAAGGGGAATGGCTTCCACTGCCAGAGGGTGGGGATGGATGGAATATTGGCAAGGAATTGTTCCCTGTGAGGGTGGGCAGGCCCTGGCACAGGGTGCCCAGAGAAGCTGTGGCTGCCCCTGGATCCCTGGAAGTGTCCAAGGCCAGGTTTGGATGGGGCTTGGAGCAACCTGGGACAGTGGAAGGTGTCCCTGCCGTGGCAGCAGTGGAATGGGATGGGATTTGAGGGTCTTCCCAACCCAAACCATTCTATGATTCTGTGATCATCAGCTATTCATTGGCAGAGAGGATCAAATGAGAGCATACATGCTATTTAAAATATTAGAGGAACTATGGATTTTGGGAATCAGCACCCAGATGTTTATTCCGTGCTCTTCTGTGAGAGGATGAATATTTTAAAGAAATTCTGCTTAGTAACTGCAAAGTTGGGGGTTTTTTTCCCAGGATTGAGCTTTTTGCACTTGGCTGAGCCAGACTTGGGTTGAAGTTCTCCTTGAAAACCATTGGTTGTCAGAGTTTGCTGATGGTGGATTTTGTTTGAGGTTTCTCTCCTTGGGCAGAAGCTGCTCTGATGGATTTTTAGGAGGAGAACACCTGCTCTGGTGTACCTTTCACATCCATCTCCTTGACAGAGGCCATCAAAAAACATCCCTCCCTGTTGGGTTGAGTATTTTTGCCCGGTTCTTTGCTGCCAACACTGTACCAGCATTAATCTTTCAGGGGGATCCTGTTTTGGGGGCTGCCAGCACTGCCAGAGAAGCTCAGCAGCTCAAGGACTCACTCCCCCAATGCCAGCACGAAATAGGATCATTCTGGGGGAGTCCTGCACCTTCCTCCTGCTGCTGGACTGTGGGAACATAATCCCAAATTCCCTGAGAATCCTTCAGTGTCACTCCTCTCCTTGCTGCAGAGGGTTTGGAAGCAGAGAGGAGCATCAGCTCTGGCTTAGGGTGACTCCTCCTGATGCCTTGGGAAGGCTGAGCTGGAACAGAGACTGGACAGAGCTGGAGAATAAAGCAGAGATTTATTGAAAGGCCTTTAGGATCCACCTTGGGCAGGACAAGAGCCTGACCAGGGCTACACCCAAGATGGACCCAAAATGGTCACAAAATGGACAAATGGTCATAAGAGCTTACATTTTAATAAGTTTGGGTCCATTTGCATATTGAGTTTGAATTGTCCCATTCCAGCTCCAGGCTGTCAGGTCCCATCCTTCTTGTTCCTCCCTTCAGCCACCCTTGGTTGTGCTTTTGGGCTGAAAGTTGTCCTTGGTGTGCAGCAGGAAAAGGATTTGTTTTGTGTCCGTGCTGTGTGCAGAGCTGAGTGACCCTGACTGTGAGCTCAGAGCTGCACCCCTGGGTGCACAGAACGTGAAAAACACAAAAAGATAAAACTCAAGGCATCATTCCCAGCTCTGATGGATGCAATGGGCCTGGTGCTTCCCCTCCTTGTGCCCACTGTGACAGGACCTGGCACAGTAGGAATCGTCTCCTGTAGGACCCTGCTTTGCTCATGGCCTCTGGCAGTTGGCAGCTGCTCAAGGGATTTTCCATCTGCAGGGGATGAGCGTTAAAACCCGATCCTTTTTGCCCCGTTAGTGATCACAGCACAGTTCTTCCTCCTTCCAGGACCGAATCCCCACGCCCAGCAGCGCTGGGGTCTCAGCTGTGGGATCAGGTTGTTCTCGTTCCCCAGGGATGCTTCCACAGCCCTGAACAGCAAATTCACGTACACAACGCCACAGGAGCCGTGGCCGCTGGGCTAAAGATTCTCCCAGAGAAATTTCTGCTTTTTTCAGAGTGCCCCAAAATATTCCAGGGTGCCCCTTGAACTCCTGCTGGAGAACAGACCACAGCAGAGAGCTGGCTGCTCTCAGGGAATGCTGCTTTGTCGCTTCAATCTAATGGAGGGGTTGGGATGAACACTTTGGCATTTCAGTTGCTGGTATATAATTTTTTAAGGGTAAAATTAGGCTTTTCATGAAACACCTTTTCCTGCTCTTTGGGCTGAACGTGGTCTTTTTCTACAAATACTCCGCTTAAAGCTTCATTCTCAGGCATTCCAGGTTTTGCTGGAAGTTTTTAAGAAAACTTTTGTGGAAAGGAGACGGTAACTAGCAAAATGTCACCAAGCCATGGAATTGAGGTTTTAAAAAAAAAGGTAATTTGGCAGAGTTAGCAATTACTGTGCAATAACAGGAATTACCTGGCTGCTTTAAAGTTCATCCAGGATTTGTCCAGGCTCTGCTACCAGGACAGGCTTTACCATAAATCAGCAAATTTCTTCAAACATTTCTGCCCTGTAAAAGTTTTCCAGCTACCTGTGCTTTACCATAAATCAGCAAACATGAGAGAGGCCACACTTTGGGGAGAGCCCCAGATTGCCCCCCAGTCATTCAAGATTTAATTTCCTTAGGTTGAATTCCAACTTTGAAAAAGAATCCCATCTGCAGGATTCTCCCTGGCCAGCCTTTCTCTGTGTTTCCAAGAAGGAGCACACTTAGGAATTGCTGTAAAACATGGCTGTGTGTTCCTAGCACTGTTGCAGGGCAGTAATTAAAACCAGGACTGTTATTCACTCTTTACATACCAACGCCTGGAAGCGTGAGCTCTGTGGGTCTGTGTTCTGTGGGAAATGGACTGGGTTGGTTTGGCTTGGAGCTTTGGTTGGATTGCTACCATTGAATTTTCATTTTTATTTTATTTGTTGTTGTTATTAGTTATTATTTACCATTGTTACTGCTACTCCTATTTCTTTAGGGACAGAAAAAAGCATTTAAAAGTGACTACAGCAGATTTAAATGAATAAAAAATGCGCTTTGTCCCCAGAAGTGACAGCTGGAGGTAAGATTTATTCACAGTCATTGCAGCAGGGATGTTGAAGGCACACCCCTACCCTAATTCCATTTATATGTGGATGAACCTGTTGTCCATGAACTTGTCTGCCTGAGGCACTGTTTGCTTGCAAACCTTTTCTGGCAGCAATATCCCCGAGTTCTCCACCATCCCTGCAAAGTACCTGTGCATGTTCTGAGCTGCTCTCAGCCAGTGCCCCCAGGTTTCAGCAGTGTCAGGGTTCCTGAGCAGCGCTCCCATCCCCACCTCATCCATCACCTTCACCACTCTGAAAACCTTCCCTGTGCCCTGCCCCACCTCCCTCCCCAGCCCCAGGAGCCACAGTCTCACCAGGCAGCTGTTTCATCACCTTAATCTCTTTCCAGGCGCTCCTGTGAGCCTCTCCTCACTCCCCTGTGCCCTTCCAGAGCCTGGAGCTGCACATGGACTCGGAGGGTGGATGCAGAGAGGTGCCCCAAGATTCGTGCAGAATTTGGTGATTTCTGAGCCTCACATATTTCCTGACTCATTTGCAAGCAGTGATGCCATCCAGTGAAACCATTTTTGTGTGCACAGCATCGAGCCATCTGTTGCACTAAACCTTCATTAAAAACCCCAAGGAATCCCTTCTCCATGTGAAGAAATCCTTTTCCATGCTGCAGGAGTGCTCCAGCTCCTTGGTGCCTGTTGGCATGTCCCTACCAGCTGATCCCTCCAGCTGCCGTGCTGCCCTCTGTTCCTGTCACAGGCCAGCTGTAATTTCAAAATGTTATTTTAATTAAGAAGGCAAATGTGCTTGAAGAAGCCTCCCCTCTGTGGGGACACCCAGGGGTGTTTAAGCTGATCAAGGGGAACAGCCCAGCCCTGCACACCAGGCTCACACCCATTCAGTCTGAAATGTTCCTTTTTCTGCACTGGGTTTTATTCGTGGAAGAGAGCAGTGCTCTTGCTTTGTGAGGCTGATCCCTTGTTTTTCTGGTGCTTTAAACTCTGCAGATGCTGGAAAAGCTTTTCTGCTGTCACAGGAGTGAGGTCAGACCCGGCTGCAGTTTTTCTTTAGGCGTGTGAGTCCTGTCCCAGGGTGGACACGAGCCCAGCCTGCCAAGCACCTCTCACCTGGCTCACAGAAGCTGGGTCTGTCTCTTTTGGAGGGAACCCATTTTTTTTTAGGGTGGTTCATCACCACTGAAACCACCTTTCTCTCACCAAGGATCAGAATATCAGAGTTATGAAAGTTGTCCTGGCATTTTGTAAATGTTCTCTGACTCGGTGTGGGTCTGACCAGGCTCCTGCACTCAGCTTCATCCTTCCAGCACTGCCTGGGCAGCTACAAGGGATGCAGGAGGGAGTCCTGCTATGAAACTAGGAATGTAAACTTCACATCAGTCTTGGAGGGAGATGCATTTGATGATTTGACCCATCCCTGGAAGTGTCCAAGGCCAGGTTGGACAGAGCTTGGAGCAACCTGGGACAGCGTGGGACAAGATGAGCTTTAAGATCCTTTCCAACCCAAACCATCCCATGATTTTATGATTCTCTTGGGATGGGACATTTTAAAGCAGCTGAAAAGAAGTGCCCAGTTGGAGGGACCCTGCCCTGACACCAGGGATTCAAAGGATGGACTTGCCCTTCATCACCTCTCTGTCCAGTATCTGCTTATCTTTATTGATAAATCTTCATGAGGCTTTGGGGAAGGTTGAAAAGAAGTGCAAATAATCACTTTTAAAGCAAAGCTCTAGAAGGATTTAACACCATACTCATCTTCCAGGACCTGAGCACTGTATTGTATAACAATAGAGATAATGAAAGTGTAAAACACTGGGGCTCCCTGCCAATGTCACAACTTGTTTTTACTACTAAAAAAGGCAGCAAACTGGGAGGGCACATCCACCAGTGGATTGCTTTGCACTTGCCCTGTTTCTTACACTTGTTTTCTACCTCTGGGCTCTGCTGGAGGCAGAACTCGAGGCCAGAGCTACCTGGCCGAGCCAGTGTGGGAATGCTCAGCGTGTGCTCATTTGTTTTGCAGGAAAAGACCAAGTTCTGCCTGTGAGAATTCTTCTGAGTCGAAAACTGAATGAAAACAAAGCTTTTCAGCTTTGCTGTGGGGAAAACGAGGCATGCAGTGAGCCCCTGGTCGGGCTGTCACACTCACACCCCAGGTTTTTATTTCAGTGTTGAAGATGTTGTCTCATCTTCCCCGTGATTTCCACCTCTGCATCGCTGGGTAGAGAGTCTGCAAAATAAAACCCCTCCATTTTCAGCAGGGAAGTGAAGCTCTCAAGCAACTCACTTTTATGTTATCCTGGACTTCCTTGCCCTGTGAGCTGGCGTGGGAATGGGACAACAAGGATTAGGAGAGACTGGGGAACAGGAAGATTTCAGGAGAAATAGTGGAACAGCTGGAGCAGAGATGGGGATGCTGCAGAGGTGGGGTGAAGTGGTGAGGGGCCAGGGAGGAGGCACAAGGAGCCAGCACCAACCCTCTGCACAGATCTGCAGAAATAATGGTGTTTTCAATGCAATAATGGTGTTTTCAATGCAATAATGGTGTTTTCAATGCAATAATGGTGTTTTCAACGCAATAATAGTGTTTTCAATGAAATTACAGCGCTTTCAATGGGCTTGTAGGAAAAAGGAAAATTTGGGGATGAGGAAAATAGGTTTTCATGGGTTTTGCCAAACCATTGTAGTGGATCAAGCCTTGCAAACAGGAACAGCTTTGCATTTCAGGGACACTTTGACACCCTCCTCCCAGGGATATCCCTGGAGCCTCTGTGGCATTGTCACCAAACCTGTGACAGGAAAATCCACCTGTGAAAATCAGCCAGCCCTCCGATGCAGGTTTAAGACATGCAGCTGCAGCATGAGTTGAAAGTGCTCTTTGCATGCACAGAGAGAATCCAAACCAATTTGGGTTTGAGGAGAGCAGGGTTTACTCCAGGACACAACTCAGCGTTGCAGATCATTGGACAGCTCACTCTCGTACAGATCATGCCTTTTTATGGGGACATTCCAGCTCCAAAGAAAGCAAATTCTTCTCAAACACATTGTCTTAGTTAAACTTTTAATATGTTTTGATATTGCCAGCAGCAGCTTTATATAATGCAGTCGTGTAGCAAACAAAACTCACTCTGTGCTCTTGAGGAATGGGAGCTCACGGATGGAGGGGATGGATTGGACTGTGGGATTTGCAGTGGCTCAGGCCTGGAATCAAAGGGTTAATGACCTTCCAGCACTGCCTTGGGACTGGGAAGTATAGAATGTTCTGGAAGCAGGGGGAGTGGGTGAGGTTTTGGCCATCTCACCTTGAGCCCAGGTTACGGATGGCAGGAAAAGCCCCAGTCAGACCAAACCAGTTACAGACTGGGCTTCTGATACCCAAAATCAGTTACTAATTGGGGTTCTGGTCCCCAAACCAATTACTGACTGGGCTTCTGGTCCCCAAATCAGTTACTAATTTGGGTTCTGATCCCCACACCAGTTACTAATTGGGATTCTGATCTCCACACCAGTTACTACTTGGGGTTCTGATCTCCAAACCACTTATTGCTTCTAACCTGGAGATCAATTCTATTCCCTCTTTCCTTAGAGCAATGCACAGGCCACACACTTCTCAAACATCAAGAAGATAAGGTTGGAGCAGCCATTGCCATAAAAAGGAGTTTGGATGGTGCCACTGCTCAGTGTTTCTGGAGGCTCTGCCTCATCTCCCTGAGCTTTGGGAACCTGACAGAGCTGTGGGTGACACCAGGGGACATGCAGCTCCTGGTGAGGAGCATCACACCTGGCTCCTGCCTGGCTGCCCATGATCTGCTGAAGGCTTGGCTCTCCAGAAGCTCCTGCCATGCTGTTTTGTCTTGACACCCTTCTCCTTGCTGTGCCAGAATTCCTTGGAAGCACAGAACCACCTTATGTCCTGAAACTGTTCTTCATAATTGTCTTAATAATAGTTTGGAAAGACAGGGAAAAGCCAGAGCTTCCCTTGGAATGG
>VZSR01002526.1:3715842-3726556 GCA_013398615.1 Brachypodius melanocephalos
TCCTAACATCTGATCTAAATCTTCCTCTCTCAGTTTAAAACTCTTCCCCCTTGTTCTGTTCCTGTCTTACACAGCTGGGAGAAGAATCAGACACAGATTCTGTGTGAGAGGGTGGTTGCACCCCAAAGGAGAGAGAGCTTTTGTCCTTTAACTCTTGGCGTTGCAGTTACTCCATTAATTTTTGCTCTGAGCACATGGTGAAGATCACTTCGGACATCTGACCTTTTCCACTTGCTTATTCCCCTTCCTCAGCTGAACGGGGGAGGTGGATATGGAGCTGCCAATAAAGCCTGTGAGGAACCAGATAACAACGAGGTGATAGCACACAAATGTCAGCCTTCATCAGATTAATCCCAGGACAGGCACCCGGATGCGTTTACAGCAGATAATCTAAACACAAACACAGCGTTCTAATCTCTGCCCTGGTGACTCACCAGCAGATGCCTGAGCACAGCCCTGCTAACCTCAAGGCAAAGATCAGCATCTGTTGCAGAGCTGGTCGAGGCTCTTTTGGAAGGTGTTGCTTTTTTGTTTTCATCACAGTTGCAGTCCCGTTTCTCGGTATTCAACCGCCCCTCGAAGTTCTTGGAAGTGAGAACAGCCAGCAGTGGGAAACACGAAAGAGTTTCAGATCCAATCAGAGTAATTAAGGAATTCTTCCCCCCAGAGGGTGCTGGCACTGCCCAGGCTCCCCAGGGAATGGGCACAGCCCCTGCCAGAGCTCCTGGAGAGTTTGGACACCGCTCCAGGGATGCCCAGGGTGGAATTTGGGGATGTCCTGAGTTGGACTCAATGATCCCTGTGGGTCCCTTCCAGCTCAGGATATTCTGTTACTGTGAAGTTTAGGATATAATCCTGGTGTACAGCATTCCCTGGTATCCTTTGGATGTTTTCTCTTGGGAAAAGGAGAAGCCTGTGGTTTGTAGTACACCTGTGGCTCCTCAAAACTCTTTAGACTGGTGTGTAAATGCCCGGTTATTATCACAGGTGCTGGAGTCTATTTCTTATCCATCTTGTTATCCTGGGTGAAGTGGTTCCATGGCCTGCAGCCCTCCAGACACACCAAGTGTGGGCTTTTCTTCCTTTTCCTGGAGGCTCTGAAGTTTGGCTGCTTGTTGGCCCACAGTGCTGAGAGAAGGGAATTCTGCAGGGTCTTTCCAGTAGACAAAGGCTGATCACTGCTGGTAAAAGCTGGAATTCAGCAAGGAAAAACCAAGCTGAGTGTCATTTCTGAGGAGTCAGTATCGTGAGGAACAGCGACTTTCCTTCTGCAAAATTAAACTGCAGAGTGGCAGATCACCAGGTTCAGCTTTTAATAGGCTGGCATGTCTGAAATTACGAGAATGGGATATTATTTGGTATTATGGGTATTATTTGGTATATTTTAGTCATCTAGCATTAAAAAATAATTCCCTAAAGTCATTCCCTGGAAAAGAAAACTAAGATTCATTGACTGCCATTAAGAGATGAGAACAAATTCCATGTAGCTCCTGAAATATGGCCAGATGAGCAATATAATTTTTATTCTCAGGTTGTGTCTTTTTTCACCTTTATTTCTCATTGGATTTCAAACTTTAGACTTTAAATATGCCAGGGTGGTTAATTTGTCGCCTCAGGGAATTAAAGTGAGACAATAAGTTCTCCAAAGAGGGGTAAAGAAATCCAAATTCAGTCCTGGGAGGGGGGAAACGTGACTGAATGACACAAAAAAGGAGCTCAATGTTCATTCAAATACCAACCAAAACCACGGCAGAAAGTTCTCAGACCAAGGCTCCCAGAGGACACGGACACAGAACTATAAAATAAATACTGAGGAATATGGGACAAAAAGAAATTCTAGAAAAAACCCCCGTAATGCTGCCCAAAATATCACCTCCCATCCAGCCCAGATAAAAGGTGATATTTGTACACGGCCTCCTGCATTCAAAGACTTCTACAGAGAGGTAGAAGTGCAGAAATCGGAGGTCAAAGTTTGGCCACCTAAATTTAAAACAGTGATGTGGAAAAACCTCTGTGTGTCTGCTGCGCTCCCATCAGCTGTCATCCTGCTCTTTTATTTCCAAGTTAATTAATTCCCTGGAGATGCAGGAGGCTTGGAAGGGTTCAGCCCCGTGGTGCTTTGAGCTCTGAGTGGAAGGGGCACAATCCCTGCTCCCAGGGCCTCATCCCCTGTGTGTTTTGGTCTATTCCATCTCCAACACACGGCTCGGAATTCCACAGCTGAGCTCAACCACGGAAAACTTCAGCGTTTCCATCGTTGATTTAAAGTTGTCTGGAAAGATTTAAAGCGACGACAATATAGGGTTTGGTAAACTATGATTATTGACATCAGCCGAGAGACAGAGTGTTCTGGAAATTATTGGCAACACCGATAAATTTTGGTGTCACTGTTTTTTATTACTGGAGCTGTTTAAGGAATTAACAGCCTTATAAAAATAGGTGTAAAATTACAGGATAGAATTGAAGTTGACAATTGTTATGTATTGTGTTTTCCTGACTCTATCAGCACATTTATTATTTGTTCTGGTAGTGATCTGATGCTAAGGTATGTTTTTGTTTCTTGTTT
Source organism: Brachypodius melanocephalos (assembly GCA_013398615.1). Taxonomy (NCBI): domain Eukaryota; kingdom Metazoa; phylum Chordata; class Aves; order Passeriformes; family Pycnonotidae; genus Brachypodius; species Brachypodius melanocephalos. The sequence continues at coordinate 3,718,409 of VZSR01002526.1, forward strand.
CGAGGGACTTTCAAATAAAATTTCACTTGCCCTCGGTGTGAGGTCTCCATGAGCTGATCTCCTTCTGGTGACAGGTGAACTGTACCTGCAGAGATGTAAATATTTAATGCTGTTCTGTGAACTCAAACCACAGACAGCAGTCATGTCCCTCTTGTTCAAGAGGTCAAACAGAAGTTCTGTAAGGAACCGTACAAATTGAAGCTATAACAAATCTGGGTTGGGTGAACACTCCCCTCCTCTCCTCCTCTTCAGCCTGCTTGCAATTCCTCATTTTCACCAACCCAGCACTGCCAAGGCCACCACTAATCCACGTCCCCAAGTGCCACATCCACATGGCTTTTAAATCCCCCCCCAGGGATGGTGATTCCACTGCTGCCCTGGGCAGCTGTGCCAGGGCTGGACATTATTTCAGTGAGGAAATATTCCCCAACATCCATCCTGACCCTCCCCTGGCCATTTCCTCTCTCCTGTCCCTGTTCCCTGGGAGCAGAACCTGATCCCAACCTGGCTGTCCCCTCCTGTCAGGGACTTGTGCAGAGCCAGAGGGTCCCCCCTGAGCCTTCTCAAATGCTTCCACTCTTTAAGTGGTTTCACTTAAATGGAACCAGATAAAACCGTGAAATTCTCTGATCTGAAACAATCTCAAAATCAAAGCGATGCATTTCAGAAAACCAATTTCTGTGCTGACACTGCTGGGCTGTTGAGGAGAGGAAGTTCCTTATGGATCTTTTAGAAGGTAGGGAGAAGGATGGGATTAAAGGGTGGATTTCCAGGCTTGTGGTATTCAGAAGTGATTAGGAACGGGAAAATAGCAAGGAGACTGATTTCATGGTGGGCTCTGAGGAATTGCAGGAGGATGTTATTACATCACATTTTCTGTCGAATGGAACGGAAGGTAAAGGTCAGCGTAGGTACGTGAAGTGATGCACCAGGATTACTTTAAAAAAATAAATAAAAACTTAAAAAAAAAACCAAAACCCCTTCAAAAACCAGATTTTGCACTAAGAGTAACTGGCTCTGAGCTGACTGTTCAGAATCAGGGGAAATACCTTTGGATGATTTGTTTTTAATTAGTCTCTAATGTGAGGTGACCCGCAGAATAAATTCTGCCCCTGTGAAAATTGCCTGGGCACATGTGCAGTTATTCCACTGCTCCAGGGGGAAGGGAGTGGAGCTGGGAAAGGTTTGAAGAAGGGTGAGAAGGGAAGGGGATGCAGTTGTTTTTCATGCAGAAGGAGAGGAATACATGGAATACTTTAGTCTGGAAAGGAGTAAAATAATGGGAGAAAGGAGTAAAATAACGGGGAAGGGGAGTAAAGTGATGGGAGAAAAGAGTAAAATAATGGGGAAAGGAGTGAAATAATGGGGAAAGGAGTAAAGTAATGGGGAAAAGGAGTAAAATAAGTTGGAAAATGGGAGGGATTTGATGGAACTGAGCCCTGAGAGCCGTGGCAAAGGTGATGCTGTGTGCTTTTACAGCATGGGAAGCAGGGGGCAACAAAATCCACTCTCAGAAAAGAGGATGGAGGGCTGTTCCTCCAGTTGTTGTAGAATGTTGTGAACGTGGGAAATTGCTGTAGATTCGGGGGGAAAATCAACACATTCCTGGGAAGGAAACACAGGCAGGACCAACACTGACTTGAGAAATCCCTTAAATGCAACTTTCTGGAGGAAGACAGAATACTCTGGAGTCCTTTAATACATGTGTGTCCTAAGCTTATACACTCCCATGTCCTTTAGATGATTGTAGGGAAGATATTTAATTAGGAGAGAAGATATTTAATTAAACAATGTTTGATCTGATCCAGTGCTTGTGTGAAGGCAGCTTGTGTTAAATATTTGTTACATTTATAAGGGATTTATTGAGTAAGGAAGCCAAGTTTTGAGTTTTGAAGTTTTTACATTGAGCAAGGCATTTGAAAGTAGACATTTGATTTCTCCTCTTTTTTTTTTAATATATTTTTGTTTGCCTCTACAGATTGTTGAGTGGAGGAGGGAAACTTGCTTTTATGTTGGTTATTTACCGTGCATGGCTTTTATATCTTCAGTTCTGGACAAACACAGCCCTTAAAGCATTTGCCTACCTGAGATACCTTGGACTGTCAGTGTAAGCACAAAAACCAGTAAAAGGCAACAGAAAAATAGTGGATAGTTACTGTAAAACAAAGATTTATAAAGGTGAGAGAGAAATTTTTACATCCTGTTATGTTTCTGGTGATTGCATTTATGTATTCTGGAATGTATTACATACATAATACAGAATATTTTTAATATATTGCAATATATTATAGGTTATGTTTATTTTTATATATATTTCTATTTTTTTTTTCTGGGTGAGGTCGTTAGTCTTATGGTTTAGTTTTAGGTATTCCTGCATGGAACAGGGAGTTGGACACGATGATCCTTATGAGTCCCTCCTAATCTGAGATATTTTATAATTATTTAAGGAAAAATATTATGGTTTGCACAGAAAACTCATGTCATGGCCTTGCTGAGCTTTCATCAGACACTTTGAGTCCAGGCTGTTCCCTTCTGGGGTAAACTGGGAGTCACTGGGCACTGTGGCTTTTGTCCGGTGTCTTCCCACATTCCTGCAAGAAAATCCTGGAATTTCAGATTTCTGTGCACATAACAGAGCACAAGTCTGGTGAGGAGCAGCTGAGGGAGCTGGGGAAGGGGCTCAGCCTGGAGAAAAGGAGGCTCAGGGGGAATTTCTGGCTCTGCACAACTCCCTGACAGGAGGGGACAGCAGGGGGAAGTAGGGTCAGTGGTGAAATAAAGGACAGGCACAACTGGGTTGTCCAAAAAGCAAAAAAAAATTAATATAGGAAAATAATAAACTTGGGAAGGCAAACTGTATAGGACAACCTCAGAAAGCCAACTGGGGTAAGAACAGGGATATATTAATGTCAGTTTGGGGGTGGAACTGAGGGTAAGGGTCCAATCAGAAACTGGGATTTAGAATATGCAAAACACCGCATCAAACACAGCCCAATGGGGAAAGAGAACCGGGGAATGTCCGGGAGCTTTGTCCATATAAGGTAACTCTATTAACATGCAAACTTCCCATCAGCCTTTGTGCCCTTAACTTCTGCTCACCATAACTGGTGTCAGTCCCTTGACCCTAAGGCTTGGCTGCCAGGAATTCAAATTGATGTTTTTGTAGAAAAGGGAGGGTGCACCACTGTGTGCCCCAACCCTGGGGATCTGCTGGGAGGGAACAGAGACAGGAGGAGAGGGAACAGCTTCAGGTTGAGCCAGGGGAAGCTCACATTTGATATTTGGGAAAAATCTTATTCTGAAAGGGTTTTTAGGTGGGCTGGGCTGGGCTGGGCTGCCCAGAGCAGCACCCCTGGAAGTGTTTGGAAAGGGTGGGTGCCACATGGGGCCAGGGGTTCTTGGTGGCCTTGGCAATGCTGCATTAATGGTTGGACTCCGTGACCTTAGAGGGCTTTTCCAACCTGAATGATTCCATGGTTCTGTGGTTCTGCCCTCACTGCCCCCAGCAGCCAGAGGGGCAGAGGCTTCTTGAGGCCAACACCAGCACAGAAGAGCTTTTGGAGCACACAAAAGAGATGCTCAGGGTGTGGAGGCTGGAAATCTGCTGAAATAGCAGCACCTCTGTGTTTGTGGGGCAGCAGTTGCCAAACCTCCCAGGGAATTTAGTGCTGGTTCTGTTTTCCCCATCCAAAACACACCTGGAGCTCCCTGGGAGCAGCTGCTCTCCCTCTGGCTGATGCAGGGTCAGGTTCTGCACTGTGTGGGATAAAACCTCCCCAAACCTCACATCCTCCCCAAATCTCCCCAGCCCTCGCGTTTTCCCAGAGCAGGACAGGAGTTGGAAGTGGTCACAAAAAATTGGACAAACGGTTTGGTAGCTTTCACCTAAAAACTCTAATCATAACCCAACAATTATTGACCTGAACTTCAAACCATTAGTGTACTGCAGCTGGTTATTTGTAATATCTGATTTTTAGTTTACTGGAAATAAACCTGGGGTTTAGTTCTTTAGAATATCTGATTTTTAATTTGTTGGACAATTCTCCATATTTATTAGTTCACCTTGCTGTGGCGACTTAGGATAAAAATCAGATTATAATAGAAACCAGGGTTTTCTCTAAGAAATGATATCATTATAAACCTTCAAAAAGCCTTAAGTAACAGCCAAAAAATCCAAAAATTTGTGGAAAAATGACTCCACTACTGGAGTGCCAGTCAGGTTTGTGTGAGCAGTGGGGATGAGAGGATCTGGACACTGGCGAAGCGCTGCTGTTACTCAGCTCAAACATGATTTTCTCGCTCTGTGAATCACAGGCCAGGGCTTGGCTCTGCTCCTACCCCTCGACAGCTCCCTCCCAGCGCTGCCTGAGCGTGTCTGGGCATTCCCACTGTGCTGTGGGAAACCCTGAGAGAGGGACAGACACTCTCTGAACTCACTCTTCCCTGCTTTCCATCCCCCCTGGTTGCACTGAGGAGTGCTTTGGTGCAAGAGAGTAAGAGTGTCCCTGGAGAAAATTTCTAATTTTGCTCCCTGGGTGAGCTGAAGCTTTTCCAGAGCAGGCTGTGGGCTGCTCTGGGTGGAGGAGGGCTGGGAAAGGTCAGGGATCCCATCTTGGCTCTTTTTTTTTTCAGCAGCTTTGCTGGTAAAACCCCACCGACGTTCTCGTGGGCTCTGTGCTTACAGAGAGACAGATCATTTCCCCCTCTAGATTTATAAGAGTGTTTGAGGTTGTGGCATCCCCAGGACCCAGGAGGCAGCCAGGATCTGTGGAAATAGCTGGGAAATAGCCACAGACAGTGAGTGACTGGTGCTGGGTTGGTCCAAGCAGTGCCAGTCCCAGCTGCTCTCACCAAGCTCTTTGGGCAGAAATCACTCCTGGCTGCCGCTGGCAGAACCTTGAACAATCCAAACTTGGAAGGCAAAATGCGGGAAATTTGCTCCAAAACATTCCTTTTTTTTCTTTCTTTTTTTTTTTTTTTTTTTTTTTTTTCTATTTGGTTTTTAAAAATAAGATGGTGTCCTTTTTGGGCACACATAAATATAGCGACGCTCCCTGTGTGTGTCTCACGTATTCCGGCAAACGAGCTGTCAGCCTGCCCGAGCGGATGGTATATGTGGCAGGAGATTTATGAAACTGTTCCATCCTGCTTCTAAATAAATTTAAAAAAAAAAAAAAAAAACGTCATGGGTTTGGGGAATCAAAGCTTTCAGAGCAGTGTTGTGGTTTTTGTTGCTCTAAATTAGTGAGATGAAGCACTCAGTTTGAAAAGTTCCCTCCTCCGACAATTGTCGGGGAGTTCACACGAACGGAGCTTTCCATTTTCTCAGAGAAAACCTAAATTGTGTAAGTGATGTCATCTATTTTCATACTCTGTTTAGACAGCCTTAGACAGACTACAAAGGCCATTTTCTGGACTGTGGGTCTGAGCTTTCTGAGGGAAGATATCAGATATCCGTGAGGAAATGTTGGGGTTTTGTGCCCCCAAGGGTGTCTGTAAGAATGGAGCACCCAGGAACCCCTTGTTTGCAACGCAAGGTTAAAACACACCAAGTTTAACTTCATATTCCAGCATTTTTTAATAGAAAAGTGGAAACAGATGGACTAGACAAAGACACAATAATGTGTCTAACACTAACCAGAGGGAGGAAACCAAAGCAGCTCTTCCCACATTCGTGTTAGCCTTTGCTTCTAGAAGACGTTCCTGCGCTTCAACATTTGTTTAAAAAGCTTAACAAGCCCATGGATGTCTCCTGGCTGCTGGCCTGACAGGGAATTCCAGAGGGATGGCCCTGCAGAAAGGTGAGGGGTTAGGAATGGCAGGGTGATTTCTTAGTCTGAGACAAAATCTTTGCTTAAAGTAGGAAAAGGAACTCCAAGTAACTGACTATGGGAGTGAGCAAAAGTCTGGTTAATCAGAAAATAATAATAATTTCGTCCAAGACTTGTCATGCTAGAGGGGAAATTTAGTAGTGCTTTACTTGGTAAATCCAAGGAACAGGTGACAATATTCTGCACAGCTCTTTATTGGCACAGAAATATCTTTTAAAAAGCTCACAGAGATGTCCAAAACGGTAATACCAAATTATACTAAATAATTAATAAATAATACCCAATTGTAGTAAATATAGTAAAAACAATAATACCAAGAAATGTCTGTAATCGAGAATCAGTGGATGAATTACAGTAACCCTTAAACAGCAAAGCCAAATGACAAAAAAATTCCAAAACTTTGTTGTTGAAGGAAATACTTTTTTGGCACGTGCAAGATATGCATCATAAATGAACGGTTTTGGAAAAGTCCATCCAGAGCTGTTGTGTTTTACTATATTATTTGCCTTAACCCATCCTGTTGAATTCCATTATTCTGTTAATATCTGAGATTGGGTTTTGTTTCAGAGGATTTCTTTTACTTTCACCTCCTGCTTCTACTGCTCATCCCTGGGAGTGAGACTTTTCCACATCTAAAATATTTCCTGAGAGTAATTCATTCCTTTGTACCAGGTGGGTGCTGACACAACAATTTAATAATCTGTATTGATTAATTAATTACTTAAATCAAACTTGTAAATTAACCAAAGCTTTCCATCCTTCTTTTATTGTCTCTTTTAATTTTTTTCTTAGCTGTGCCATGTCCTACATCTTATTGCTGCTCAGCATTTCTATATATTTGGATTTCATCTGACCAGGAGCTGTTTGATTTGACAGATTCTGTATTCAAAGCATCAAAATATGTTGCCATGGAAAAAGTTACGAGTTCTAATTAAAAATGCAGAGGTCACAAGTTTCCCAGAACCAGCAGGGCATAGATCCTAGGAGAAAAGAATCACAACATAAAAAATCCAGAGATATGTCAATCTGCGACTTTCCAGATCTGAAAAGGGAACAGCAAGCATTCAGGACAAAACACGAGGCTGAAATTCATTCAGATGCTAAATTCTCCCTTCCCACTGGCACAAACTGCTTCTGGAATTCAGGCAGAGCACTGAGATTTGAAATGTCATCCTAATACAACAGCAAGTGAGGAGAGACAGAAATTAGATGGGCGTTAGTAAAGAGAAATCAGACCTGCCAAGTCATCCTTTCAACTCCAGTACCAATAGTGAATTAATTTTTATGTTGTGGTGCTGCTGAGGTTTTGGTGCACTGCCTGTGTCCATCACATCCTTTGAAAGATCATCGTGTTGGAAAACACTCTCAGGGGTGCACAGGGTGGGATTATTGGGGTGTCTGTGCAGGGCCAGGAGCTGGACTGGATCATCTGTGTGGGTCCCTTCCAGCCCAGGATATTCTGTGATTTTAGCTTTGATTTCTCTTCAATACCTCGAGCTGTTTAACTGTTTACAGTTTCCCCTCTTACAAACTGTTATTTCTAAACATTTATTGTGAATTTCCTCTCCTTTTGCTCCAGTTCAGCCAAACTAAGAACCACCAGCACAAGCACAGCCTTGGGTCTGAGCTGCCCTCACCTCTAACAAGGTGCACCCAGACAACTCCTCAATATCTCAATAGATCAATATCTCAATAGATCAATATCTCAATAGATCAATATCTGCATCAGAGCGCAGCATTTCAGATCAGCTCAGCTGTACCAAACCCCTGCTCTGGTATGAACGTGCCTCCTCTGTGCTAGGCTGGCCCCTTCTGCAATATTTTGGTAAATGAAACAGTTAAAACATCGAATCACAGGAAATCCTAAATTGGAAGGGACTCACAAGGCTCATCAAAGTCCAAAACTTCTACTCAAAATGTATTTAGCCTCTAATCTTTTGACAGTGTTGGAGCTCTCGGAGCTCCCACTGCAGTAATTTATTATTTTTCACTGTCAAATATTGTATAAATCTCTTCCAGTTTGTGTCCCCTGCCCTGCAGTAGCAGAGCACTGCAGTTCTTCTGTAAAAGTGATGCTGCTACACCCAGAGCCAAGGGATCCCAGCTCCTCTCTGGGAGCTGCAGAGTTTCTGTCTGGGGGAAAAGGGAAACCTGAAGCTTGATTGCTGCTGCTCCTCAGTTCCCCTTCTAGATAGAAAGAAAAAATTCCTCACAGGGATTTGATATTTTCCCACAGAAAACACAGAGCCACGTTCCAGAAAATGTACTTTTGTGGGGGTGGGGAGGCCCTGCACAGGGTGCCCAGAGAAGCTGTGGC
>VZSR01002526.1:3740306-3752636 GCA_013398615.1 Brachypodius melanocephalos
TTTCAAACTTGAGCGCCGGGACCCCTGGCCCGTGCCCCGCGCGCCCTCCCGCGGCCGCAGCCGGTACTGCAGCACCCTCGCCCGCCTCTGCTCCCGCGGCGCCCCGCGGAACAGCGGCCGCCTCTCGGAGCGCTCGGCCGGGCTCCATCGTGTCCCGGCGGCAGTGGAGGGGACTCGGGACCGCCACGGCTGTCCCCTGGTGTCCCTCGCTGCCCCCCTGTGTCCCTCGCTGTCCCCTGTCCCTCGTTGTCTCGTGTTGTCCCCCTGTCCCACGGTGCGCCGGGCCCGCAGCTCCCTCTGGCCGCGCTCTGTCTCCCCCTTGTGGTTGGCGGCGGTGCCGCAGCTCCGAGCCCGGAGCGCCGTTCCGAGCCTTTTTTTTAACCATTCTTTGCGGTTTTTTACCCTCGTTTGCTCTGATCTGCGCTATTTACACTTACTGGATCTTGCTCCCGCTCTTTACCTGTGTGTTTTAGGAGGAGCCGGCCCAGGCCCTGCTGCGCTGCGCATGGGCGGAGCTAGGACACCGTGCTCACCGAAGGCAGGCTGGGTGTCCCTCAGTGTCCCTCGGTGTCCCCCGGTGTGGCAGCCGAGGGCAGAGGCAGGAGAAGCAGCGCTTCGCACCTCGCATTCCCCTCCTGTGATTAAAGGCAATGCGGTGGGCGGAGGGGGAACGCCCCAAAGGGTTTTTCTGGCGTCTGGACAAGGGGCAGACAATGAGAACATCTGCCAGGATGCCCAAATCCGCTGGATCTCCCATACACTCAAAGCCTCCCCCGTGCTGTGGGCAGCGGGGGAAGCGCTTGGGGACTCTCTCAGGATGTCCCCACAGCTTTCGTCCCAGCCAGGCTGCCCCCAAAACGTCACAGTTTAAACAGCACCAGTTTCCTCTGAAAGCACGTTCCCATCAGGATGCCCCAAAAAATGCTGGGTAGAGGCATCAAAAGCACCTTGGACACTCTCAGCTCTTAGAGCAGCACTTTAAAAAGTACTCTGCTGCCTTCAGCAGGTCCCTGCCTCACTCCCCAGCAGCACTGGGGGCTGGTCTGGGGTTTGCCACTCTCAGGGATGCTCTGACAACCTGGCTGGAAACCATCCCAGCTACCCAAAAGCACTTGAGTGCCTTTGGAAATCTTTCTCTCCTGCCTCCTCAGTTCGTTTGCAGAAAATCCCGCACCTGGGAATCCTGCAGGGTTCCTTGGAAGCTGCTCTGGTGCTCAGTTACACAATAAAAACTGTCAACAACAGTTTGGTGCAGAAGAAAAAAAACCCAAATAAATACCAAAGAAATGCACCAGCGTGTGAAGCTCTCATTTCTGTAATTACAGCCAAATCCTGAAGTTATAAATTTAAGCACACACTGCAGTCATGTGGAAATAACACAGTTGCTCTTCACAAAATCGGCTTTGTGAAGAAATACAAGCAAAGCTTTATGTATTTTATTAAAGCAAATCAACTGCAAATACAAACAAATACAATAAATACTCGAGTACTCTAAAATGCAGGATAATAAACCAGAGAGGGCTGCCTAGCAGCAGCCAGAAGGGTTTGTCCTTGTACTGGATACACTGTCTGCAAACTGGATACAGGAAAATTGTCTCGTAGAGAGATTGCTGGGTCCACAAAACACAAAGAGAATCGTTAAGGCCAGAAAAGCTCTCTGAGATCAGAGTCCAACCTTTCCCCAGCACTGCCGAGGCCACCACTAACCCGTGTCCCCAAGTGCCACATCCACAGGGCTTTTAAACCCCTCTAGGGATGCACCCCTGGGCAGCTGTGGCAGGGCTGGCCAGCCCTTTCCGTGGAGGAATTTTCCCAAAATCCAACCTGAAGCTCCCCTGGTGCACCCTGAGCCCGTCCCACGCTGTCCCCTGGAGCTGAGCCCGCCGGGGTCTCTCCAGCAGCGGCCCCGGAGTTCTCCAGGGGGATTCCTCCCCTCCCTGTTTGCTCTGTGGGTTTGGTGTCTCACGAGCAGCTTTGCCCCAGCACTGAACACCCGAGGGCTCCTCTGGCCTCCCTTGGGCCCGGGCCAGGCTGTGAGGGAGGTGACACAGGAGGTGACACTGAGGGGTCAAGCGCGGTTCTGCCGGGCTCCAGCTGTGACCCGGGCTGCAGGGGGAGCCCCGGTGTGGGTTGTGGGGAGCTGAGGGTAACGCTCCCGCCCTCTGCAGGGCTGGCTGATGATGGACGGGCCGGTGCTGCCGGTACCGGGGACGGCATGAGTCAAGGCAGCTGCGGAACGGCCCAACAGCGCCGGGCTGCCATTACACCGAGGGAGAAGGGATGGGGGCAGGATGGGACGGGCGCTGGGGGCTCACCGGGAGGGCGGGGAGGGCCGGGCGCGGTGTCGGGGCCCGATCGCCCGGGGGTGTCCGGAAGGGCGGCAGGGCCGAGCGGCGCCATGTGGGACCAACGAGGGGCTCGCGGGCACTTCCGGGTCCGTCGGACAGGACGGTGTCCCCGCAGGGTCAGAAAGCACCGGAGCCTGGAGTCACGTGCTCACGTTTTCGTCCCTGGAGCATGCCGGGAACTGGAGTCTCTCGTCTCCAGGCTGCCGGGTGGCCAGGCGGGGTTCGCGGTGCATGCCGGGAGTTGTAGTTTTGCTGAACGTGCAATGACCGCGTGCGCATTAGGGCCCTGCCGCGCTCTGGCTGGCGCCGCCCAGCGAGCGCAGTGGGTACTGCAGGCGGAGCTCCCCCGGCCGCCTCAGCGCCCCCGGCGGCGCCATCTTGGCTTGGGGAGGTGAGCGAGGAACCTTCCTGGAACAAGAGGTTAAAATCAAGCTCCTCTTCTCTGGAGCCAGGCTGGGAATGTTCCACCTGGAGAAGGGAAGGCTCCAGAGACACCTGAAAGCCTTAAAGGGGCTCCAAGACAGCTGGAGAGGGACCTTGGACAAGGGCCTGGAATTACAGGACAAGGGCAATGGCTTCCCACTGCCAGAGGGCAGAGTTAGATGGGATATTGTGGAAAAAATCCTTCCCTGTGAGGGTGGGCAGGCCCTGGCACAGGGTGCCCAGAGAAGCTGTGGCTGCCCCTGGATCCCTGGAAGTGTCCAAGGCCAGGTTGGACGGGGCTTGGAGCAACCTGGGACAGTGGAAGGTGTCCCTGCCATGGCAGGGGTGGAACTGGATGAACTGAAGGTCTCTTTCTACCCAAACCATTCTGGGATTCGAGGAAAAAAAAATTAAAAAAAAAAAATACTGCTCTGCTTACACACACAATTTTTTTTTTAAAAAAAGTTTCATTTGTTAATCTATTCTACATGGACAAACACCACTTGGTGAGGTGTTGGCACTCTGGGGAGAGAAAGCAGCAAGCAGGGCTCAGTCAGAGCAGGCTCCTGTCCTCCCTGTGCCACCATCCAGTGTCCCAGCTGTGCCCAGCCCTCCCCATCCACCCTGTGTTTGGGAGCAGAGCAGGATGGCAGCACATGTGCCACCTCCTGCAGCCACCCATGAGAGAGGAAGCCCCTGCACATCTCCCTGTGAGCTGCTGCCTCCCACACCCCAACATCCCACCCGTGTCCCCTGCACATGGCAGGACCTGCTGCCTTCCCTCCTGCCCCTGGGTCTTGCTTACAAACTCTGGGGTGCGAAATGAAGATCTCACAGTGCTGGAAAAGGGCAATGCAACCCCAGGGAAGACCTGGACTTTACATGCATGGAAAAACCCACCCACGGGTGGGGAAAAACCTATGTTTATCCTTCCCTTCACTGTGCAAAGATGCCAATCATGAGCTGGGCAAACAAGGGCAGAAGAGCAGCCCAAGCTCTTTGTGCCTGCAAGTGAAACCAGACAGAGCCCAGCTTCTGAAGCCGCCTCTGCTGTTCCTTCAAGGGTGTTTTTGTCACCCTGGCTCAAACTCCAGCCCCCACTGGAGCCAGTGACTGTCAGCAGAGCCAGGAGCTCTTGTTTCACAACATCCATCTCTTGCCAAACAGCAACTTGGCAGTGGATGAAGAATTAATCCCGTCGCCCCCAGCCAAAGGGGAACCTCCAGAGCATGGTGGCCTCACCTGCACTTTGGGTCTAGAGGAATGTGCCACCGCTGAATTCAACCACAGAATTGTTTAGGCTGGAAAAGACCTCTGAGATCACCCAGTCTGACCTTTGGCTGTTCCCCAGCTCGACAACCTGACCAGAGCACTGAGTCCAGTCCTTTCTTAAACACGAAGTTCACCTTGCCCATGGCCGGGTCGACCAAGCCCATGGGGAGAAGAAGCCTTTCAGGACACGGGAGGGCTGGAAGCACTTAAAAATGAGGAAGAAATATTCAAGATGAGGGGATTTTCTGCAAACCCGCCCGTTTGGAGAGGCTGGACTGACAGCAGAGGGCGGCACGGGCTCGTCGCGGCGCCTCGGCACCGGCACAGGCACCTGCCGACTTTCCCTGCGCCAGCGCTTTTTACTCCTTCCCTCTCCATCACCCTCTCCCAGGGCACGGGGAGACATTTCGGGGGGCAAAGCGAGCCCTGGATCTCTGACAACGAGCCCAGCATCTCCAGCAGCTTTCGATTCTGAACGAGAATGAAACTCGAGAGAGAAGAATCAGTTCCTTTTCCCATCCCGAAGCCGAAGCAGAGAAAGGAAACTTCAGAGGTGGCAAAATAGCACATTTGGGGGTACGCAGCTGCAGGGAGAGCACTGCCCTCCTGGTCAGAGGGGCTATGTTGGACTAGCAAAGTTTCCAGGAAGGAGCTGGGTGGAGACGCCGCTCCTTCCACCCAATGTTCAAAACCCCTGGGATATTTATCGTATATAACACATCCGACAGTGTTATCACAAATCCTCTCATCCCGTAACACGGCTGCAAACTCCGGGAAATGGGAAGCGGCAGTGGGGGCTGAGCACGGACAGTCCGTCCATCTGTCCCAGAGTCACTTTGAGCATCTGTGAATTCCTGCAAAGCTCCTTTGGGTCCCGCCGCCCTTGCAGGCACCCTGCGCTGCCTTTGCTTTTCCTCCCCCAGCCTGAGGGCTGGATCCTTCCCGGAGTTTTCCCCTCCCGCTTTTTCATGGTAATTCACACATCATCTTCTCCTGCTTCATCTATTGGCTTTATCGAGGTTTTGTTTGGAAACACCCTGCTAGAGCAACAGAGGAGTGACCCCTCCGCCCTGGCGAGGGTGGGGGGGCTCATTGTCCGCTCTGCCCACATCCTGCTCCGCTCCCGAAAGGTGAGAAGACCCACCCGGAGGGTGAAATCCAAGTTCTTGGCATTCACAGTTGCACCTTGATTACGTCAGGCGTTGATTAACGGGGGCAGGAGCCAAATTGGGCCAAAAGGAGCCAAACTGGGCCAAAAGGAGCCAAATCTGTGTGCTTTGAGGGGGGATCTACGCACACCTGGGCATGTGCGTGCACCCCTGCGAGTGCGGGCACTCTCCAGGGAGTAATCTACTCCACGGAGTAGCCTGGCACTGAGACTGGGGCTGCCACGGCACATCCGTGCTGCACGCTTGGCTGGATTCCCTTGGGGCTGCTGCTGATACTGAGGGCCCCAGCCCTGCCTGCCCGTTTCAGGGAGAGAGATGGAGAATTTTGGGTGACCTGAAGTAACATTTTGCTGCTTCTGTTTCTCTCACAGCTTTCTCAGAGGGTGAGATCTCCTTCCCGACACCCGCTTGCCCCTCGTATTCACACGCGTGCCTCTGTGGTATTTGAGGGCCACTGAAGTGGCTGTTGCAGTTTGTAACAGGAGCTGTTGTTTCGTTTTGGGGGTTGCTTAACCCCCTCCTAACTGTAATAAAACCAGTGAGTAAGGACACAAAAATATTACCCTAGAGGTAGGGGACCAAAAGCTTGGAAAGGGATGAAAGAAACACTCCCATTACAGCTTTCAAAATGTTTCTCTAGCTGAAGCTGCTAAATTTGACTCAGCTTTACATGCTGGAAAGGCTTTGCGGTTGGTTTGGGGTTTTTTAGGGTGAATAAAGTGTTTTTTCCTCTTTAAAACCCCCACCAACTCGCAGGCTGAGTGATGCAGTTTCGATGTGTCACGGAGGCAGGGTTAGTGCAGATCTGCCCTTGGAACACTCACTGTAAAATCCAAAACATGAGACTCTGGTTTTGAGGGGGCTCCAGGTGCCTGAAACCAGCACCTGGCCCCCCTCGCTGTCCCAGCAGAGTGGGGAAATGTCACAGGAGGCCTGGCAAGGGACAAGTTTCACCCTGGTTTCACATTGAGAGGGGGCAGGGCTTTGGTCTCCTGCAGGATTCAATCCCCTGCCGAGGGGACGTGGGGACATCGGGGGATTAAAGCTGGAAGCTCTCGAAGCAAATCTCAGCCTGAGGAAGGAGGGCAGGGGAAAGCAGGTGAGCTCAAGCTCCACCACAAAAGATCTCCAGCGAGTTGGGTCACTGTGCCTCAGTTTCCCCACATGAGATGATGGTATTGCCACACAGGCCGCTGGCAAAGCGCTCGGAGACTGATTTCCACAAGGGTTCATTCCCGGGGAGCTGGAGCCCTGGGACACATGGTTTGCTGATAATTCACCTCAACCTAAGGCAGGAGTCGAAAATAGCTCCTGTGACTCACTGTGCCAAGAAGGCCAAAGGGTTTGAGACAGTGCCTCGGGGGCAGCTGGATGTTTTCCTCGGGATAGGGAGGTGGTGAAGTGCCACCTCCGAGTTTCTGGCTCTTCAGGTCCCTGTGGTGAGCCCTGCCCCTGCTCCCCAGGTGCCTTTTCTCCTTGGTGCTCATCTGCCTTTCTCCAGCCCTGGCAGAAGTTTGGCTGTTGCTCATCTCCCATTCCCAGAAATGGATGTGTAAAACATAAATCTCCCTTTTGCTGCTGCTCCAGGCTCCCCTGGCTGGTCCTTCCTCCATCACCAAGCACCTTAGCAGGGGATGGCTGTGTACAGAAAGGCACAGGTGTGATGAGTGCTGGCTCTCTGAAAGACCTCTGACATCCATGGGATTCCAGTGCTCCCAGAACTGGAGTTCCAACAGCCTCAAATCTCCTCCTGCTCCTACTTCAGTGTTTTTTTTTATTTTTTTCCAGTTTCTGCATTGTGGATGCTTTGCCTGCTGACACAGGAGAGCAAGAAAAAGTTGTGAAAGGGAGGTGAAAAAGCAGTGCTGCCTCTGAGTCACCTCCCAATGGGTACCTCCTGTGTTTTCATCCTCTCCTGTCATATCTGGTGCCCCCAAAGTGCAGGAAATATCCCCTCAGTGAAGAAAAATGAGGTGTGAAAAGGGCTCTTCTTTCCTCCAGGCCCTGAGTGCAATGGTGATGGGCAGCCTGGAGGGGAGAAGAGGCAAGTGATGCTGGAACTGCCCATCTTTGGTCTCCAATCACGTCTGCCATGACCCTTTCCCTGTGGCAGAAAGCTGGGACATGAATCTGGTGGCTCTTGTCCTGGTGAAGGTGTTAGTGCTCAGGGAGGCTGGTGCTCAGGAAACCCAACATGCACTGATCCTTTTCCAGAGACGCTTGGGACACGAATCTAGTGGCACTTAGACTTGTGTGTGTTTTACTGCTCAGGAATGTTGGTGCACTGAGGATCAAGAAAACACCAATCCAACACCCAGCCCTTGGACAGGACGGTCCCCTGGATCAGTGGGATCCTGCGGGGGACACGCCAGCTCCGTCCCGCGCCTGCAGCACAAGCCTGGGGGTGACAAAATCACCAGCCACAGGCGGAAGCCAAGGGACTATCAGCACCCAGCTCCACATGGGACCTGCTCAGCCTTTCTGCTCAGTTTTCTAAGAAACACCGCAACAGTCGCGAGCGCTTACGGGAAGGGTGGGCCGGGCTCAGCCCGCAGCGAGGCCGCGATAGTGTTTTGGTGGTGCTGGGGGGTACAGTGGCTCCAGGGGGTAGCAGGAGGTGTGGTGGGGGATGTTTGTGTTCGTGTAAGAGCAGCTTCCTGGATGGTCTTGAGGGGAAAAGAGAGAGAGGAGGGTAGATCCAAACCACAGCTCAAAATAGGCCTAAACTTAGACGGCGTTTGGAGCTGTGCTTCCTGCTTCGAGCAGCCCCAAGGAGATGAAAGATGCAGCTGAGTGAAATAAAAAACAAGAAAAAAGGAAAAAAGCAAAACAAACAAACCAACTTAACACTTTCTTCACCAAGGCAGAGACACAGATGATACCAGGTCGCTCCAGGAGGCTGGGATGTGGCTCCAGGGCCCTCCATTCCCTCCTAGCAGCCTCATGGCTTGGAAAGCAGGACAGGAAAGCCCAGGGTGAGCTGGGGAAGGGAGTGCTCACTGGATATATGGAGTATTAAGGAAAAAGCCCTGGAGCAAGCCAAGGAAAGGAGGGTCCTGTTTTGTCAGATCTGGTCTGGGGCCTTGCAAAGTCACCTATAGAAAGGGAAAGCAGCCCCTTCCCTGGAGCAGACACAGCCCTGTGCACGCAGCAGCAGCTGCTCAGGGAGGTCACGCAGAAACAGGGCTCCAAAATTCAACACATGTAAACTAATTAAAAAAAAAAAAAAAGCCAAACCAAGATAAGAAAACACACAAACAAACAACCCTGAAGTGCCGCAGAGCTGGAAATGGGGTTTGACAGTTTGGAGGGTAAAAAACTCGACCGCTGCTGACTGATAGAGACCGACTTCTCGTAATCTGAAGATCAGCTTCCTCTGCTCCTCTGCGTTGGCCGAGCTGGAGGTGGGGACAGCCCGCTGGCAGCTTCCTGCACCCACCAGCCCCCAGCATGCAACACCCAACAGAGCCGGAGCAACAGGATCTGCCTTACCAAAATTGAATTTGGCTGACAACATCCGGCGTTTCGTAAGGTCACTTTGATGTTTGTTTACTCGCCAGCTCCAGCACATGCTCTGCACCAGCCTGCGGATGAATGGGAACGAAAAGGGCTCAGCACCTCTTTGATCTCTCCCAGGAGAGCTGCCAGGAGCAGTCAGCTCTGGAAACACCCCGTGGAGGGATGGATCCGGCTGTCCCCGTGGTGCTTTTGACTGGCTGGTCCTGGTTTGTGCTGGGCTGGGATCTTTGGAGCCAAGTCTGGCTGGAGAAAAGGTCCCTGGAGCAGCCATGGTGTGGTCACTGGTACCCCACAACTCACAGCATATCCTCCATCCTGCCCCACAACAAAGAAATGTCTCCATCACGTCAAGTGTTTTGTTTTTATTTAAAACCGCATAAAAAAAATAAGATTTCTCAATTCCCCTGTACAATATCAACTATTAACAAAACCTGCAGGCTACACACTTGGTTACAGGTACAGACTGGACAGTGCAGACAGCCCGGGCCAGCTCCCCCCTCCCAGCCCCAAAAACAAGACACCCGTGGAGAAAACCCAAATTCATCTGCAAACTGAGATCTGCACGTGGCAAGGAAAGAACAGCACCCAGAACTATGTACACAGACAGCTGGGGAGAAGCAGCCACCCCACACCTCCACCAGACATCCAACAGAAACACGACGGGCCTGGGGATGGACACTGGACAGAGACAGAGGGAAAACCCGAATGGAAAACCAGGGGATCAGCAACTGTAGAAGCAAGGCATGGGCTGGAAACCCACATGAATTATAAATAAATAAATAAGTTATCCTAGCGGCTAGAACTCTTCCTTTAAAACAAACAAACAAACAAACAAACAAAGAACAAATTCATGATAATAAATTAAAAACAAAAACTGGAAATGAGAAAAAAAAAAAAGGCAAAATGTTATCACTATTCACAACTGTACATCAAGCATTGCTCCTGTAGAACTATGTACACATTTACAGCTGTTGGTTTGCATTGTTTGTGCATTCGTGAGGGCACAGAGAAGCAAAGAACCTCAGAAAACCCATGTGGGATGGAGGCACAGGAGGCAAGGCATAACCCACTTGGTTCCCAAACATCTTGTGACCCATTTCCTTTTTGAAAAGGGAGAAGGAATTATAGGCCCAGGCGAGTTTCAGAACAGCAGCGCTGTAGGAAAAGTCAAGTCCTTCCTCCAGCACAGCTCAGACCAAACAGAAGGCACACGAGCATGGGGACAGCAAGAATGGACAGTCAGAAAGGACAGTCACTTGGCCACAGGCCCTGCCCTCCCCACAGTTTTTCCCTGTTGAAGCTTTTCTTGCAATCAGGTCTTCAATCTTCTCGCCATCCGATTTAGCAGGACAAGATGACACTTGAGAGCCTCCAAAACCAGTCCAAAAAACATTTCTGGTAAAATCTCAGAAGAGACAAGGTCATTCAGATGGAGTCCAGGACAGCTGGCTTGGATGGTGGCTACCAGAACTTGGAAGAGCAGGTCCTCAGCCCAGCTCTAGGACAAAATATGCACGTTCCCACTAGAGAACATCTCAGCATCCCTGCTCAGTGCTATGGTCAAGATGAGAAAGTCTGGTTTTCTTTGCTTCTTATGACCAGGAGCTGCATGGAGCTGTTACTTGTCAGGCTCCTGGATCAAACTGTGCAGGTGGATCTCAGCTGGTTCCAGGTGAATGTCCTGCAGCCAAGAATGGTTGAAAATGTCTTCCAACGACGGCCTGTCCGAGGGGCGCATGGACAAACACCACTTGATGAGGTGTTGGCACTCTGGGGAGAGAAAGCAGCAAGCAGGGCTCAGTCAGAGCAGGCTCCTGTCCTCCCTGTGCCACCATCCAGTGTCCCAGCTGTGCCCAGCCCTCCCCATCCACCCTGTGTTTGGGAGCAGAGCAGGATGGCAGCACATGTGTCACCTACTGCAGCCACCCATGAGAGAGGAAGCCCCTGCACAGCTCCCTGTGAGCTGCTGCCTCCCACACCCCAACATCCCACCCATGTCCTAGAGCCGGGCACCCACCCAGAGAGATGCGCCGTCGAAAGAAGAGCTGTCCCCGGATGATATCCTCGTCCTGCTCGAAGGGGACGTCTCCACACACCATGTTGTAGAGCAGGACACCCAGGGACCAGATGGTGGCTGAGTGGCCGTGGTAGCGGTGGAAGCGGATCCACTCCGGGGGGCTGTACACCCGCGTTCCTGCGGCACACAGCGGCTCATCAACCCCTCGCCCGAGCATCCCTGGGCGTCGCTGGCACCCGGCGTGACCCGCCCGCCTTCCCGCCAGCACGTGACTCTTGTTTACAAACTTTGGGTTGTAAAAGGAAGGCGCCGGTGCCAGAAGAGGGCAGCAGGGCCCCGGGAAGGCCCGGCCGTTACAAGCGAGGAAAAAATACCCACCCACGGGTGGAGAAAAACCACGCCTTCCCCCCCTCGCAATGGCAAAAAAATAAAATTGTAAACCAAGGCAAACAAGGGGAGCGGAGGAGCCCCAGCCCTTCCGCACCTGCAAACCCAACCGGCCGGTGCTCGGGTTTTGCAAACCCGCCCCTCGTCTGCTCTCTGGCTCCCCGGGGTGATTTTGTCACGCTGGCTTTTCCCGCCCCAGCCCGAGCCAGGCTGGGTGACGGAGGCTGTCAGCAGGGCCGGGAGCCGGCTCCCGTTTCACAACATCCTCCCCGTGCCAAACAGCAACTTGGCAGCGGCTGCAGAATTTATGCCGTTCCCCACCCCGCCACGGGGAAACCTCCGGAGCCCGGCGCGGCCGCGCAATGCCCGGTACCGGGAGTGTCACCCGGCTGTGGGCTCACCGTCAAACTGCGTGTAGAGCGTGTCCTTGAGGAAGGTGCCGGAGCCGAAGTCGATGAGCTTCAGCTCTCCCGTGCCCAGGTCCAGCAGGATGTTCTCGTCCTTGATGTCGCGGTGCAGGACGCCGCAGTTGTTGCAGTGCCGCACGGCTTCCAGCACCTGGCGGAACAGCCCCCGCGCCATCTCCTCCGGCAGAAACCCCCGCTCCGTGATGAAGTCAAAGAGGTCCTGCGACGGCTCCGGACGCTCCATCACCACCACGAAGCTGTCCGGGAGCTCGAACCAGTCCAGAAGCTGGATGACGCCGTGGAAGCCGGAGCCCACCTTGTTCAGAAGCACGATCTCCAGAGGCACACGGCTGCCGCTAGGCTGCGGGGGGACCACGCTGCCATCAGCGGGGCTAAGCTACCCTCGCCCGTGGCAAGCTCTGGTGTCCCCGTGCCCGCACCCATCGGTCCTGAGTATTCCCCTTGCCCAGGGGATGCTCCGGTGTTTCCCTGCCCGCTCCCACCAGTCCTGAGCATGCCGGTGTCCTCCTGCACGCCCCCATCGGCGCCAGGCATTCCCCGGCCCGGGATGCCCCGCGTCCCCCGGTGACCCCACACCCGCTCCCCCCGCGCTGTCCCGGTTTCTACCCTCCCGCGTCTCGCCTCATCCCCACCCGTCACGCCCCGGGTTCTCCGGCTGGCCCCGCTCACTCACCAGCTCGCCCCACTGCGAGATGCGGTCCCGGGCCACGCGTTTAATCGCCACCTGCGAGCCAAGGGGAACGGCGGGATGAGCTCGGCGCCCGCCC
>VZSR01002526.1:3761359-3774999 GCA_013398615.1 Brachypodius melanocephalos
GAGGGGAAATGCCGGGTCAGGACCCCGTCAGCGTGTGTTTACTGTGTCAGGAGAAGCCGTAAATTCACTCGGTTTAATTGAAAGCCGGTGCTGTGGGTTTGGCTTAATCCACCCTCCTCCTCCTCCTCCATTAGATAACGTCTCGCTGAAACCACTTTGCAAACTCACGGCATTCCTGCGTGCTGAGCACCGGGCAGCGGGTGGGCCACGGCCACTGCGGGGCTCACGTGCCCCGGGGACACTTCAGTGCCACCAACTCCGCTCCTCCGCACTCATCCTGCCCCGGTCCCGCTGCCAGCTGCGGAGAAATGACCCACTCGTGACATGAACCACGGGTGGCAACAGAACAGCGTAGCCGAGGGATGCAGGAAGATGCAGAGTTGAAGCACCCTGAGGGAAGCCAGGAGCGAGTTCGAAGTTGAAAAGATAAAGGGAAATTCTTTGGGTGGGGGGAAATCCAAACAGATGATGGGCTGGGATGTTCCCTAAAAAGAGCTGGTGGGGAGAAGCAGTGGGAACCCTCTGATCTCTGTCCATCAGAGGGATCAGCACTGCTTCTCCTCACCCCAACAAAGGGAAACTGAGTCACGGAGCTGGGCAGCGCTCGGGGAGTGCTCGGAGCCGAGGCTGTTTGTGGGGAGCCCGTTCCTCTTCGGGGTTCTGCAGAATTGCCAGAGAAGGAAGCGCCCGGGCCACAGAGAGGTCAGTTTGGCAGTGCAGATATTTCCATGAGCTCTGTCCTCTGTCCCCATCCTCTGGCGGGGCCACACGGGGGGGTCCCCACTGCCTCCCCCTGCCCCCGCATCTGCGGGGCCGAGGAACCCCCGGCTTCTGGCGCGGGGGGAGATTTGCTTTGCCAGCCGAGTTCAGGCAGAGGCCAGGGGCGGTGAGAGCTGTCGGGGTGTCCTGCGGCCGCCGCTGACCTGCCAGGAATGCTGTGAGTCACCGGGAAAGCATCCCCACGCCGCCAGCCCCTGGCCGTGCCTCCGGCCACCGGAGACTGCGAGCCCGGCACCTCGGGCTTTGGGGTGCGCGGTGCCCGGGCACCCCGGGACACCCCACACAGGGCACGGCCACCCAGGGGGTGAAGAACCCCGCTGCCATCCCCACGCTGCGGCCACATGGGCAGGGACAGGGCAGGCAGGCCAGGAGCGATGCGGGGAGGCCAGACATGAACTCAGCTTCTCCGAGAGGGAAGAGCTGACGTGATGCTGGGAGGTCACCCGGGGCCGGGACGCCAGCCCAGCGCTCTCCCTCTCGGCCACCTCCATCCCCTCCGGCCAGCGGGAGAGGAGGGGAGATCCTCCCGGAGGCGGCTCCTGCTCCGGTCCTTCCCCCAAGGCAGCCGGTGTTTCAGGCTTTATCAGCTCACCGCACATTGGTGCCCGGCGTTGCAGAGGAGAGAAAGGCTTTTCCCTCTGGCGCCTTATCAAGGCACTGAGCCTCGGACGCCGCATTGTTTCTGCTCATGTCGCAAAATTAAAGAGGCAAACGGCGTTTAGGGGAAGAATTGCAAATTCCTGGAAGGTTTTCTGAGCGTGGCACCTGCCCCTGGTGTGGGACAGTGGGAGGTGGCGTGGGGAATCCCAGGAGGGGACAAATCCCAGAGCAGCCATCCCTCTGTAGGTGAACAGGCAGAGCCTGCCCAGCTGTGCCCTCACAGCCTCCACAGCTGGATCCATCCTAACTGCAGGAACATCCTGTGTTTGCACAGCAGCCTCAGCCCCGGGCTTCTCCCGGGCACTGGGAGGATCCTGGAGGGCTCTGCCTGCGGTGGGAGCTGAGAGACGCACCAGCACCGGTCCCTTCCTCGAGAGCAGCTGCTGCCTTTGCTTCCATGCAATAAAACACAGCGGGTTAGTGAAGGGACAAGTGTGAGACAGCAGGAACCTGATGCCGCCTCCTGCCTGTCCCCAGCACTAGGGCAGGACACCCAGGAGCTGATGGAAGGGACCAGCTGGGAGCAGAAGGATGGAGACCTCCAGGGAAGCCTGTGATATCCTAAAGGGCACGTGCCAGCAGCCGGAGATCATCTGCCCTGCCTGGGGCAGCTCTGTCCCCAAGGTGCCACCCCAAGGGCCACTTCAGCACCCCATCCCTGCTGTCCCACAGCACTGCTCATCCTCCCAGGAAGAGCAAAGACCTGATGCTCTTGTGACACCTAATGGCAGCTGCTGTTATCAGGCACAGCGCTCTGCCAGGAAGGCTCAACTCGCCGTGGAGCTGCAGATCAAGGGATGCTCTGCTCCCAGTCCAGGTTGTACTCCTGGGCTGCCAGAGGGGTTTGGGAGATGGAAACATCAGCCCTGGGAAAGACAAGCCCAGGAGTTATTTCTCACCCTACTCCTTATAGAAACGCTGGCTGTGATGTGCTGGTTGTCCTTTTGTCTCCTCCCTCCTTTGAACCTGCTGACCACTTCCAACAGCCAATGGTGCATGCAGAGCCAAGAAGAACCAGGCAGGTGTACAGACAGGAGCAAGCTCCCAGTGTTGCTCCTCAATCCTCTCCCAACACGACAGGAGAGGCAGGACCTGCCCACAACCACAGCAGCAGACACAAGAGAATCCACACCTAAACACCACACTGCACTCCCAACTCCCCAAATCCTGCTGCTGGGGGAACGCCCAGATAAACCCAGCCCTGTCCCTGGGGAGGAGGATGTGTGCCCTGGGATCACTGCACCGAAACCTGGCATCAGGCATTGCCACAAGGTTGCATCACCGGGGTTGGAAAACTCCTGGATCAGCCCTGAATCCCTCACCAAAGGGATCAAAACCTCTGAGTTACCCAGGACCACCAACCCCAGACCCTCCAGTGTTGTCACATCCCTCATGTTCCTGTTTGCCCTGATCCTGCAGTGCTCCAGCCACTTCCCAAACCTCATCCCAGCACAGACCACACCCTGCATGGGGGCTACAAGACCCCCTTCCCCTGATGGCACAGCAGGATCCTGCCTCCAGCCCTTGCTATTTCCTGCTTGGTGCATCCAGCCCAGCCCAGGGATTGGCATCCCAGGGAGCTGCAAGGTCCTCTGCCTGCCCACACCCTCCTGCTGAGCCAGGACCGTGCAGGGTGCAGGGCCACGGGTGATGGACCCACGAGCTTCTGTGAACTGAGCTACCAGACCACACACCACGCTCACCAGCACTTCTGTTCCTGGGAAAGAGAGGTCACAGGGACATGAGCAGCACCCATGAGTGGCCACAGACAGCACAACAGGCAGGGTGGGGAAACTGAGGCACAGAGCAGGTACCTGGGCTGCCCGTGGTGTCATCACAGCTCTCTGAAGAAAACGCGGGTACTGAAGGAGCCAGCAAGCCCAGGAGTTGCCCCTGGAGCTGGGAAAGCATCTTCTGGGCTGGATCAGACTCCAGAGGATGCAGCCCCGGAGCCTCCTCACTGCCCCCCCTGCATTTCCACCCACCTTCAGGCTATTTTTCCTTTCTGAAGTGGCTCTTTGCAGGGCGGCTGGCAGAGGGGGGCACTGGCTTTAAGTGTATTTGATGGATAATTCCTCATTACTCTAATGCATTTGCAAGCTGGGATAATTGATGGATGTTTAACAGGATGCGTTTCCGACAGTCGGCTGGAGAAATGGACTCCCATTACTCCGCAAACGTTTCTTTTTACCATTGAACTCCTTTGTTTCAATTGATCCTCGCCTTTCCCATCGCTTGCTGCTCATTAATAATCCCCAAAGCAGCTGCTCCCCCACTCCAGCTCCTCCCAACCTGCGATGCCGGAGGCTTCAGCAGGGGTTTGCAAGCAGATCTGGGCATTGCTGCAGTTTTATAATAAACAAGATTTTTTTCCTCCCCAAAGCGAGGTGAAACCTGAACGGGAGCAGGGCAGGGCACGCCTGGGGTATCACCCGGGCCCAGCAGAGTGATACAAGCTGCTAATCAGGGGCAATTTGGGGTGAAGAGGGGGAGGTGGCCGGTCCGTGGGGCTGCGCCGAGCCCAAGGGAGAGGTCGCCCTTTGGGGCTGGTATCAGCCCAAGCCAGGCTTGGAGCTGAGCCCTGCTCTGCCTGCAGAGCTTTTATCTGCAGCTCCCTCTGCTCGGGAAGGGCAGCCAGGGGTTTATCAGCTCTGCCCGTCCCCTGCCCAGGCTCCATTCCCATCCAGAGAGGGTCCCTGTGTGCCCACCCTGCAGAGCCACTCAGGGGGTGCAGGGGAGCTCTCCCCCTTTGCCAGGAGCAGCCTGGGCATTTAATTCCCCTGGGATTTCAACAACAAAGCCCTTGGCATGGCTGCGGCACACAGGGCTCCTGCCACCCCAGAGTCACCCCAGGCGTGGCTGTGGCCCTGCCCCAGAGCTGGGGGGCACCGAGGGCCCCGTGTTCCAGGTTAACAGGAGCCAGCAGTGCCCAGGGGATACCAGGGAGCTTTTCAGTGCTGAACTGCCTCCACTCCCAATCCTGGTGCATCCCAAGCCAAGGTGCCCTCTTGATTCTCCCCTGCACCCTCAGGTCAATGCTCCCACCTGTATCCCTGCTGCACCCCCCACCCCTGGCCACTCTCACCCTCAGATCTGGATTTGGAGCTCACTCTTCCCCTCCATTCCCCTGGAGTCCTCCAGCCTTGCATAACCATCCCTCACACCTTCACTTCTCCTTCCCAGTTCCCCCAGAGCTGCAGCCTCTTGTCTCCCTCACCCCCTGACATCACTGGGCCAGGAGCTTGCACTGCTGCTCACAGGATGTACTTGCCATGGTCTGAGCTGACCCTGCAGCATCCCTTGTCCCTTTCCCATCCACGTCTTGCCCAGGATGAAGCACGAGAGCCTTGGCACAGGAGAAGAGCATCCACAGGCCTGGCTAAAGGCTGAATTTAAGAGGAGGAAAAAAAGAGAAAAAAAAAGAGAAAAAACCCCAAAGTCCATGGAGGAGAAAATAAAGCTGGGGCTGCTCAGGGGTTATACAGACCTGAGAAGGTGGAAAGAGAGGGATCAGGCTGGATTCAGGTCAGCTGAGGAGATGGGGTGGGACAAAACTGAGACCTGCAGAAGGAATGGCTGAGATGGAGTGTGGGGAATAGGGGGTCTACAGGAGATATTCCTGTCCTGGGCTGCACTTGGGGGTCCCAAGGGACCCTGTCGCAGGGCATGGACCCATCTGATGGAGCCAGTGAGAACAGCAAAACCCTCAGTCCCAGATGGCTGAACCATGAGACTGAGCCCCTGCACTCCCCAAAACATCTCCTGCACCCCAGAGCTGGTGGGCCATGGCTGATGCTCCCCAGAGCCCCGTGCCAGGGAGAAGCTGGCTGCAAACACTCCCTGCTCCTCTTCACAGCCTGGGCAGGCAATACCCTGCTTTGGGGTGCTCCCTTTGAGGTCTCAGCTCAGGGGGATCTGGGGGTGACAGAGGAACCCACAGCCCATGCCCACCATCCTCCATGGGATTAACACCCTGAGAAGGGGGGAGCTCCATGGGCAGAGATGGATGAGACCCCTCTTGCTGCAGAGAAGGTGCTGAGCAGGTGGGGGACAGAGAGACAGCAGGGACTGGGATTTGTCATTGCCCTCATAAAGCACATCCCAGGCAGGTGCCTAATCCAGGCTCATGTCCTGGAGATGCCCCATGAACATCCCTGGTCTGTCCCTGCCCATAATGGAACACTTCTGAGTCAGGACAAGCAAACCCTGGGCACACCTGGGGGGTCCCACAGAGCTGCCAAACACGGCTCTGATCCCCTCCTGACCTGCAGAGCTGGTCTTAAATCATCGCGGGAAGGCTGGTAAAAGCCTCAGTGCCTTCAAGCATGAAATACAAAGCACTCACCACCCCCTTTCAGCCTCTTCCCTGAGTGCCCGGCTCACCGCATGAAACCTTTTATATCCCCCCTCCCCTCTTTCCTCCATCAGCCCGGAGAGCGCCGGCGCGCCGCCAGCAGCACAATCCCAAATTGCTCCCTTTATTAGGGAAAAAAAAAAAAAAAAAAAAAAAAAAAAAAAAAAAAAAAAAAGAAATCCGGAGCTTCGATTTCCTTTCTCACCTCTGAAATGGCCTGGGGAGGTTGAGGAGAGGGGTGGGAGGCCAAAATCACCCCAACCCCAACACTGATCCCAAACACACCAGAGGGTTTGGTTTTAAGGGGAGGGGATGGTGAAGAGATTTTGCAAGGAGGGAGGGTGTGACTGCAGATAACGATGGGGATGTGGAGAGACCCCAGTGGCTGCATCAGCCTCTGGCAGAGCTGGTACCCAGCAGGCACGGCAGCAGGAGCGCCCGTGGACCCTGGGGATGCTCCCCGGGCAGGGATGGGATGGGGATGCACGATCCCACTGCAGTCCCACGGCGATGGAGGCAGCCAGGGGTGCCTCGGGGTGCTGGCGAGCATCCTCCTACCCCCGGAGGTGGGGAGGGCTCGGTGGGGCGGTGGCACGGCGGGCAGATGGGGCTGTCCCCGGCAGCCGGGGGAGGGTGCAGATGGCGCGGGGTGGCTCCTGTCACGCTGCCATCAATCAGCGCCGGCTCCTCCGAGCGCGGCAGCGTCTCCGGGGTGTAAATCAGACCTGAACGAGGCTGAGGGTTTCTCTGCAAGATCTTGCCTCGCTGTTGACTCCGGTGACAGCGTCGCGACGGGGAGACCTTGTGTCCCCGGCAAAGGGCGCACGGGGACGTCTGCCAGAGGATGCTGAATGTGCCACCTCTTGCCGTGGGGGAAAACAGCCCGGAGGAGCACGAACGGCAGCTCCTGGCAGCCTGAGCCCCTCCTCAGCCGTGTTTCTCCTGTTTCCCACCCTCCCATGTCCTGCTGATGGAGCCCCAGCCGAGCAGGGGTCTCCCCATCCCTGCTGGTGTTTGTAGGGGACAAAAAGGCACCCACAGACCCTGCACTGCACCCACTCCCTTCCCACTCTGTGCAACACCAGGACTGGCCCCCAAGCTGCCCCAAGGAGAGACTGGGATGGGGACAGGGGCTCTCTGGGGAGCCCCTGGGTGTCCAGAGGTTGTTTGGTCTCTGCAAGGGGCCCGTCACCTTGTCCCCATCCTGCCTGGGACAGG
Organism: Brachypodius melanocephalos; assembly: GCA_013398615.1. NCBI lineage: Eukaryota > Metazoa > Chordata > Aves > Passeriformes > Pycnonotidae > Brachypodius > Brachypodius melanocephalos. Next base: position 3,768,372 of record VZSR01002526.1, read on the forward strand.
ACAGGCATGTGTCTGGGGGGCGTTTCAATCCCCTTCTCCCCATTTTCCTCAGCATCCTCTGGGTGTGGTGCAGCCCGAGGTAGCCCAGCATCCTTCCCACGTGCTTTATTCTCCCTCCTGGCGCTGCAGGTTCCCAGCAAGGCTGGTGCTGCTGAATTGTTTCATCTCTTTCCAAAATTTGCCCCCCTGGGAGCCGGCCCAGCCCTCAAACTGTGCCATGCAGGCACCCCCGTGCCGTGCTGTGCATGGTCTGAGCATTGCTGCTTCACCCGGAGGCACCACTCTGCCATCAGGCTTTGCTTTGCAGCGTTTCACTTTCCTGCCCCGGGGTTCTCTCATCGCCCCCAGCCCCCTCCTGTCCATCCAAAGCTGGGGCACATTCCCTGCTCCCGACAAAAGGCGGCTGGATCTGTTCCTTCCCTTCAGCGGGGGGAGAGCGGGTGATCTCCCTGCCTCGCCTCATGTGAGCATCTTTCATCCCTGCAACAGCGAACGTGCTCGCATTTAAGGAGTAATTACTGCGTGACTCAGCCTTTTTGGCAAACACCCGATGGCTCCGTCCCCGTGCGCTCCCATCCCTCCTGCAGCCCCCCCGTTCCCCCCCAGCCCTGCGGATGCGAGCTCGGGGCATCCCCAGCAGCAGCTTTTGGGGGAAGCAGGGTGGGGGATGCTGCCATCATGTCCCTTGTGAGACGTCCAAGCCCCGGGGACAGCGATGCTGTGCAAGGGGCTGTGCTCCAGCATCCACCCGGCACATCCCGGGCTGGGGCTGCCAGCGAGCACCCGGGAGCAGGGGAGGGCTGGGCGGCTGCGATTATTCAATCTGGAGCAACCCTGACCTGCTGACAAAGGCAAAGTTATTTTTAAAAAACAACCACTCAGCGAAATTCTCCTCCGCCGCTCGTCCTGCTGCTGCTGCTGCCCGCCGGGGAGAGAGAAATCCGGCCCGGGAAACGCTGCTCTGGGATGCCTGCAACGAGGTGGGAGTGTGAGCCCTGCTCCACACCCTCCAGGCTCCATCCCCGGGCCCCGGTGGTTTTTTGGGCTGTCAAAGGTTCCACAGAGCCACGGGAGCATGGCAATCTGCTTGCCAGCACTATTTACAGCCCCACATGTGTGGTGAGCCCAGGGCACTCCGCATGAACCCCCCGGGGCCCCCCAGAGCATCTCCCTGCTCCCTCCACGAGCAGCAGAATGGATTCTGGATGGCCCAGAGACATTTTTATGTCAGGGTGGTCCTCGCTGCAGCAATGGCCACGGTGCAGGGACCGGAGCAGTGTGGCAGTGGAATCACCGGGTCCGTGCCCTTGGGTGGGAGTGTGGGGCTCCCCCCTCCTCAGTGTCCCCTGCTCAGTCTGTGGGTCAGGAGCAGCTCTGGACTCAGCACCGTGCAGGAGGAGGCGTTGCCCTCTCCATGCCAAGGCTGGCTGGCATCGGGAAGGGATGCAGCCAGAGGAAGGCTTGGTGTTTGCAAGGGAAGAGCTGGACCTGCTCCAAATTTCCAGGGTGAGAAAATCGCCCCAAGTCACGCTCCAGCTCCAAACAAATGCTCGGCTCCAGGGGCCGGCGATGATTCACTCGGATGAGACCTCAGCGCTCCCACCTTGCAGCCGCCCCCTTTCCATCTGAGAACGCTCAGGGAGGGTTAATTCCCAATTAAGGGGGGTGGGGATGGCTCCAAGATTGCCTGGCTGTTGCCCAGGGGGGTGATCCCAGCCCCACTCGCCTTCACTCCCCCGAGGTGGCCGCGCTGCCCGGGAGCGCCCTCCTTCCCTTTTATTGCCACGAGGTGAATTAATACCCATTTCCTGAAGCTTTTATGGTTTCCTCCCAAATGGCTCTTACATCAGGGGCGTATTGGGTTACAGCAAATACCAGCAGCGAAGAACGAGCCCAGGCTTTGCTGTTCCTAAATCCTCCCGTGCATTTGGGGACCACCAGCCTCCGGTCCCTCTCCCCCTAAGCCACTCCCTTCCCCCAGAGCCCGGTGGATGCTCCCAGCAACAAATGACTCCCTTGAGATGCTGGGAAACAAGGACTCTTGTGAAGCTCTGCAGGAGGAGCACAGGGCTGGCTGGGCTCCTGGGGGGTGGGGATTTGGGGGTGGCCCCTGGTTTCGGGCTGGTTTCGGGGTGCCTGGCGTGGCTGCTGAGGCTCCTGTCTCCGTCTCGCTCCGAGCACACGCACACCTCTTGGGCTGGTTACTGTAGAAACGAAATTAGCACGGGGAGGGAATGCAATCCCAGAGCTAATTAAGGTAATTACAGCTTCACACCAGCTGCTCACGAGGTCCAAGGACCTTCTGTAACTTGTGGAGGGGATCAGGCGCTCCGGGGGACTTTGAATTCTAATTTCCCGGGGAGCACGCGGCTTCTGTGGTGGCACTTGTGTCACTTGCCAGTGTGACATTGAGCTGGGGGGATGCACAGTGCCAGATGTGCCTCCCAGATGTGCTGGCCCCATTGCAGCAGAGGGTTTCAGGCTGTGATTGGGACCTGGGGTGTGTTTGGGGTCCCTGGGGAGCTGCTTTGGAGGGGGGTCAGGGGTCAGCTGCTGGGTGTGGCAGGAGGAGCCCTGTGAGCCCAGGGCATCCTGCTAGAGGTTGTACTTTACAGAGGTGTCACTTTGGCTCTTCAGCTGGGGACATGCTGACCTGGCAGGGATGGAAACTAGAGCCGGCTTTGGGTCCCCCTCCATCCCATGGGGACTGGCTGGCTGGGGCCAAAGGCTGCAGGATGGGTGCAGGCAGCAGGGAGATGGCACAATGTGGAGCTGGTGGGTGTCAGGGGTGTCTGTGTGGGGTGCTGGAAAATGAGACTTCTGCTCCAGGCTTGGATGAGCCCACTGGAACCAGGCAGACATACTGAGGTGAAGGACCATGGGGTCTGGCATAGGATCAGCCCCACCATCAATCGGGGCAGGAGCATCCCCAGACCACCCCCAGCCTCCTTTCAGCTGCCAAAATGTTACCACCTAGCGGGTGCCTTCCCAAAACCCGTGGTGTTTTGGAGCTGATTCCTGGCACGGGTCGAGACAGGAGCCAGGAGAACGTGACCAAACGCGTTTGTGCCGTGGCCGAAAGTGCCCGGTGGCGGCGGCGAGGGGCTGGGACAGCGGGGGCTCGGCTGCCCGGGGACCCGGAGGGGCCAGCGCTGGGGACAGCAGCGCCCAGTGCCGCGGTTTGTCAGCAGCAGCGGGCGGTGATTCACCGCTTCCAGCAGCTGATATTTATTACTCAGCCTCGCCACGGGGCCGACATGAAATGTGGTACAGGAGGGGGAACAAACACGGAGCAGGGGGCGGCAGCGTCGCCCGTGAAACCTGATGGGCTTCCCCATCCTCCCCCTCCCGCTGCTCTCTCCGGCTGGTGGATTTTGATGGAGGAAAATAAACGCTCACAAAAATCACTCTCTCTCTCTCTCTCTCCCAGCTTGTCCCCGTTTGCCCTGAGCCTTGGCAGCTCCGCCGGGGTGGGCTGGGACGTGGCAGAATGGGAACGAGGAGGGAGAGAGGGACGGCAGGAAGGGGCTCCCCTGGGATGCTTGGTCCCAGCAGGATGGTGGGACTGAACTGGGACCTTCCACCTGAACGGGACCTCCCCTCCTGTAGCCTGTTCTCCGCTGCTTTAGAGAAAGCCAGTCTCGATGTGGGACTGCCCGATGTATGCAGGCATGAGACCTGCCCAGGTCGGCCCACGGATGGGAGGCAGGAATGGGATGGAGAGGTGGGAGAGAAGGGGGCAGATCCCCGAGCTGGTCCCCAGAGCTCATCCTGCACCCTGAGCAGGGTGGTGTGGGGAGAATGGGGCAGTTTGGGTCGGGGCAGGATCTGATGGAGGGAGGTGGATCCACACAGCAGCAGGATGGATCCATGGCAGCAGGGTGGATCCATGGCAGGAGGATGGATGCACACAGCAGGATGGATCCATGGCAGGAGGATGGATCCACACAGCAGAATGGATCTGGTGCAAAGGGAAGGAGCCATAGCAGAAGGATGCAGCTGCTGCAAGGGGACAGATCCAGCACAGAGGGATGGATCTGGATCAGATGCAGAATCAGGCTGGTTCTGCTGCAGGGGATGGAGCTGCTGCAAAGGGACGAGTCTGATGCACAGGGATGTGACTCAGAGTGACACGAGTGCAGGGCTTTGTGTGCCTCCCCCCCAGCCCTGCCATCAGCCCCGGGCTGATCCCCTCTCCCACCCCAGCAAACGGGTCCATCACCTCCCCTCGCCTCCCCAGCAGAGCCCCACCTGTGCCTCAGTTTCCCTGTGCAGCCAAGGGGCAGAGGCTGCTCCGTCCCGTTTCCCTGAGTGCCTCCATGTGTCCATCCACCCCTCCCGGGGCACGGCGAGGGCGGGGGCTTCAAGCAAGCGGGAAGGGCCGGTGTGAGCTTCCCCCGGGTTATTTATCACCAGCTCCAAGTGCCGGTGTGCAGCAGCAGCTCCCGGGGATATTTTTAGCCCGCTGCAGGGAATCACGGCGGCAGGGGCTCGGGAGCAGCAGGAGGGAGGGCAGAGCGGGAGAGGTGCCGCAGCACGAAGCCTTGCCAGCATTCCTGCCCCAAAAACCCTTTCCAGAGAGGAACCCCACTCCAGGATGGCTGCGGGGTCACACACGGGCTTGGCATCATCACCTCCCTTCAGGGCCCGCTGGGACTCGAGGGATCAGGTCCTTGTGACACCCAAAGGCTGCAGGCTGGGCTGGGGCACGCAGCGAGGAGCCGAGGGCGGCTGCAGCACAGGAGCTGTGCAGGCTGCTGCTGTCTGCTCGAGACAGGAAGACATTAGAGAGCAGCACTGTCTGCATCCCTAATCGGCCTCGCTCCGCCGCTGCCGCCCGCTCCCCCTCCCAGCGCTGCTGCGCCGGGGCTGCGGGAGAGCCGGGCCAGGGACCCCCGGGAGAACCGGGCCAGGAACCCTCGGGGGACTGGGACAGGGAGCCCCGGGAAATCCGGGCCAGGGACCCCCGGGAAATCCGGGCCAGGGAGAGCCGGGCCAGGGACCCCCGGGAGACTGGGACATGGACCCCTGGGAAACTGGGCCAGGGACCCCGGGGTGCTCCATCCCTGTTGTGGGTGTTGCTGCCTGCACCCTGTCCCCATGTGTGGGTGTTCTGCAGCACCCGTGTGGCACTGCCACACACACCCATGCACGCATGGACGCACACACACACACACGCACACACACACACACACGTGTGTGTATCCCTGGCAGGGACTGGGCACCCCAGGGTGCAGATCTCAGCATCCAGGACCGGAGCCGGGCACCCCAGGATGCAGGGCAGGATTGCCAGGAGCAGGGACAGACACCCTGGGGACAGGGACAGACAGACACTCCCTCCTGGCAGCGCCAGCGGGGCACGGGGCTGATGTGTGAGGCACCGCCCTCGTGTTCCAGGCAGTTTCCCAGTTTATTTTCTCCCCTATTAGATTCCAGCTGGCAGGATGGTTCCTATAAATATACATAAGGGCTCATTTACATGACGGTTTATTCGGGAGCAAATTCCACAGCTGCCTGGCAGACACTTATTGCAGTGGGTGAGAGCTGTGCCCAAAACCAACCCTGCCTCAGTTTCCCCATCTGCAACCCAGGCGACAGGGAATGGTTTTCCCCACATTTTTGACAATCCGTTCCTGGAAAACTCAGGGTGTTATTATCAAGGCTATTTATAGCCTGCTAAATGTGTTATTAATACGATTATTTGCCGTCTGGCAATGGGTAATTGCCCTGGGTGGGGACAACACCAGCGTGTGTGAGGTGTGGCGTGGGGACAGTCTCAGACCCAGCCTGCCTCCAGCTGAGGGGAAAACTCACCCCAAAAGCCCAGGAGGGCACTGGGATGTGCCTGGTGGGTGCTGGGGTCCCAGGGCAGGACCAGGGACCCACAGCAGGTGAGGGGCTTTGGTGGCTCCGTGCTCCAGCGCCGGAGTCCGGCTCGTGTTTCGATCATGATGATTAGCTGAGTCACAGCTGGGGCGCTGCTAATTAAATGTATTTCTTAATTAACAAGATCACAGAGAAGGCCTGCCGGCCCGGCTTGGCTTTCAATCACGGCTGACAGAGGCAGCTGCGGCCACGGAGCACGGCGGGCCCGGGGTGTGGCCAGCAGAGCATCCCAGCGCTGCCCCCCTGCTCCTCCTGCCGCGCCCCCAGCAGCAGGGCTGTGAGGATGAGGAGGGCTCATGGCCAGCATCACCCAGCCCCTGGCTGTCCCACTCGGGGGTGCAGTGGGTTTTTTGGGGCTCGGGGCACACCCCCTGCTCCTGCCCTGTGACTCAGGGCTGCTTCATCCCTCCCTGCCACCTGAGCCCTGACCGAGCCTGGCTATTAATTAATATTAATAACAGCCCCCTGCAGCTGCCATTCACTGATCTCAAAGCACAACCTGAAGTAACCCCGGTCTCGCTCCCCGATGGGGAAATCTCCACTCCCCACCGGATGGGGAAACTGAGGCATGGGAACTGGGGCAGGAACTGTGCCAGAAGCTTTCCCTGCTCACCCAGAGAGCCTGGGAGATGGGGAAGCAAAACCCCAGGGGCTCCCCCCAGCCCCACGGCGACAAATGGACGCGTGAGGCAGAGTGGGTGGAGAGGGTTTTCCTAGCTGGGAAAAAAAAAAAAAAAGGACA
>VZSR01002526.1:3786873-3802647 GCA_013398615.1 Brachypodius melanocephalos
TCTCTCCCTCTCTAACCCGTGTCCTCTTTTCTCTCTCCCCTTTCCCCAGACCCCTCTGCCGTGTGCTCACAAACCCCGTCAGGCACTGACAGCCAACTCTGCAAATCCCTAAAACCCTTGGCCTCTTTCCGCGGCCCCTCCGCCTCTCCCGCCGCCGCCATCACCTCCCCTCATGCCGAACCCACCCTCCCCGCCCCGGAATGGTTCCTCCCGCCGTGGTTCCTCCCGCTCCCCCCGCGCTGTTCGGCGGTGGTGGCGGCCGGCGCGCGGCGCGGTGACGCGCGGGCCATGGCGGCCATGGCGGCGCTGCCCCCGGGGCCGCTGTCGCCGCCTGGCGGGGGCGCGGCGGAGGCGGCGGGGCCTGAGGGAGCCGAGGGCCTGTTCGTGCTGCTGGGCGCGGGGCTCGCCGCCGCCAGCCACCCCCTGCTCTACGTCAAGCTGCTGGTGCAGGTCCGCTCGGGGGGGAGCCGGGGGGGAGAGCAGGGGGACGGTGGGGTGGGAATCCCGTGTGTAACGGGGGTCGCGACTCCAGGATAACGGGATCTGGGTAATGCTCTCATGGGGGCCTCCGTGCACTTGGGGTCACTGGATATAAAGCCCTCCCCCGTGTAATGGGGCCCCCTGTGCTATGGGGGCACCTATAGGATGGGGGGACCTCAGTGTGTGTAAGGGGATGGGGTCCCAGTGGATAATGGGGGATCGGGACCCCAATATAATGGGAGTGCCCCTATGGAAACCCCCATGTGCTAGGGTTATATTTACAGTATGTACAGCCCCCCTGTGTGATGGGGGCATCTACAGAATGGGGGACCTCCGTGTAACGGGAGGGGGTCCCTGTGTATGATGGGGGATCAGGACCCCGGTGTAATGGGTGGACGTGGATTCCTGTTTCATGCCCCTATGGATGCTCCATGCACTGGGGGTCACTTCATAACCAGCCCCCCATTATAAGAGGACTCCCAAGCACTTGTAGGATGAGGGACACCTGGGTTATGGAGTCCCCCATATGTAAGGGGATGGGATCCCCCATACACTGCGGGCCCTATATAAGAAGGGGGTCCTATATAATAGGAGGATGAGGATGCCTTCTACAACAGGGGCACCCTAAATTGGGAATAGGGGACACCATGTAATGGAGGGGTAAGGCCCTCAGTGGGGGCTTCTTTGTAGTAGGGCGTTGGGACCCCTCCTGTGATGGGGAATGGGGACACCCAGTAATCTGGGAACCCCTATAAAATTACCCCTCTGCCAAGGAGCCTCCCATATAAGGAGGGATAGGAAACCCCAAGACCATCTCAGTAACAGAGACTCCCTAAAATGGGAGGGTGGAGGACCCCCTGTAACCTCGGGACCCCATAAAATGAGGAAAGGAGTGCCTGAGAGTGACGAGGGGGTGTGCTGGGATCAATCCTGTTCATCCCAGGGACTTTGAGAACACCAGAACAGAGACCTGCTCACAAGGTTTCTCTCTCAGGTTGGGCATGAGCCTCTACCTCCAACCATTGGCAGAAATGTGCTGGGAAGGAAGGTCCTGTACCTGCCTGGCTTCTTCACCTATGGTGAGTGGCTGTCCCTCCCTGCCAGCACCAGGTCCTGCCCTGGGGGAATCGGGGCTGGGAGCTGCCAGGCAGAATGAGCTGACCCCCAGCAGCACTCCCACATCCCCTTGGGCTCATCCAGAGGCTGCAGTGAGGCATAAACCACCACAACTCCTTGCAAGGCTGTCAGATTTATGTACCTATTGCTGGGGACAGAGGTGTGGTGGCCACAGTGTTGGTGCAGCATCATGTTCCTATGGCGCATTGCTCTGGGTTTTCACTGTGGTGGAGGGGTTTGGGGGGCTTAGGTGGTGTAGGCTTGTTATAGGAGGGTTTTGTGTGTTTTGGAGATTGCAAAATACTTTCATTCTGCTTCAAAACAGCCCTGGAATAACCTGCCCCCTGCCCTGCTCATTTGTGTTGTAGATGGAGCCCTAAAGGGACAGAAATAACCAAGAAAAGGGCAGGTAATATGTTTAGAAGGGAAAAAAAGTAGTGCTTCCCTCTTTTTGTGGGTGGAGCAGTGTGGGAAAGGTGGGTGAATACTTTGTGACCTGCTGTCACAGCAGGTTTGCTGTGGGGAGGGGGAATGCACTGTCCTGACAGCCAAGCTGAGCCAATCCCAAAATCAGCCAGTGGTATCCATGGGGTGGAAGCAGCACAGCAGCAGGATGAGAGCACTGGGAGCCCATCCTGGGATACCGAGGGCTGGAAATACTCCAGTGCTGCCCTTTGGAAGATGCAGTTTCCAAACAGATGGTCAGTGTTGGGTGGTGGAGAGGTGCAGACCCTGCCTGGCTTCTCTTGGACAGCCCAGGACAGGGGCCAGGAGCAGTCAGTAGCCACCAGCACATAGTGGGTTCTATCTCACCTCGTTATATATGGGAGAAATGGGATCTCTGGGCTTTTTTTGCAATTGGAGACCTGAGGAAGTTTGCCTGGGAGAAGGTGGTGGGGCAGGAACTGAACGTTGGTTTGTGAGATCCATATGAACCCTGAAACAGACCTTCCTGGGGTGGAGGGAGGAGGGGACAGCACAGAGAACATGGGATGATCCCCCCTGCCTGGTTCAGCCCAAACTGCCTTGGAGCCCTTTCAGGTGAGCAAAACCATCAAAAGACAAAAAGTAGCCCAAAATATTGGAGCTGTGGTTCCAGATTAGGCGGGTGACAGAGAGTAAGAATTCTCGTGGAGGCCTACGAGGATAATTTATTTAGGACTGTTACAATGAATCACTTACTGTGGGGCTATGGAGTGACTGCCCTGCCGTGCTGAGCCTGGTGTGGTTTCAGCTGAACCCTGGGGCTGTTTTTGGGGTGCTCTCTGTGCATTGTCCCCTTCCTGACTGACAGCAGCCTGGTGTTGTCCCACCCAGCCAGACACATCGTGGAAGTGGATGGGAAAAGAGGCCTCTTCCGTGGCCTGACTCCTCGCCTCATCTCAAGCACTTTATCAACCATCACCAGGGGGAGTGTGAAGAAGGTAAAGGTCGCCTTCTCTCTCCATTTATCACCTTGCAGGCTCAGTGCTACTGCAGCAAGTGCCTGCAACCAGCCAGGCCTGCACAGGAGGACTGATGCACCCATCCCTCTCCGTCTCCTAAGGGAATAGTCCTCCAGTGCCCTTATCCCCAAAGCATTTTTTTAATTTATAAACCATTTTAATTTGATTTGGCATCCTCTTGCCTTGTATCCTCTGTCAGCAGTTTTGTGACTCCTCTATTCCTCTATTTTACTTTTCATCCTTTCTTCTCCTGTGTTCCTTCTTGCCTGTTTGTCTTGTCCTTGCATCTAGAGCATGACTTTTCATGGTTTCTCCCATCCTCAGACACTGTAGGTCAGCATCTCCATCAGTTCTGACCGTGTTTCTTCCCTCTCCACTCAGGCTTTTCCACTGGAAGACATGGAGCACGTGTCTAACAAGGATGATGTGAAAACTTCACTTAGGAAAGTGGTCAGAGAGGTGAGAAGTGAATATTGGCCATTAATGAGTGGTTGGGGAGGTCCCTAGGGATGTGAGTGAGACTGCTTGGAGAGAAACTGGGGTGAGAAGTTTGTGGTGTTTTGTGGCCATTCTGTGTCCATGCATGAAATAATTCACAGGACTTGAGGTTTACCACAAAAACAGATCTCAAAAGAGGGACCCAGAGTGGGTTTCCCCACACTGAGGGAAAGGGCCTGGGCCGTGCAGGAGGAGCAGCACAGCTTTTCTCACAGGTGTTTTCCCCTCCCTTTGCAGACATCCCATGAGATGATGATGCAGTGTGTGTCCCGGGTGGTCTCACACCCGCTGCACGGTGAGTCCTGTCCCCTCCCTGGCAGCCCCCTCCAGGCTGGGCATCACCCCAAACCCTGCTCACTCAGGGGGATGATCCTTGTGATACCTCTCTATCATATGAGGGTGATGCTGGGGTTTGCCTTCAGGCACTAACACATCTGAGCAACGAGTTTCTCTCTTCCCACTCATCCAGGACCTTGTCCTAGAGATCCCATTGGGGTTAGGGCCAGTAGCAGCCTTTCAGTGCCTAAAGGGGCTCCAAGAGAGCTGGAGAGGGACTTTGGACGAGGGCATGGAGAGACAGGACACAGGGAATGGCTTCCACTGCCAGAGGGCAGGGTTAGATGGGATACTGGGAAGAAATCCTTCCTTGTGAGGGTGGCAAGGCCCTGGCAAAGGGTGCCCAGAGCAGCTGTGGCTGCCTTATTTCTGGAAGTGTCCAAGGCCACATTGGACACATTGGGGATTGGAGCAGCCTGGGAGAGTGGAAGGTGTCCCTCCCCATGCCAGGGGGTTTAGAAAAAGATGATCAGGTCCCTTCCAACCCAGACCTCTCTGTGATCCTCTGCAATCCTTCCCACCACTTACAGGCTCAGGAAAGTCCCCAGTTTCTAATGAGTCTTGCAGTGCTGATGACCACTGAGAGGAGCTGGAGATGCTGTGAGTTGAGGGAGAGCAGAAGGGTCATGTTTCCTTTTCTTTCACATCCATTACAAGCCGAACTGGATTTGTTTCTCTATGAGCCCTGTGTTTCTTTCCTCCCAGTGATCTCCATGCGCTGCATGGTCCAGTTCGTAGGCCGGGAGGTCAAATACAGGTGAGTGGCTGCAGCTTGGAAGGATCAGGGCTGCCAGATGCTCCTGTGCCATGGGGAATAGAGTTATCCAGGAGGCTTGAGAGACTGAAAAGTGAATCTGACCTGTGGTTAGAGGGTGGATGACTGGGGCTTGAAGGGGTGTGGGAAGGCTGGGCTCTGTCCCTGACATGCTTCTCCTCCACCTTATGCCTGTGGGGCTGTATCACCCCTTCCTGATCACACAGTGAGTCTCCTGCCTTTTTCCTTTGGCTATTAATGGAAAGGGAAGGCAGCAGGGAGGCAGAGTGGATAACACAAAGCTTTATTGCAGTCCTGCTTAGTCTGTAAAAATTTTCCAACCCTTTTGCAGTACCAGCTGCCTCTCTGCAGGGCAGAACTGCCTGTGGAGCGACGTGGAGGCACGCTAGAGAGGATTCCAGCCAGCCCACCACAGCCAGCCCGAGTTCCCAAAGGCAGGACAGGCTTCTTGAGCTTAGAATCAGCTAAATCAAACCATATCACAACATCTGTACCCACTCATAAAGCCTCACAGAGCTCTTGTACCTTCGGCACTGACCAGCTGGGTGCAGGTTGGGTGTTCTTCTGTGTCACTGCAGACTGGCAGGGTACAGACACGACCTTCCTTCCCTCAGACCTGCCTGATCTGAGGAGAATGAGCAGGACAAGCTGCCTTCTGCTGCAGTGGTGGCTGGGGAGGCACTGCCATGTCTGGGGGCTGCAGGATGTGTGCACAGGGCAGAGGTGGAACAACTCTGCACGCTCACAGCTCTTTTCCTTTCTTGGCAGCGGTGTGTTCAGTGCCATTGGCAGGATATTTAAGGAAGAAGGGATCCTGGGATTCTTTGTGTACGTGAGTTGTTGTTTAAATACTTTTTCCCGTAGCCTGAAGGCACTGATGGCTCTCTTGGCAGCTCTTCCAACCCCAGCTGGAGTCACACTGAGATGAAACTTTATCTGACCAAGGGACTCCCACGATTAAATCTGTGCCTTTGACCTCCAGTTTGACCATTAAGTTTGCCCCAGATCTTATCTTCAATCAAACCTTCAGAGCCCAGAGGAAGCTGCATTTTTTCTTATCTTTCTTTTTCCCTTGGTGCTTCTTTGTGTTTCAGTGAAGGGCCATTTAAAGCCTTTGTTTGTGCAACAGGCACCAAGATCAAGTGCAACAATGAGATCCCTTGTTGAAATGAAAGCCAGGGCCTGGATAAGCAGCAGATTCCTCTGCAGAGCACTGTGGGTGCTTGTAATGAGCAGGTTTACCTGTGTGCTTGGAGTGTGGTGGTGCCTGGACCAGGAGGAGCTGAAAGATGTTTCCAGCTGCTTACACAGCATGGCAAATCGGTGCATCACTGAAATTGAAGTTTAGTGGACACCTTTTTGCTTGAACCCTTAATTAATGCTTCCTGCCTTTCTTTTTCACATCTACATAAAGGCAGAACTACCTGCTGCCTCTGCTCGTGTTGGGAAGATAACTCACTTCATTATGTCAATAATAGTAAAGGCAGCTCTGGAATTTCACCAGGGGTTTTCAGGATGCCTTTGGCTCTGCAGTCACAAAATATGGGCCTCCAGATGGAACCTGAATCCATCAGGAAGAGGGAACCAATCACAGGGGGGTCTCACAGTGTCCTACCCCAAGGGGAAATTGCCAAGGGTCTGCAGAGACGCCACCCATTGAGTGTCACTGCTTCTTCCTTTGGCAGCCCACAGCTGCTCAGCTGAGCTGTGCAGCTCCAAATCTGCTCCACTAAATATGGGATCCTCTGGGATGATCCCTGTGAGTGGGGCATGGCTGGAGCAGGCTGCTCACAACCCTGCACCTCCCACGGAAGTGATCTGAAAGAAGCCACCACATTCCCTTCAATCCACATGAAATAAACACTGCTGGTAGCCTAATGAAATGAATGAAAATGTAACAGTTCACGGGAAAGGCTTTAACACAACCCAGATTGTCTCAGGAGGGCTCTGAAGTTCTACATGCTCTGTAACCCTGTTAGGAAATCCCACTGCTCTGAGGGGAGCACAAACTGCATCTGAAGGACCAAACTGCTGGTTGTCTCCTCTCAGCCCTCCTGGTGCAATCCCAGCACATCCACTGCCCTAAAATCATGGCACTGCACTTGTTTCTCATGGCCTTATAACCACCCCCAGCAATAACAGTGGCACATACTCTCTGGGTGTGTGCCTGGCTAGAGATAAAGACTTTTCAAGGATGGATTTATCTCCCTTCCCCTCATATCTGCAACAGGCTCCTGCCAGCCCACAAAGGTGTTCCGTGAGCTCCAAAACTGCTGGGCATGGTCAGCTCAAGGATGGCTTGTCCCAGGTCCCTTGCACTGGAGTTTCTGCCATTGAGTCACACCACTGTACATCATTCAGGCTTCCTCCTCTGCCTGCTGCAGTTCTAGCTTTCCATCATCTTCCAAAAATATTCCCAGTTCAGATCTTGGACATCTCAGCAGGTGTGAGAATTGCAGCACTCACATTTTTATGTCAGTAGTAGTAAAGGCAGTGCCGGAATTCCAGGAGGGGTTTTCAAGCCTGGTGCCTTTGGCCTGTTGGCTTTTTTTAGTTCCTTTCTGCAGCTCTCAGACCCCTGGTTTTCAGTCATCCAGCTCAGGGCCAGCAGCTGTCGTTACTTTGGAGGGGAGAGAGGGATGGGATCCTTATTGGAAGTGCAACAAACAGTCTGACTCTATCAACAGTTGGGCGAGGTTTTCCTTATGGGGCTGCCCTGGCCCAGCTCTTTGTTTCTGGACTTTATTAGGCTCTGTTGTATCTGCAGCAGCTCAGGAGCTTCAGACTTTGAGTTAGAGAGAGAGGATGGTTTTTACAAAGGCTGAAAGCCAAACACAAAGCAGAACATCTCTTTGGGGCCAGAGAGCTTTGATTTCTTTGTGCTGTCTGCTGCTCTCATCTATCACATCTTTGAAGCCAGTGAATCTTCTGTTGAAGGTTTCTGCTGTGCCTGGCCCCTGAGACCTCAGCTGCATCCCCAGAGCTGGTGGGGCCTTAGCAATGCATAGGCTGTTCCCAAAACCAGTCCCAGTTGCTGCTCTGCTGCTGCAGCAACCACAGCAGGAAACAAACTGGTCCCCTGCACTGAGGAGGCAGCGTTGTGTTTGGGAAGAAACAAATGACTCACATTAATGTGTCAGGTTGGAGGTGGCTCTTTCCAGCTCAGCAAACCTTGTGTGGCTCTTGACAGGCTCCTTTTCAGAACTGACCACATCTGATGGTGAAACACAGGTTTGACACACACCTGGATCCTTTTGCAGTGGAAAAACCCCTGCAAAAGCAGGAGACCCTGCACTGGTGCAGCAGATGCTGCAGAAGCACCAACAAACTGGAGAAATCCTCTGGAACATTTTGTTAAAGTATTAGTGCCATTATCTGCAAAAGCTGGCAGTGCTGGAAGCTCCACTGTGTCAGTGGGAGGCATTAACCACAGAACTGTGCTCCTGAGGGCAGCAGGGACTGGGAAAAATCAGAGGGACCTGAGTGTTCCCCCAGTTACCCCCACTTTTCAGTGGAGCAGGTTGTGCAGGTACAACCCCACTCATTTTGATTTCTGAAAGAAGGGAGATTCAACAAAGAGATGAACTTCTCATTCTACATCCAAAAGAGCATCTTCAGAAATGGAAACCACTTCATCTGTGTCTCACTTGGGTTTCTCAGCAGGAGTTGGGCCAGGAAGGGATTTGGGATAGAACAAGGGGACTTGAGTCATACCCAACAAATGGATCCCAAAAATTCTCCAGCCAGAGCAGCACGTGTAGTACCAAGTTTGAAGGCTGAGAGAGCTCTTCCCTGAAAACTCCCTTTTCAGTTCCTCCCAAAGTAAAAATTTCATTTTAGGGGAGTGGAGTTCCTCTGAGCTGACGGAGGAAAGGAGGGCTGGGCACCTCGGGAGGTGGCACTGGGACCCTCCTGCACCTCACACCCTCCTTTTGCCCTTGCAGTGGGTTAGTCCCTCACGTCCTGGGGGATGTCATCTTCCTCTGGTGCTGCAACCTCCTGGCTCACTTCATCAACACCTACGCAGTGGACGACAACGTGAGTGGAAGTGCCTGAGGGAGGGCTTGGGGACAACACCTGCAGTGGGAAGGAGTTACTGGGGAGCAGGGGCTGATTTAATACAGACCCCAGGCTTTGGGGGCGTCCCTGTGAGAGTGCTGGAGGTGCTGTGCGTGCTCAGGGCTGTGCTTCACCTGCACTTTGGGGGATCACAGTTGACAGCAAATGCTTTCCCAGACTCTCAGCTGCAATGCAGCTGCTCTCCCGTTGCTTTCTGCCTCGTCCCCTGCCCCTTGTCCCTCGCCTCAGGCTCAGGCTCAGGGAGTGTCACATAACGACAGTGCCAGCCTGGTGTCAGCCCCTGCTCCACGACACCTTTGGTTTCTCTCTGCAGTTCAGCCAGGCATCAGTGATCCGGAGCTACACCAAGTTCGTGATGGGGGTATGTAGGCAGCTGCCGTGTCCTGTCCCCTCCTCCTGCCACCTCTGGGCTGAGAGCTCGTGCTCTGGGGGCACAGGCTGCTCTGTACTTGACATCCCTTATCCAAGGATAACTCTGCTAATGTGCAAAAGCTGGAAATAGCGTTTTTTACACGGGGAGCATTAGAGAGGCTGCTGGTTTTCTGTGCTTTCAGATCGCTGTGAGCATGCTGACCTACCCGTTCCTTCTCGTGGGAGATCTCATGGCAGTGAACAACTGTGGGTATGTCCTTCACACTGAGATCTAAAGCTTTCCCTTCCTTTCTTGCAGCCCCTTGTTGTCTGAATGGGCCGCTAACGACCGTAAAACTTTCCTATAGCCCCGTAAACTCTGTGGAACCTTGCAGAGCTGGCTCGTTTCCTGTCCCAGGTTGCTTATAATTTTAGATCAGAGGGCACAGACACGAGCAGCAGAAAAGCTCAGGTGGTGAGAAATCGGGAGAGTTGTGGTGGCGTGTCCTATCTGAGCTAAGCTGGAGGCACAGGGATCAAAGGGACCGTGCTGGCTCCAGGGAGCAGCACGAGGGAAGCAGAGCTGTTATTGCAGTGATGGGAGCAGACAGGAGCAGGACCAAGCTTGCCTTCCCAACTGCACTGCTGCAAGTCTTCTGCATTCGTGCTCATGGGAACGGGATGGGATCCAAGTCTGGTGTAGTGTTTTCTCAGTATCTGCTGGCTTTTGAAGGTGTCGATACGGTCCTGGACTTTGCACGTCTCCAGGTAATGCTCCTTGTTTGTGCACTCCAGGGGTAATTAAATTACAGATCTGCTGCATTGTAAATAACGAGCTGTCACTTGGCCACCAGCCCGGTGCGGACACTGTCCTGCTGTCCTCGTTCACACTTCCTGCTGCTCTTTTGTTACCTGTGTGGGTAAGGTGACACATCCGCCTCAGCTGTCCCCTGTTGCTGTGCAGGTTGCGCGCCGGCCTCCCTCCCTACGCTCCTGTCTTTGCATCCTGGATCCACTGCTGGAGGTACCTCAGTGCTCAGGTGAGGGAGCAGGGCACACACTGGGCTTTAGGCTCCCTCTGCTCCTTCCCCAAGTCTCCAGCATTCCCTGAAAGCGCCCGTGCTGCATCCTTGCCGTGCTCTGTAGCCTGCTTCTATCCCAGTTCTGGCACTGGTACCAGCATGGCAGTGCTGCTCTGCCCACTGCACACCCTGAGCCTGCAGCCTGGGAGCTTTTATCCCTTGCATTGCACACAGCAGAGTCTGTGCCCCTCTGCATCTGTCACCCCTGGGGGCAATGCCCAGCTCCAGCACCCACAGGGCTGGAACCTCACTTTGTCCTGCACAGCAGCCCAGGGTGCCCAGGCTTTGCAGCCCTGCCATGGGCACAGAGTCAGGCTCTGCTAAAAGAGCTGCAGTTCCCTGGCTGGGTCTCAGGCTGCCCTGACCCTGGGCTCTCCTCCTCAGGGGCAGCTGTTCCGTGGCTCCAGCCTGCTGTTCCGCAGGGCGTCCATCCCAGCCGCCTCCTTCCCCATCGACTGACGCCTCGGCAGGGAGAGCTCTTCAACTCAGACTCCTCAAGAAACCCCAAGCTTGTTTCAATACCTGTATATTTCTATTTTCTGATCCAAAGTCCATGGTGCCAGAACTGACTCCTCCTCTCCAGCAAGTCCAGCAACAGACTTCTGGACATCTGGCTTCAGGCTCCAGCTGGACCAAAGCTCCATCCTCATGGCTGTCTCGACTGGGCTGTGTAGCAGAGAGAGCAGAAAGGCCTTGTCCCTTTGGTCCAGGCTGTAGCCCTGGAGTTGCTGGGGAAGTCCAGGAATGCAGAAAATGCCCAGGTACTAAAGGAGCCAGCCATGAGCTGCAGGGACAAAAGACTGCTTTGTTCTGCCTGAGCTGGGAAGCAGCAGGAGTTCCAAGGTCACCTCCCTGGGAAGGTTACTCCAGGTGACAGCTTCCTGCCTCGTCCTTTCTGGAGAGAGCACCTTTTCCTGGCAGGTAGCTCATCCTGGGCAAGATGAACCTGGCATCCATATTTAAGGTTTGAAGGTACCTGAACACTCAGGAGCATCCCACCTCCCACGGGCATGAAAAGGAAATTACAGGATCAAAACAGGGAAGGGAAACAAGAGTCCCGCTGCAAAGAACAGCAGAGTCCCAAAAAGACAGGTCCAGCCCAGCTGAGGGCAGAGATGGGGTGTGGACACAGAGAGAGCCCTTGGGAAGGGCTGTGTGCTGCCAGTGCTGCTGCTTTGGGCAGGATTTTGGTCGTGGAATGGGCTGTGTTTAGGATAGACCCAGCAGAGCTGTGGGCTGGGCAGGCAGCCTGCACACACTCCCAGGGGAGGCGGGTGCTGCGCTGGCCTGGCTGCACCGAGGGGCATCTCCCAGCCCCTGCTGGGCTCCTGCTGCCATCACTGATGGAAACAGAGCTGCTGGGATCTGAAGAGCTGCACACAAAGGGCTCTCCTGCAGCAGGGGCAGCCATCCAGGGCTGTCTGTGGTGAAGGGATACACCTTGAGCTGGCCAAAAGCTGGTGAGGCATCAGGGTCAAAGGCTCCTGTTGCTCAGTGGAGCACGGCTGGCTCTGTGTGTGGCAGAGCTCACCAGTGGCACCAGGGCAGGATTGATGCTCAGCTCCCCAGACAAGAGTTTCTTTGCACCAGTCTGTGCTGTGGTGGCAGCCAGACAGACTTCCCCCATTTCAGTTCCCTAAGAAGCAGTCTTTTGCACAGAGGTGATGCTGCACTCCCTGGGAAGAGGTTTAGCATTCCTTGAGCAGGTTCCCGAGTGCTGCAGCAGCAACAGCAGCAGCTGGGGTCCCATCTCATCCTGGTCCTCTGTGGACCTGCCATCACATGGGGTTTTTCCTCCAGTAGGCAGCGTTGATGCACAGCCCAGGCAGGGTTTGCAGGACAGTGGTGGTACGTGCTGGGACTGGCAGCCCCCACGCAGCTCCCTTTGGTGTCGTGAAGTCAGTCCTGTCTGTCGTCCCTCGCTCCCAGTTTGTGTTACAGCTAAATAATGCATGGACCTGTTCCCTAACACCAGAGATGATTTCAAAGAGGATTTAATTATGCTCCAAAATACAGTTATAAAACAACTATTGGGTGTTCCTTTTTTTTTTTTTTTTTTTTTTTTCCCCTGCATAATGTGCTCCCTCAGGGAAGGTTTCAGTTTAAGACAGGCACTTCCTTTGGTCTTTTCTCCAAATCAGGGGCTAAACCAGCTGTTTAAAACTCAGATTCCCTCTGATTTTCCTCATCTTCACAGAAGGTGGACATATTTAGGCTGAGCAAACCGCAGTGGGTGAACCTGGAGTGAGCACGGAAACAGCAGAGGGCTTGAGTGCTTGAAGCAGTGTATGTGGAATTAGGTTTTTGGAGTTAAAATTGACCATGAGGTCTTCTGGAAGAGGTACTGGAGACCCTTTGCTGCTGTCAGATCAGTCAGGTGAGCTCAGCAATCTCATCTTTCCCCCCAACAGCTCCATCTTTCCCCACTGGCCTTTTATCACCTTGTTTTATGACCTGCTCCAACACAGGACATTGCATCTGCCAGGTCACACAGCACCTGCTCAGGAACATGTACCTTTACCCTGCAAATTAAAGCCACCTTCTGCTGCTCACATGCCTGTCAAACCTCCTGCAGCCTCAGCACAGCCTGACTGCAGCCACTGCAGGGAAAAGTACTATTTCCTGTCCTTTGAGGAATTTACCTAAGGAATTTACGTAAAGCTGCACCAATGGATGCATCCTGCCAGTAATTTCTGCCTCGTTCATCAGGGCCCACAAACTTGGCTGAAAACCCAACAGTTGACTGTAGTTTTTGCTCAGTTTAAATGGAAACCAGGTTTCAAAGCTTTCAGTGCACTGCCTTACTTTGAAGCAAGGGGCTGCCATTCTTAAAATGATTGAATATTTCCTCACCTCCTATTTTTCTGTCCCCAGTTCTTCTTGTCCCATGCGTCATTTGAGGGGTCCCACCACAAGGACAAATGTCTGCACCAGGAGCAGGCAAGGATACAACCCAAACCCTGGCTGGGCATCCCTCTCTCCCTTGAATTGCTACCCATTAGTCAGTGCCTGGCCCTGCAGTTGGTGCTCAGGTATCCCAGCTGAAGGGGATGGGGCCCCATTCCCACAGGAGAGAGGATCCAGGGTGGAACATGTGGTCAGGAGAACAAATGAAGGGGTGGAGGAGGAGATTTGGGTCTGGCACCCGGGATGGAGCCGGGGGTTTCTCCCACTGGCGCTCCCCTGTCTGCCCAGGGAACAAACTCTGGTTTAAATATTGACTCTCCTGCACAAAGCCAGGCTGGGTGGGGATCGCTGCCGTTCCGTGCCCGTTTATCAGCCTCCAGTGGAAAACCGAGATTGCCGGGACTTTGGCCTCATCTGCTCCCAGCTGCCCGGGGGAGAAGGGAGGCAGTGACAGCAGCCAGGAGAGGGAATCTCAGGTCAGGGCTGGCCTGTCTCTCTGCTGGGTTTGGATGCTCGAGTCTGGCAGGATCTGGGAAGCAGCGAGATGAGCCTTTGTGCCCAGGGAAGTGCAGCTGAGCTCAGAGCGACTGTTCATCCTCCTCTCTCCCCTGCAGAGCCATCCTGCTGAAGACCCTTCAGTCCAAACCCCTTCCTGGCCATGCCGCTCTCCCGCCATGGAGCTGGGAGGGAAACATCCCAGAGAGCTCTCCCGGTGCCTGGATGGTGCCTGGTGTCTCCCTGGTGTCTGGTCAGTGGGAAGGCCAGGGGCTGCCAGCCCTCCCCCGCAGCCATGCAGGGCCCCATCTTGCAGCCACGCATGAGGAAGTGCCCTGTGGCACAGCTGCCCTCGATAAGGCTGTTTGCTCTGTTCTCCCGCAGTGCCGAGCTCCACGTAGGCAAATAATTCCTTTAAAAAAATATATACATACATAAAAAATAATCCTCACAGAGGAGATTCTGCTGCCGGGGTGGTGGGGCTGGCTGGTGCCAGGAAATGCTCAGGGTGGGGACTTGGACTGGACCCAGGCACCAGCAGCACAGTGGCCCTGGACCTGTCCCTGTCTTCACACAGCCCCATCCTCTGGGATGGCCTTCATCCGAAATGGGGGATTACAGAGGAGCCGGGTTCTCATGGATTCCCCCCTGGATAAGGGAAATCCAGTCTGGAAACGAGGAGAAGAGGCCACAAAGAGCACGATGGCAAAGCTCGGCACAGCCTGACCTGCCGTGCTTACTGTGAACGCTCCATCCATCACTCACACCTGGTAAGAGGATGGGAAGAATGTGGGGAAGCTGCTTTCCATGCTCCTGCTTGTCTGCTGTGGGCTTTTTTTTTAGGGTAAATTCCCTCAAATCCCCCTACACTGAGCTGCCCTGTTCCCTCCTGGGCAGTGCTCTCAGGGGGAGCCGGTGGTGTTTTATCCCACCCTAAGGGGATCTGGGTCTTTTGGGGAAGAGGTGGCAGCACAAGGTCAGCCGAGACTCCTTTCCCTGCAGCCACCGTGACCCCTGCACACCTCCCTCGGCACTTACGCCACGCTGGGCCCCCCACCCCGGGGGAGAAACAGGACGGGGAAAGTCTCCCCAGCTTTAAACTCGGCTCCTGTCCCCCTGCTGTGACCCCAGGCCGGGCTGGTGTGGCGAGGGTCAGCATCGCCGCATGTGTGGCCCTGCCTCGAGGCACCGGCCCTCACTGCAAACATGTGAATGTTCCCATCCCTCGGAATGGAGTTTCTCCCTGAAAAGCAGCCTGCGCTCCGCGGCCGGGCGGCTCTTGTCAGGCTGCCAGAGGAGGCCGGAGCAGCGTCACAGGCAGCAAAGTTTTACAAGGCGAGCGAGCGTCTGGGGAGAGGGACGGGAGAGGGAGCGACCGCCGCACGCACGCACTCGGACACGCACACGGAGAAACCTCCTCCAGGCTCCCTCCAGCTCCCATCCCAACGCTGATTTTTTTTCTTTCCTCCCCTTTTTTTTTTTTTTCCTTTTCTTTTTGGAAGAACAAAGACTTTGGGGTGGGTTGGCGTTGTTGTTTTTCCGGGGTTGCTGTCGGTGGACGGGGGGAGGCTGGAGGTGGAGGGGGGAGCCGGGATGGCTTGAATGCGAGAAAGTCCCAAATTTCCCTGGCCGAGTTGCCGCGATCGTCTGTGCGAAACTTAGAGAAGGAAAGATGGGGGAGGAAGGGGGGGGAAATAATTAAAAAATAAAATATGATGACGTCACTTGGAGCAGGGGTGCCTTCCCTGCTGCCTGTCAGATGCGCCTGAAAAGAACAGGGCAATAAAACAACAGCCGCCTCTGTCTCCTTCGTTAAACACGGCACTAATTGGATGTTAATTTTTCCTTGCTCTTCTCGCTGCTCGATTGTGAGGGCTCTGCCCGGCTCTCCCTCTCCTGCTTCCTTTCTTTCCTGTTGCAATGCTCTTGGCAGCTCTGAGGGACTCCGGACTGTGCGCTCCCCTCCCGCCCGTGGACTGGAATAATTCAGGAGCTGGGAGAATTAAAAAAGACGAGGCGCGGGGGCGAACGGTTCAGAAACGGGGCGGGCGTGATGGATTTCGAGAGCTACGCTAATCTCCCCGTTTCCCGTGCATTGTCCTGCCGACTTGGAGCTATTCTCTTCCCATTTGATTTCTCTTCCCCTCCTTTCCCTTCGCGTTGGGTTTGGACTGCAGGACAAAAATATATGTTTCAGAAAAAAAAAAAA
>VZSR01002526.1:3802747-3823323 GCA_013398615.1 Brachypodius melanocephalos
TCGCCTTCTCGCCGTTTGGATTAACATGCGGAAGATGCGCCTGTCACTTTGCTTACTGTCAGCGCCGGCTCGGGGATGGGTGACGGCTTTGTTCGGCGCAGCCGGGGGAGCCGTGCCAACTCGGACTTGGCAGGCGAAGCCGGGTGGGCAGGGAGAGGGGGACGAGGGAGCGGGAACGGCTGCTGGGGCGGCTGCGGAGGGACGTGGCCGCAGGCCCGCGTCTGAGCACGGCAGCTTTCTGTTGGCGTGCGCCTCCCTCTCCCTCCCTCTCTCCCGTGCTCGCCTGCGCCCAGGCTGGTGCAGACAAAATGAAAACGTGTTTTGTTTTGGTTTTTTGGCATCTCCCCAGCAGCGCTACCAACCCCAGCTGCACCCCCCTCCGCTCCCTTCCCCAACCCGCCGTGACTCCCTTTTACAATCGGCACGACCCAGGTGCTTGGGCAGCAACAAAATAAGGTCAAAAATACCCCCTTGGCACCCAAACCTCCCCAATCTGCCACCCTCGGCAGCAACTGCTCCCAACCGTCCTCCATGGCGGGTGGGCTGTTGTTTGTATGTGTATATATATATTTTTTGTCCTTTTTTTTTTTTCCTGCCCCCATCGGATCCCTCTTGCGTTGGGTGTGTGTGTTCCTATTCAAGGACCTGCCACCTCCTGTCGTGTTAAAACCAGGAAGGAGGGAGCCAAGTGCTTATTTCTGCCTGGACGCTGGGGCGGCGGGCGAGGGAGACAACCATGGAGGACAAGAGGAGGGAGGAGAGGGATGGGAAGGCGGGAAAAGGAGCATGGGGAGTGCGGAAGAAAACCAATCCACCTCCCCAGGCCTTTTGTTTAACCTGCATCAATGCAAAGAGGGGTCTTGGGGGGTTTTTTCCTCCCCTTGTCCTTTTTTTTTCACCATGTGCTTGAGCCTCATGGGGCGTTTTCGAGCCTGATGGGACAACTTTCCGGAGCGGGCGGTGTCGGAGGTTGATTTTTTGGGAGGCGGCAGGCTCGTCCCGCAGGCGCACGGCTCCGAGTGCAGGAATTCCTGCCAGCTCGCCTTTGTGCCAGCCTCCGTTGGCCTTGGGTGTCTCATTCGGATGGAGCCTGGCATCCAGGCACCGCCCATTTCTTGGCATTGAGCTGCGAGGAGAAGGAAAGGGGAGAGAGCGAGCGAGAGAAGGGAAAAAAAAAAGCTGTCTCACTCAAACTGGCCTTTCTCGGAAAAGGATCCTTCCCCGATGATTGTCCGGATAAGCGGAGCTAAATCCAGCCACTACTCAACAACAAAACCACTCTCTTCCACGGTGCGTCTCTCTTTCTGCCTTGGTACGAAATTGAACCTCACTCTTAATTTTGGTTGTTTTTTTCTTTTTTGTCCGTGCGGTTGGGGTTTTTTTGCCTTTGATTTGAAATAGCGTTTTGTTCCTCCAGTTGCTCCGTTGCTTTGTTGTCGCTGTAACCTGCCTTCTCCCCGAAATCCCTTCCCGCCGAGTCCTCTGGCCCTTGGTGCTAAAACACCCGACTTTAATCGGTCTCCTAGAGAGAGATGTATAGCTGATAGGCAGGTCTCTACGTGCAGCATTTGGAGCAGAATTGGAGGGTGATTCCTCTCCCTGCCCTCGCCCCACCACCCGGGACGTCCCCAAGAGCCACCCGGGGCTGGGTGTTGTCGCCTGGGTGCCCCTTCAGTTCCCCACCGGGCACCACAACGGGGGAAAATGTGTCGAATCATGTCGGATTTGCAATTCAACATGGCAGCCGGAGCAAACGTGGTGGGAGACGCTGGGCACGGGCACTCCCGGCCACGCCAGAGCAGGGTGGGGGGCACGGCAAGAGCGGATGCACGGACAGGGAGGACAAGAGGACAGCGGGGAGGACACCGGGGCGAGGTCAGAGCGGGAGGATAATTTTATTTCATTTCATTCGAAGGGGGTGAGTTCCACCAGGAGCGGTCCGGGAAGGAGGGAACTCAAGCTGCCTGGGTTTGTCAGCATTAACTGTTTAGAAGCTGGCTGGTTCCCCAGGCTGGCACGGCGTGCCCGGGCGGGCACGGGGCTGGGAGATGCCCGGCAGCGGGGCGGGACGGGGCGCTCGGGAGGCGGCTTTTCCTGGATCCACGGCGGCCTCGGGGCCGGGCCGAGTGCTGCTGGAGGAAGCCCCGCAACGGCTCGGGATATTCCCGGCTGCTGCTGGAGGAAGCCCTGCGAAGGCTCGGGATGTTCCCGGGCCGTGTGGCTACTCCGGCCTCGTGCAGGTTCGCGCCTCGCACCGCGGCGAGGTTTGGCACGGCCGAGGCTCCGCAGGGCGGCCCGGCCCTACCCGAGCCCAGGGCTTGCCCCGGCGCGGGGGAATCTGCCCTCTTTCTGTCAAACTTAATTTAGGCCTGGTTGGGACACAACAAAAGCAGCTTGTTTGCAGGGCAGGGTCCTCCTTCCCGGCTGCCGTGCACTCCGCAGGCGCTCGGAGCCATGAAAGCCACCCCTCCTCCTTCACCAAATTTTTTCCTCCTCTTCCCTGCTGCCCAGCCTCCCTGCTCCTCCTCCTTTCTCTGAAAAAAACCCCCTTTTTCAGTGAGCGACGCATGGCCCTACAGTAAAACCTTCGAATTGGCCACAAAGCACCCAAAAGCCCCGGCCCTTCTCTGCCTGTGTGACCCCACCAGCCTGCACTGGCTGTATCAGCCCTGCTCTGGAGACATTCCCCAAACTGCTTTACCCACCAGGATGGTCACAGCCTCCCAGAGATGTTGTCCTGGGCATTTCATTTCTTCCTGACCCCGCAGGGAGCTCTGTGACCTCGTGTACCCTGGTTTGGTGGCTGGGACACTGGGGTCCAATCCTGGACCTTGTTATGCTGTTTCCACTGGTTTGGCAGCTGAAATTCCCATCTTGTGAATGGGAATTTCACATGAGCTGGGGGCAGTCAGGCATTTGCGGGGTCTGGCCCCCAAAATCTGCCAGGATGGTCCCTTTGGCAGAGCATGTGGACGCAGTGGGTTATATCCAGACCCTTAATTCCAGTGAAAAGGCAGCACAAGTGTTTTACTCATCATTCCAGCTTCTCCCTTGCAGATTATTTATACAAAGAGGGGCTGGGGTGAAACCAGATCTTTCCCAATTTGCTCCCAATCCCTATTGCTTTCCTGTGAAAATCTGGTGGAGAGCAAATATGAAAAAAACCTCAAAACCCACTGAAGCTCCTGCAAGCAGCCTGAGAGGGAAAAAAAAAGTCTGAACTCAAGCAAGGCTCTTCTGACGTGTCCTAAGCAAAACATCTGGCACCCCTGGAAGAGCCGTCCAGCCAAGGGACACAGCTGTTTTATTCCACACAGCTCACAGCAAAACAGGGCTCGTGCTTCCAGAACATGGCTCAGCAGAAAGGGTGAATTCTTGAGAGGGGGAGTCAGATCTTTCTGCTGTTTATTGCCTCTGAATCCCCAGTTTGCTCCCAGGCTGCTCTGGTGTGAGCTCTGCTCCATCTCCTGGCAGGAGACCAGGAGCTTTGCTCTGAGGCTGGAGCCTCGTTCAGCTGCTGTAACCCCCAGCAGGCAGCAGAGCCACTCTGGATTTGCACAGACATTCCTCTCAGCAGGATCAGGCCCCCAGGTTTCTCGAGGGTGGCTCTGGGAAATTTCCTTTCCTTAAATGGACCAAGTTTGGCCAAGGCAGAGTTTGAATTGTGATTTCCTTTTTTTCTTTTTCCTCTTTTTCTTTTTTAATCGCCTACAACTCAGAGCAAAATTTATATTGGTGAGAAGTGCCTGATTTGCAGCTGCAGAAAATGCTGAGCTCTGTGTCTCCACAGGCCAGACCTGAGGGGGAAAGCTTCCCTCATGCTGGACCATCCATGCAAGCAGCTTCACCACTCCAGGAACCACTTCTGGTGGGGAAAGAAGGGGTAAAAGGCAATGAGACTAATTTGACCTCTGTGGGCTCCACCCTCCGCCTTTCCACGAATTGTTCCAAGGGATTTGGGGGTACAAGTTTCATGAGATCCTTGTAGAAGCCCATCCAAGGGAGAGCTGATGCTGGCAGCCTCCAGCCCCATGGGGAACACGGTGTCCAAACGCAGCCAGATCTGATTCACCCTCTGTACCACCCCACAGCTGGGCCTCAGAAGAATCAATACCATTTATTTTTCTGTCTGCAGCGTTTTTCTCTCTCTGCCACCTGTCTCAGCCCCTAATTTCTCTCTGGCCTTTTTCTGTGGTACTGTTTTTTTATGTTGGAGTTGCTGGTAGCTACTGTTTAACTTTGGTGATAATTGGCTGCTGTGAAAGGTGAGGTCTGGGAGGACACGGCTAGGAGGTGACCAGTTTATTATTGCAGGGTTGCTCATGGGCACTGAGCTCTGCTGTCTGCCTCTGCAGCTGGAAAAAGCCCATGAGACACTCAGGGTCTGGCATGCTAAGGTGGCCCTCCAGATAGTCCTGGCCACAGGAAATGTAAAAGAAGTAGCCCAGCAAAGGACACAACCAAGACACTGCGTGAGGCCAGGTCTGTGGAGTCGACAGGGTGGGGGCTGTGTTGTTGAGGTGATGGCAACCAAATATCCCCCTGTTCTGAGAGGTCTGTGGGGGTGGCTTCACCTGAACATCTCCTGCTCATTCCCACACCAGTCTTTTCTCTTCTGTGGTTGCTGCCAGCACATCCCATCCAGCTGGGCTTGGGAGGCCCAGCCCAGGGGAGGTGGCCCTGCATCCCTGGCTCCTGCAGGGCTGGGCAGGAGGGTTCTCCTCATCTGCAAGACCACGACAAACATTGTGCTTCTTCTTCCTCCTTCTTTCTCACTCCTCCTCTTCCTCTTCCCCCCCAGCCTGAGGGCTCTGCAGGGCAGCCACAGCCACCTTCATCTCAATCTTCAGACCCGGTTTGGACTCATGGGATGGTCCATGCTGATGTTTTATTGCCAGCTTTGAAGTCCTGAAGCAGCTTTGCAAGGCCTGGGAGGTTCTGGGAGTAACACCAAGCGTTCATATTCTCCTCTCTTTCAGTCTTGGTTTGCTCAGTGCTGGGCATCAGCTCTGATGAGGGGAGCAGAGGTCGTGGGGCAGCACATGGTATCCTGGCATGTGGAGCCAGAGTGAATCTGGATGGGTGCAGGCAGCAGGATGGGTGCAGGCAGCAGGATGGAAGCAGGCACAAGGGTGGGAGCAGCCTGATTTGCTTGCATCAATTTTGACAACAGAAATGTGAGCTCAAGCTGGCAATGGAGGCACTCTGGGCATGCAAGGAGGGAATGTCCCAAAAGCCCAAATCAGAGCAACAACTTGGGTTATAAAGTTTTCCGAGCAGGAAACTCTTCACAGAGACTCCACCAAAAGTCAGGGCAGCTGCTGATGCCAGTGTGATGGACAGCCTCTGTGCCTGCACATCTGCTCCCAGAGCTCCTGTCTGTGGGAGGAGGA
Source organism: Brachypodius melanocephalos (assembly GCA_013398615.1). NCBI lineage: Eukaryota > Metazoa > Chordata > Aves > Passeriformes > Pycnonotidae > Brachypodius > Brachypodius melanocephalos. Next base: position 3,808,141 of record VZSR01002526.1, read on the forward strand.
TTGGGCTGAGACCCTTGGAGCTGAGCAGCCCCAAGGGAGGATGCCTGGGATCATCCCTCCAGCTGCTGTGCCTTGGGAGCACACCAGTGCCTCTGAAGGGAGCTGGGATGAATGCAGAGGGACATGGATAAAAGTATCTGGGTGGGCTTTGCTCCTTCCTCCAAGGTGGCACTGCACAAAACCCAAGCAGGTGATGAAACCCAACCACTTGGCACGTTTCAGTCTCCCAGACATAAGAGTATAGATGAGGCTTCCAGCATCACCTCCCAGTTCAGTCAGGTCAGTCATCCTACAAGCGTGGTGGGGAATTGCTTCTGCTGTTTTCAATCCACAAACCCTCCTTCCCTCCCTGTCCCCAACAGCCACGTGCTGTGAACACACCCCAAACTCCACCCGGGGAGTGGCTGCATCTCAGCAGAGACGAGGAGACACACGGTGAATGATGTGTCAGACCCCGACAGCCTTTGTTATTCACCTTGCTCATCCTGAAATCCTCCTGGCTCTTCAGAGAGGCAGCAGCAAAAGAAGAGCCTGGCAACAAACTCCTAGAGCAGGGAGAGCTGAGCTGAACCCTGGCTGTGCTGGAGCTGGCAGCCAGGAGATGCCCCTGCCCTGGGGCTGGATCCAGCCGTGCCTGAGCACGGTAGGAGCTCCCATCTGGATCTCAGCTTTGCAGCCCAGGCCCTCCCCTGCCCAGGGGATTAGCGGAGATGCGGTTCCCAGGGCGGGGGAAGGGGCTAATGAACACAGACAGGATAACGAAGCAGGTACGGGCTTCCTGTACTTTAGGGCTCAGGAGGAAATCCTGCAGCTGGTGGATCTGGATACGATTAGTGTCCATTTCTCCCTGTGTAATCAACCCATCTGTTCATCCTTGCGCATCAGCCGCGCACGCCCCGCTGCAGGCAGATGCCTCTCGGGCTCTGTGTTCATCCCTGTCTGCCACGGCCACTCCAGGCAGGCTCAGAACAAGGCTCGGAGCCGTGGCTGGGGCATTCCCGGGGGAGCTGCAAACGATCCCAGTGAACAGCAGGACCCAGCCCAGGAAAAGCCGCTGCTCTGGGGGAGGGTGGCTTCTCCAAAGGGCTTGGAACAGTTCAAAGGGATCGCTGTGACACACAGATAAGCTCAGCTTCCCAGACTCTGCCTGCTCATCCCAGCTCAGCTTTACCACAAGCAGGTAAAGGTGGATAATGTTTGGCTGCCCGGCTTCAAAGCCTTGCTCATCCCATGGGATGCTGAGCACAGGACACACGGTCCCCTCGTGGTCGGGGGAGGCACTGGGCTCTCAGTCCTGCTCTGTAAGAGCACTGGTGAAGTCGGCAGGTGCTGCTGCAGGATTCCGAGGGTTCATTTCAGCTTCTTTTCCTTGGCAATTTTGTCCAGTTAGGCAAAAAACACGACAGCCCTGTAGTGGGTTACAGATGTCAGGTAATACACTGGCCTGGGCTGAAATGAAATCAAAAGAGGAGCCGCTGTGTGGATTAATGGGTTTTTTTGTAGTGCAGTGGCTCAAGCTTGCATGGTCCTTTAGGGTCTTCTGAAAGGTCCAGCTTGGTGACAGAGTTGGGACAAAACTACAGGTTACAGTGTTCCTGGTGTCCTCTACACTCAAACAGTGTCGGCCTCCACTGAATCAGCTCTTACTGGTGGTCACTGGAGTGTCCAGGGGGATCTGTCACACCAAGTGCTGTCCACTAAAGATAAAGATGGTCCCTGCCTGGGAGAGTTTCCATGCTCCCCTATTGTGCTGTTCAGGGATCCAGGCACCTGAGCTCCTGCCATTCGCTGAGTGCCAAAGTGTCTTTACAGCCAGGAACAATCTCAGGAATGCAGCACAGGTTAAACATTTCATTTGCTTTCAAGAGCTACTTGTTTTTTCTAAACACAAGCTGTCCTCAGCCCCTGTTACATTGCTTGGGGCTGCTCTTTGGGTCCTAAATCTTCTGATTTTTGTTTGGTTTGGAATGCACTGATTCACCATAAGGAATAAATGAAAAGCAAAAGAAAACAGCAGTACTTGTTTGCATAGGCACTGTATTGTTCTGTGCTCTGCTGCTACTGAAATAGGAGTGATAAATCCCACTCCCTGGACAGAGGTTTTTTTGGGTGGTGGCTGTGTGCAAACAAGGCTGAGGTAGATAAACAAGGAGAAAAAAAAATGGGTTTAGGAAATGACAGTTGAGGATGGTCAATCAACTGATGGGTCAAAGCCAGCACAAGACCATCAATTAGAAAAGCCATATTGATATTGTTTCTCCAAAGCATTTTTGTGTCCACAAAGAGGGTCAAGAGCTGGATCTGTGGTCACACTTGGCTGCAATTAGGAATCTTTACAGTTTCTATGTTGCAAAGGGGGAGTTTTAGAAAGGATTCTGCCGGTAGAAAATATGTCCACAGATCCAGAAGGGCTCAGCCAAAAGGGTGATGAAAATCTGTCTGTTGGTGTCATCGTCAGAACTGCTGGAGGTGGGAACATTTGCTAATCTTGCTTATTTTAGTGGCCCTGCCTTCGGAAGCAGTTCAGTTCTGAAAATGCAGCTCTGAAAACTCAGCTCTTAAGAGTCTCATACAATACATGCCTCAGACTAAACTAAAGAGGGATGAATTTTTCAGACTGTAGGTTTTTGCTTGCCTAATTATGATTTTCAGCTTCTTAAAATTCGGTCTTTGCATTGTGTAAGTGTGGCACAGAAGAAATAGCTGTGACACTGCCTGGCATTTTCTGTTCCAGCTGGGGAGGAACCAGCTAAACCTGCAGGGTTTCAGGGCTTGCAGAGCTGGTGTGGAAGGAGAATTTAGTTTCACGTTTGGGAATCAAACTCAGTTCCCTGAGTAATCTAAATTGTCACAATTTCTCTTCCTCCAGCGCCCCCAGGCCTGGGACAATGTCACTGTGAAGGGGTGACTTTGGCAGGGCAGGGTTGAGCAGGATTGTTGTATTCATACCAAACATCAATTCAAGGCAAACAACCTTCATCAGCTCCGGTGCTTACATCTCTGTTGGAACCTTTCAGCAGGTTAAAATCTCCACTATGGGTTTTGACTTGCCTGTTCAGTTGCCTCGATAGACACATAAGGTGCCTGAAGCCACACAAAAATGGCTTTTGGATGAGCTCAGGACTGGCCAAGGTCTAAACTGGTTTGGCTTGCAGGATTTGTGGGAGCTGCAGCTCCAAATCCAGCCTGGGATGGGTCCCAGTGACATGGGTAGAGAAGACATCTCTCACTTCTGAGAGTTCTCTGCCACCATCCAGCTTCTGGAAGAGAGAGGGAGAAGCTGCCCTGGGTGTGAGCAGAGCTCCAGAGCGGGGTGGGATGCAGGTCACAGACTGCTGGGCATGTACTAAAAAGGTCAGCAATGTTGCCAAAAACGCTGGCTTGGCTTTTTTCTGTGTTTCGTGGGTCTGTGGTATGGCAGCTCCATCTTCATCTGTGGTGGGAGCAGGAAAGAGCTTGGATGGACTCTGGGCTTTGTGCTTCAGAGGTGCCAACAGCATGAATAATGTATAGGAGTTCAATTCTTCTCTCCCTGGCCCAGGGCAAGGTGTCCCAGCTGATAAGAACTGGGAGCCCAATCTTGTTAAAGGCAGTGTTAGAATTAGACCTTCATGAGATCCACTGCCTCAAGCAATTCCATTGTTCAAAGCACATTCGGTTAATTAGTACATTAACTAATAACCTTCTCAGCATCCCAGGTAGGGAATATGTGTCTCCCAAAGGAGGAAACAGAGGCAAAGTGACTCGCTAAGACTGGATGCAGGAGCTTAGCAGTGCAGCTGTTAAGTCTGGGTTTTTTTCGTCCCGAGTGATTTTGTGTGGCTGCTGCTGCCTTATGCACATAATTTCCCCAAGACAGAAATGGAGGAGTCCTAAAAACTCCTCAGAGAGTGCTCAGGCCCAGTGAGGGAAGGTACCACTGGACAAACCTGAGAAGAACTGAATCCATCCAAATACTCAGAGGAGGCAATTTGCTTCACCCACATGCACCAGCTAAGGAATAAAACCAAAACCCCTTCTCATTTTCATGGAAAGTTTTTCTCACCACCTTGGCTTTTCACTCACATCTTCATCTACTCTGAATTTCATGAGCAAATGGCCAGTGTGAGGAAGAGAGAGTACAAGAGGAATAACAGTGTGGCTGTGTTTGTAGAGGCTCACTGGGATGGGATCAGACCAGAAGGATAAGACCAGAAGAGATTCAAACAAACACCCAGAGGGGAAACTTTGATGCTGAGGGAGTCCTTGGACTCCAACACATGATGATGAGCAGCTGATTTCCACAGTTTGCACCACGGATGGAAAAAACCCTGAGCTGAAGAACAAGGGTAGAGTTCTTTGGCTTGCAAGACCCATGACAGCACCACAGACCCCTTTCTCAGGAGCCCTGGTCCCAAACAGAAAGGGGAGGCTTGTTCTCCTCACCCAGCTCTGACCTGAAGGTGCTTTGTGCTTTACCTGCTCTCAAATGACAATTCTCAGCAGCAAGGGTGTGTGTGCAGAGGAACGAGAACCACCTTCTGCATGCAGGGCTCCATCCCTGAGGAGGAGAATCTCACGGGGTTTAATTCTGGGGCCACGTGCCTTATCAGCCTGCTGGCTTCCAACCAGCCCAGGCAGCCACAGCCCTGCTCAGCACTGGAATGTCAAGGGAGTGCCTGGAATGAGGGCCCTGGTGAGGTCACAGAAGCAGAAAAGCAAGTGGCCTGTCCTCTAGAAGGGACTCCTTTCATGACCACAGCTTAATCCACCACCAGTTTGCTGAGCCCACAGCAGCCCAGATTGAAGGCTACAAAAATATCCCCGTTCAGCAGCTCCTCCCTTGTCCTTTGTGAAGCTCCAGCATTTTAATCATGTTCACACCTCCCTCTCCTGACACAAACCGTCTCAGCTCCCTCCCAGGTCCACAAAACCTGTGCATTCCTGGTCTCATTCCCTTGCTTATGCATCAGACACTCTCCCCTCCATGAGCTTCCCAAACATCCCCATTTGTTTATTCCCTGTATTCCCATCTTTCCCCCCATGCACCCTCATTTGATTTGTTGAATAACCAAGCAGTGCTGAGGGGCTACGTGAGTTTTGGGTGTGCTGTTGATAGATAGAGCAATCCCAGCCCCATGCATGTCCCCAGTTCCATGTTTCTCCATCTCAGGACCACCAGGAAAATGCTGCTGATGTAGGAGCCCTGTTACTGGGAAAGACAAAACGCCTCATCCTGTTAAATGTGCCCTGTAAATGTATCTCATCCTTCTCTGTTCATTTTCACTCGGAATAAGGGTAAAAACAGAGTTCCTCAGGTTGTGGGGGTTTCTAGAAGAGAGAATGAAAACCATTTTCAGCTGCTCTGGTACCTGAAATGGGTTTTCATTCTTAGCTTCAGCCTGACATGCTGTGTGTGGCCATTCTTGATCTGTTCCTACACACATCTAGAGCCCTTTGGTCATCATTCTCCGACCTGTCTTGCTGGTTTTCCTGGAAGAGTATTACACAAAAAATACATTTTTCTCTCTATGCAAAGTCAAGTCTTGTCTTCTCAAAGCCTAGTAAAACAAACCAGACTTGAGTCTCTCAAATACCTTCAAAATTCCCAGACTTTGAGGTTAATACAAAGTGCACAAACCTACCTGTGAGGTCACATGGCTCCACATCAAACCCATACCAGAAATCAGGGTAACCTGAGCAGGCTCTCACTAGAGTTTGTTACAGGTGATGCTTATTTTTAGGGACATTTTAATAAGCCTAATCAATCACAACAAATTACTAATAAATCCATAACGATTTTCACCTGGAGATCTTAGATTACTTTGCCAGAAATTGCAGTGAGGAATAGTGGTTATTTTTTAAAAAATCTAGAGATTTAACTTTTTTTCACAGGATAATTCAAGATGTTGCCATTATGCTTCTGCTCTGAATTACTTTGCAGAGAAATTACTCTCCCCACTGACTTGAGAAAGCTGAGCAGGTCCAGCCTCCTGTGCTTAAATTTATCCCATGTGAATATGGCACAAAGTGCCTCATCCTATTGACAACCTTCCTTACAAGATTTTCCTACAGGTCCTGTAACAGCTTCAAAGCTGTGCTGGGTTTTGGCATTTCCACTTCCCTGCATCTTTAAGAGATAGGACTTCTAATGGGGAGATTTTACCAGTTCTAAATCTTGGGAATACTCCTGATTTTCACAGCTTGTCCCATCTACAGAAGCAGAAAGCCCAGGGGGTGTTTGATTTGTGTCCTCCTAAGGGTCTTCCCATGCCAGGTACTCCCAGACAGGTTTGTGAGGTAGTTTGCCTTGCTCTAAAAACCTGTTACTGGTTTTGCTCGGGATTTGGAGGAACATAACGCCTTGGTGGAGGGTGAGATTCATCTGTGTGTCCTGCTGGATGCTAACAGGGACTTCAGCCCTGTGCTTTTAGGAGGAGAGGGTCCAGTGAGAGGCATCTCCTGTTCCTCAAGCCATGGGTGCATTCCCCACATGGGCAGCTGTGGGGCTGCTGTGTGGAAGGGCAGGAAGATAAAAATCACGGAGCTCACGAGGCCTTTTGTGGGCACAAGATCCTGCTGGAGAGAGCCTCTGTTTCCAAGGCAGGCTCGTCCTGACGGGAGCGAGCGAGGGAAGCTCGGGCTGCTGTTCCCGCGGGTGCCGTTGGGATCCGGGTTGTGGAGGCCACGCTGTCCCCAAGGCCGGGTTCCTGTCCCCCTCTCTGCGGGTGTTATTTACACCATTTCCTGCCCAGGGAAGTTCAGGGGTTTGACGTTACGGCGTTGGTTTCCGCTCTCCTGCCCGGCTCCCATCGGGAGCTCTCGCAGAGCCCGGCAGCAGCCGGGCCAGACCCCGTGGGCGGGATGGAGGTGCTGGCCGGGCCCAGGGGGGGATGTGTAACCCATGTCAGACCGGACAACTCAGGCTCAGCCAGCTTGGGAGGGCTGGAAAACCAGCCCTGTGTCCATCCCTCCGGCTCAGCCCGGCTGTGGGACTGGACGGGGCCGGCAGGAGGAAGGAGGACGCGCCCGGGCATGGCTGCAGAGCTTTTGGGTTCCTGCCGAATTGACGCCCTCCCCTCTCCCCCCTCATCCTTCCCGCCTGGCCTGCGTCTCCCCTCCCTTCCCTTCTCCCTCCCATCCCGCAGCAAACAAAATGGCTGCTCCATGGCCATTTTGTTTCCCATCTGGAAGGGGGAAGCCGGGACGCTGGGACTTGGCTCTTTTTTGGAGGCTGCGGCCATGTCCGAGCCCAACTCTCCCGTCTCTACGTGGCACCGGCTGTAGCAAGAGAGAGAAAGGGGAAAAAAAAAAAAGAAGGAAAAAAAAAAAAAGGGACATTTTGGAACAAGACCAAAGGCAGAGGCAGAGAGTGGGTAGTTTTGGCGTATGTTGAGCACTGAAAATGCCTGGAATTGCCAAAGTGAGCTTTTGTATGAGCAGCGTAAGGGCTACTCGGTGCACGCAGAGCCGCGGGGCTGCACGGAATAGCCGGACGGAAAGGTTTGTTCGCTATATTCAATAAAACAGCCCTCCTTTCTTCTGGATTTATAAAGTACCAGAGAGCACTGTTGTCTTAATTTGTTTTTGGACGGGCGGATGGTTTTACACATCGGCTTGGTATGACCAGAGCCGGTCATTGCCGGACGGTAGCGTTTTAACCTGTTGTGTGTCCTCTTGTTTTTGGTGCATACGGGATCTGACCTTTCCACCGAGCTGGCACTGCCTGGATTTAGCTGATGTAATCCGGAGGATATTTTTTTAGGGATTTTTTTGTTTATTGCCTTCTTGCCTTGAAAGTTTTCATCTCAGGAATAAAAACATCTTAATTTAAATATTTAAAGCAGTAGCTGTTCTTGGCTTTTTAAGCCCTTGCTTTTCTCCCAAGGCTGGAGCTGTACTGTGCTCACAAGCTGTTTACTGCACTCTGTGTGTATCCTGCACACGTTAAGGTGTGATACACAACAGAAACACCATCAACAGGAACACGCCTTGAAAGTTTAAAGCAACTTGGTGGCGTTACCGTAAAATTTTGCGCAGAAGCAGGGCAAAAACACCAGAACGTGCACCAAATAAAAGTGATTTTTTTTTTTTTTTTGTAAGTGATTCTGCATTTCCTTCAGTAGCCTGGATGTCTTGGCTTTAGTAGCCACGTCGCTTTGTTTGTGGGCGCTCCGAGGAGCAGATCCCTGCCCTGTGGCACGGGGAGGATCAGGCTCTGATAAGGTGTTGGAATGATCGTCCTGCTGTTCCTTGAGTGGCTTTCCAGACATGTGGAGAGAAGCAGACGCTTCCAGAGCGGAGCTGGGAAGGAGAGCAGAAAGAGGTGAAAATGGCTTTCCTTGCACAGAAAGGTATTTGATTTGCCTCCATATGCCCTTGGCTTGTTTGCAAACAGACAATAGAGACAATGGCAGGGCCATGGTGGTCCCGGAGCCGGGACTGCACAGGCGGGCGCTGGGCGGGTGCTTCACGGTGCAAATTTAATGTTTTGGTCCAAATCTACTTTAGAGGTGGACATTACCTGCACACCTTTTATGAGTAGCTTTTGAACTGAACATTGAGGAGGTTAATAGTATTAATAGAATGGTTTTTATAGAGTATTACAGAAAAGAAATGTTCCTTCTTTAGATTTTTGAGTTAACCTATAGAATCGAGAGCAGAACAGGTAAAAATAAGCCTGAAGGATATTTTTTTCCTCTTATTTTTAGTATTTAGTGAAATTACTCTGTGAAATATCAGTAGCGCCTATGTTTTATGACAGAAATTCTGGGATTTCTTTTTTTTTTTTCTTCTTCAGGAGAGGGTGAGGTATAAACAAATTTACAACGAAAATATACAAACGTTTAGAAAAACCATTACCTTTATGGCCACCTTTAATAATGCGTTTAGGAAGGATTAATAAAGGATAAGTCATATAACAAGCAGGTTACAGATGCCTGCATTATAGATAACAATATCAGAATCATTAATAATGATCCAGATGTTTAGAAACATCTGATTGGTCTCAAGACAACCCCTAAGTGATGAGCAGCTGTTTATGAAGATACCTGCTAATTGTTTAATAACAAATGCGATGGCAAAGTTGATGTGAAATATTCCCTATGTCATTTAAAGTGTGCCGAGTAAAAGCATCGCTGAGAGACAGGGGCTGTTGCAGAATTGATCTGTAAATATTTTTACTTCCATATCCCTTTCCCTATTCACGGTTCCTTTGATTAACTGTTTCAAAGTGTGATATTTAATATTGACTTTAGGATGGGGTGTTTGCGAAGACGGTTGGCCTTGCTTTGCTGAGAGGTTTGCTCGGCCTGAGAGAAGTTACAAACAACTTCTCTTCGTGGCTAGTTTGGCAAATGACATTTTTTTTATTGCTTTCCCGTGGCACAGGGTGTGTCCGAGATGGGTTGTTGGTCTGTTTTCTGCTTTTTGCGGAGCGGGTTCTCCGCTGCCGGGCGGATCAGCGGCTCCAACTGGCGCTGTGGGTCCCCACAATGTTGGGGAGTCGTTGAAAACCTTCCACGCTTCTTTTGGCTTATTTTGGGTTTGGTTTTCAGATTTTTTTGGGGGGTCTGTTTGGTTTTTGTTTTTCCATCCCAGCCAGGTTGGGAGGACATGAAGCCAAGGGAACAAAATGGCCACTCTCGGCCATTTTGTGCCAACACCGCCGTTCCAGGGAGCCAGGGCCGGTTCTGCCCCACTCCAGGAGGATGAAAATCCTCTTGGAGATTTAGGGTCCTGATTTCCCACTGGGAAGCCCTCCCTGTCCCCGGCACATTTCGGCACCGACACGGGACCGTGGCTTTGCAAAGGCTGAAAGTGGTGTCAGCTTTTAAAGCAGAGACTTCGTTGTTCTATGGTTTCCTCCTCCCCCCTCCTCCATTTCATTCAGTTCTCCTTAACAAACCCGATCAGCTCCTCTCTGAGGTGGGCTCCTTTTAAATGCGGACACTCGGCCATGCTCAAGAATCTCTGGTGCAAAGGTGTTTCAAAATTTGGGGGGCATTGCGTTGGGTTTTCTGCTGGGGTCATCACAAGCCGCCCTGAGCCCTGATAAATGAGGAGCAGTTTAGGTCACTTCTTGATCCCCAAACCAAGTCTGAAAGCTGGACTGGAAATGCCATTTTTGTTCCAGCCTGGAGGATCTTGCTGTGAAAAACCCCTGTCTTTTACCAGCCAGTTTTTCTCACCCCTCCAAGCACCTGTAGGCATTGAGACCATGTAGTGATACACTCTGTGCACAGGGACCTTTGTGCAGTGGCTTGCAGAAACTGATGAAGTGTTTTCACAGAAATCAGATTTAACCAATTTTGAGGGATCCATATGAATCTGAAAAGTAAAAATTCTGGAAAGTAAAAATTACAGGGCCACTGCCTTAAGCAGTAATGAAAGTGGCGATTTTTGAAGAGGTTCTTGGCAATCCAGTATCCAAAAATCTTTGTAAATTGGGTTTAATCTCAGAAAGCAGCGAGAGGCTTTGGGTGTGGGTCTCTGACTCCTATGGACCCTGTTGGCTGTTGTATTCAGAATTTTGCATAGCTACATCACATCCAGGCAAATTTGGGCACATCTCCTTCCTTCCCCATCTTTTGTCTTGATGGTTTAGACCTCGGGCTGTGAGGAGAGGGAATTCCTGTCATTGCAATTTGTGTAGGACAAACAAGTGTGACAGCGATATGAAGGGTAGGATGCTCTTAGTCATCCTTACTGGACATAAAAAAATCCCCCTGTTTGATCCATAAATCCTCCTGTTTGACTCCTTTCTTCACAGATTCTGCTAAAATCAGGATTCCAGAGTCAGCAGCTGGGTATTCCCAAAACCTATACTCATTAAGACAATTATTATAATTAAGTCTTCTGTTTTCAGGTTTACTTATAGAAGTCAGAAGGGATTTTTTTTCTCTCTCTCCATGTATAATTACACCTATGCGAACTCAGAGTTATTTAATGTAATTTCCCACCAACAGTTTGAGATTGGCCCAAATGCCTGTTGTCTGCAGTGGTATCAGGGGTGACCTTTCAAATGCCTGCCTGATACACGTAGCTTATGTGCTTCAAGTAATACAAACTACCAGATTGGGAACCAGGGAAAATTGTTCCTCCAGGTCAGTTGCTTAAAGTCTCTTTGGAGAAGATGAGCATCCTCTGCCTCCATGCATCACCCAGGAATCATCTAGATCACCTACCCTCCCAGTCCCTGACCACTGCAGCATCTGTTGGCTTTCTTGCCACCCTTCTGCTTGATGCTTGTGGCAGCAGCTTAATTTTTGGGAAGCTGAAACCTTTCAGTTTAAAGTAACCTTTCTGTCCCCAAGGAGCTGAGCAGTGGCACACCTGATGGACCCTTAAGCCTGGCAAAGCTCTGGCTGGTGTTGCATGTGCTGAGGAGGGATGTGCAACCCCTGTGCATCACTTTCTATGCTGATAAAAACAGGAGAAACAGCATTTCCCATCAGGAGGGTGTTTGGGATGCACTTGGCACCAGGGAGGGCCGAGCACTCCAGTGCTGTAGGAACCACGTTGGGGTTTTGACGTTGTTCATACCCAGTACACCAGGAGAGGCCTGGGCCAGATGGTCCAGCACAGTGGGTCATTCCCTGTGAAGGATCAGTTTGTCAAAGGAAATGAAGAGAATTACCTGGACTGTGTTGAATGCCAGTGAGCAGAGCCTGTGGAGAGCTCTGGGGAAGAGGGCCCTTCCCAAACCTTGCTGCAGAGATACCCTGGTACCCGAGGCCATCCTAAACTCTCACAAGGATTCCAGCTACAGCACTTCACCAAAGCTTTGGGAACATTTAGGTTGTTGCCTGATAGCTGTGGAAGCACAAAGCATTAGGCAGCTTTTATCCCTTTGGAGACTTCTGCCTGAGCCCCCTCCTCTCCCACCACAGCACTCAGCAGACGCCTGTGGAGGTTGGGGACATCTCCTGCTGAGCTCCCATGGGGAGTTATCCTTTGGGTCTGTGCTGGGCTGCACATGCAGCCTGCTTGGCATGGCTCCCTCGTCGTTAGGGCTGCTTTAATCTCCAAGGGGAATTCTTTCTCCTTGCAAAAGAGCCTCACAGGTTTCTTTCAAACTACCAGATTAATACCTCGCCTCTGTATTTGGGTGTACAGAGAGTGAAGAAGCCTCAGAAGGTGAGCCAAGGGCTTGGGGGGAAGCCAGTCTGTCTCAGATCCATGCTAATACTGCTTGGCTGGGCTGGAGCATTAGAGGAACAGCACGGCTGCATGTTGCACTCATTTGTTTAGGAAATAAGATCTGCCTTGATGTACTCGATACCATTACATTTGCAGCCTAAAAGCTTCCTTGTACTTAGTTATTTCTAATCTGCTCAATTCCCTGGAGTGCACAGCAGCTAAATTGATGGATTCTCTTATCTGGTGTGGCAGGTTTGTTCTAGATACGCTGTGTGTTCAGGAGGTGAGGTCAGCCTGGCTGGGTGTGCTTGGCGCTGCTGCAGCTTCCCGAGAGCTCTGCTATCTCCATGTGTAGCCTCGGGTTCCAAGGACAGGGCTGCTGCTTTTGTGCACCCTTGGGTGCATGAAGTCTGCAGCCAGCATGAGTGCCAAGCACAAGGTATAGTCCAAGTGGGCTGAAGGAGGTTTGAAGAAAGAAAAAGAGCTCCAGAACAAGGTTGGATATGACTCCTCTCCCCTGCCATCAAAAATTCTGATTTTTCATGCATTCCTCTTTGCAGGACCTGTGGAGCAGCCAATGCCTGGATAAGGCTCATCCCAGTGCCTGGATAAGGCTCATCCCTGGATGAGGATCACCTCAGTGCCTTGGGCTGCCACGGTGCCAAGCTGTCCTTGAGGCTGAGGTAGTAGATTGAATAGTTGTGGAGTCTGGTCCTCCCTCTGAGCTAACTATACAATCTACTGTCTTTCCTAAGGAGACAGTCAGGTCTTCAGCTCTGCTCATCCACTTCTACTCCAGCTGTGGGGGCAGGTGGTGCAAGCACAGCAAATCCGTGCCCGTGATCCGTCTGTTCTGCTCTCTGGAGGTGAGGTAGTAGGTTGTATAGTTTGGTGGGAGGGATTTGATCCCATTTCAGGTGATAACTATACAGTCTATTGCCTTCCTTAAAGAGCAGCAAAACCACCGGAGGAGCTCCCGAGGCTTTTGTTGAGGATCCAAAAAGGCATCGTGGCATTGTTAAACAACTCAGTGGGTGGCTCACTTACAGCATCCAGAATTGCATTCTTCCAGGAATTGCTTCATGCCTCAGGCACTGGAGCATGGAGCCACCTGCTTCCAGGGAACCCACCTCTCTTTAAGGTGCTAGAGAACCAGGAAATGAGTTTGCACAGCAGCACCCTGTGTTCTATTCTTTTTTTGCAGGAGATGGGCTCAGGCTGTAAAGTGTTTAAGTGTGTTGATCTTTTCTGGTCTGTCCTCAGGTCTGGAGGGCAGCAGATACTTTGGTATAAGTGGGACAGGTCTGAGCTCATGATTTAATTTTGTTGTGCCCAGTTCTGAAGTTTGGATTCAGAACCAGACCCAAGGGCAAGCTTAGCCTGTGGACTCAGAGCCCTGGGAGCTGATCAGATTTGGCTGGTTGGCCCCTACTCAGGAAGTGCATTTTGTTTTGGACGAGTTCCCGGCCTGTCCCATGGAACAGAGTTAGAGGGTGGTTCCTTCTGATCTGATAATCCCTTATCAAATGAACTCACTCACATGCAAACCCTGTCAGGGAAGTTTAGGGCTCTTGGGTATTTACATAGGTTGAGCCAATGATTCAGACTAAAATCTTGTCCTGAAGTGGAGACAGGTAGGGAAGAGACACGAGCCAAAGGGAGCAGGTTCTAATCCCTCTGGGTTCTCCCAGGCACTGTCACCTGACAACAGACATGCGAGAAGTCTTCACGCTTGGGAGCTCTCGCCCTTGGCAAGGAACAGGGAATTGTTAATTCCTCCCTTTCTTAGGAGCAGATGGGACTCTCCCTCTGCCGTTTTCCAGAGTAAGTAGGATCAAGAGCACGAGTGGAGCTGTAACACGATCAGGGCTGCATCAGGAAGGACATTTCAGGCCATTATCACGAGCATCTCAGTGCCAGGGAGACGCGTGAGATCCGAGACACCGGGGAGCGAGGGCAAGCAGAGGACACCTTCTCGGATGAAGTGGGAGGGAGAGAGCAAAGAGAAATTGGAGATTTCACCCTGAGCAAAGGCACAGGGAGAGCCAGACCTGGCTGCCGGGGCCGTGGGAGTCCCCAGAATGAAGCAGCTCATTTCAGCCCCTCTGCTGGGACAGGGCGTAGCTGCAGTGAGGCTGGGACACAGCTGCTGGGTGGGGATGCTGCAGTTCCAAGCGGCGAAGGAATGCAGCCCTCTCTCCATAAATCTGGCTTTTCAGCAGTCCTGGCCACTTGCTGCGCAAAACTCCAGCTTGGTCCTCTGAGCTGCGTTATTATCCTGCAGCTGCTTGCTCAGGGGCAGGGCTGCTGCCCACAGATTGCTTGGAAGGTACCAAAATAGCACCACAGGCATGGGAACAGGGCAGCATATCCACTTCATCTGGAGAGGTGTCCCCTGGAAAAGAGCTAATTCCCAGATGGAATCTGTTCAGTCCACCTCCATGGCATTGATACTAATGCAGAGAATCTCAAACAGTGGAACTGTGTGAGCTGGAAGCCATGAATAAAATATTGCTGGAGATATTCCCTCGTGAAAATAAACTTGGTTTGACTTTTTAAAACCAGAGTCTTTTTATTGCCCTGAAGTGAGCTCGGCTGGTGAGCTGGGACCTCTCGAGAGGTGGTCACTGTTCCGGACTGACCAAAATCCTGGGTGTGAAAGGGAAGCCACAGGATGAGGATGTGGGGCAGACTGGCTTGGCCAAGCTGAGACCATTTGTGCTGGCTGTCAGCAGGTGCTTTCCTCACACAAATTTTCAGCACAACTCCTACACAAAGCTGAGCCTGCTTCCTCAACCTCAATCAGCTCAGAAGCTGCAGGTTGGGCTTCCCTCTGTCCTGGATAGTCTTTGTTATAAACGTGTTTATAATGTTTATACCAGCAAGAGGAGAACACAGGGACTTCCAGGGTCTACTAACTCAACTAAATCCCATCAAGGGCTAAAAACCAGCCCAGGTGATTTTTAATTGCTCCAATGCGTCCTGGCACAGAGGAAAGGGCAGCTTTGCCCAGGAGGAGGGTGACCAGCCTGGCTAAGCTGGATATATGGGACACCCACCTTA
>VZSR01002526.1:3837737-3862251 GCA_013398615.1 Brachypodius melanocephalos
ATTTATGAGCTCTGGAGGAGTTTATCGCCTTCCACGCCTCAAAGTTTGGCTAAAATCAACTGAATTGTGAAGGAAACATGGAGATTGTTATTAGGAAGAAAAGAAAGGAGGGACAGGCAGAGCTGTTGCATCAACTTTGTTCAGAGAACCAGGCTAAAACCCACAGAACATTTCCCACGCTGCTCCTTTTTCACAAAGTGTTTCTTATGACATTTTTCTAACAAAAGTCTTCTGAATTTTCATTTAAAATTACCCCTCCCTTAGAAAGTGCCCTAAAAATGATTGTATAACCCCTCAATAGCTGACATGACACATGAAAATAAAAATCAGGAAAAGGGAAAAGGGTCATTAACACTTGTATTTAATTGCAAAAATTAAAAAAAAATTTTATTCTTCTTACATACAAATCTCATTTATTTACACACTTTACAGGCTTTTCCCAAGTATTTACAAAGTTTGCAATATATTAAATTAGGACCATCCATAAAATTCTGCATTAAGTGCATATTCACATTCTTCTTTTTTTTTTTTTTTAATCCATCACTGAATTTAGTGTTCAGCATTGAAACAGTCTTTATGCATATATAGCTTTACTTCCCAGCACCTCTGAGCCTTAAGAATGTGGCTCCCCTCCCCAAGACAAGCAGATAATGCTAAAAATAAATCACCTGCCATTTGTTTGAATCTCCAAAGCAAAGGGAAGTCCAGCATCTCCCTTGTCTAACTCAGCAGGACACTAAATCTGCCCTTTACAAGGAGGAGGTTCCTGAAGAGGAGGATATCGAGTTCTACCTATAAAATTTACCAAGAGGAGAAAGTTTGGTTTGCAGGAAGCAAAAGCTCTTTGTGCACCCACTGAAATGGCCTCACCCCAGGAGTGTTCAGTTCTCTTGGGGGCCACAAGGCTGAACGTGGACTTGAGGTGTGTGGAAGGGAAACTTCCCTCCTGGAAAGAAGAGAACAAGAGGGTTTCAAGGCAGAAGGACCCCCTTTTCTGAGACACTGGTGTTTACAGAGCTCACATCTCTACCATGAGATGCTCTCCTGCTGCTCCTGGAGCCCAGGAGGCCATGAGGGTGCTTTGATCCAGCCCAGACAAACCAGCTTCTCCTCCAGAACATTGCAAAAACAGGCCTGGTGGGAGCAGCTGAAGTCTGGAGACTCATGGGAAATCTGACTCAAAGCTCTCCAGGGCCTTGCAAAGAGACCCCTCGGGGGAATTAATGTGTGCAATAACAGTGGGCAGGGGGAAAAAAAATGAAAAGGAACAAAGAAAGCAAAAAAAAGAATCAATAGAAACTGCCAGCGTTTCTCCCGTGGGGGCCGCTGATTTCCTGGTACTGAAGTAAATCATAATAATCCTTTCTCCTCCTTTCAGTTACCCTGAGTTCAGGACTGACTGACAGCACCGTTCTGTGACCCCTGCTTTGGGGAGCAGCTTTAACCACGATCTCCTGCCCAGCTGACAGGGACAGCCCGTCCTTCCAGCCTAGCAAGTGCAGAGGTGACCCCTCCTCACCTCTGCACACTGGGCTCGTGGGTAGTACCGATTTCTGGTGGGATTTCAGAGCAGCTTTGCAGCTTTTGGGATGTGGGGTGAGGAGGAATCCATCTCCCAGCTCACAGGCAATGAGCTCTGAAGTACAAAAAAGGGATTTTAAAATGTATTGACTGGGAACCCATGTGAGCTGGGCAGAGTGGGAGTGGGAGATTGTCCAAACCAGCACAGAGAGTGCAAAAGGGGAGCTGAGGTGAGGGAGACCACGGTGGGACACCCGCTCTGTGACTCATCTGATCATGGCTGTGAAACCTCAATAGCTGCAGGAACAGTCCTGTTTCCTCCTCAGTTTCACCAGGCTCTCTAGGGAAGTCCTGCAGCCTTTCCAGGGACTCTGTGAAGCTGGAGCTCTGGATGAGGAAGATGATCACAGCTTAATTGCAGTAAAGGTATCAAAACCTCCCTTTGGCCATCCCAGTTTGCCATTGTGGCCTCACCTCTGGGTTTCCCACCGTGGCTCCTCACCCACCCTGGGATGTGGAAGGTGTGAGCACCACTCCTCTGGCAGCTGGAGACAGGAGCTGCTCTGGAAGCTGTGCTGCAGACTGAGGCTCTGCACTTCAGCCAAAATTGGCCCTTTATCAGCAGGAGAACTGCCCTCCTGTTTTAGTTTAGCAGCTAATTCCTTACAGCTTTTGGAAGAGGAAGAGAAAATATACCGGAGAGCTTAAAAACAAATGATGTAAACTCCGAAGGGAGCGAGGTTGGGACATATGCAATGTATTGCTGAGACAGAGCTGGAAACTTATGCAGAGCCCATAAAGTGCACTTGGAAGGCTGCTCTGCAAACAGGCCAGACTCACCAGCTCCTGTCCAACCAGCTGCAACTCTTCGAGGAAGGGAGAAGCACTACGTGAGAACACTTCTGCTAAACAGGCACAAACCTGCCCCTTCCTCCCCCTCCTCCCCCCAGCCCAAACAGCAACTGTAAATAGATCCATTTTCTCTGCTTCTTCCTGAAAGAGCCAGACAGCCACAATGGCTTAAGTGTGACTCTCAAAATCCAGGCATTTCAGACACTTGGGAATTGTCTCCGCAGCTCTTTTACAAGTTACAGTCAAGGACACTTAGCAGTGACAGTGTCACCGAACCGCCACAATCTCAGCAAGAATGGCTCCAGCAGCATCTTTGAGCAAATGCTTTACAAAAATGGTTCAGATACAAAACCAGTAAGAGGTGAAGTAACCTTGTCAGCCTTTGAATTTGATTTGAGAAGCTGCCAAAGTGTAAATAGCAACAGTCACTAATGAGGCCCTAATTCTGCCATCACCAAACTCCTAAATTTCCATTAACTAAGACCCAGGCTTTAAGAGGAGGGAGAGGGGGTGGTGTGTGTGTCTTGGCATGTACAAGACTGAATGTAGTGTCATGAGTGTGAAATACACTGGAAGTGGTGAGAACACTAATGGAAGTTTTATTAGTCCAATTCCCTTTAATACTTTGTAACAAGTTATATTAGTCCTTTTCTATGCTGAGAGAGCCAGACTCTCCCCCTTTGGTCCTACTAGATCTGGTGTGTGTCCAGCACCGAGGGCCACGCACAGACTGACACAGGTGCTGGGCTTGTTCTCATTGTTTTGACAGGAGAAAAATAAGGGCTATGCATAGAAATGTGTGTAGTGTCAAGGCCTCAGACTAAATTCTTTGGAGCAGGAACTGTCCTCTGCCTTATTCTTGTACAGGAGCCAGACGTGGTCATCCCACTTGGCAGCTTTTGTCAGCTCTTAATCAGATTAGCACAATGTTTGCTCCCATTCTCCTTAAAAACAAAGGCTGGACAGACATTTTCCCAATCTGTCATTTTACATGTACCTAAAATATTTACAGAGAAAAAGGCTCTTGCTCCTGAGAACAGAGTTAACTCATTGTCAACCAAAACCCCTCCCAACTCCATATTAACAAATGTGAGAGTATGTCCTGAACTCCAGCCCTGGCCTATGAGTTCAGCCTGACACATCTGTAAATGATCTTCAGCAGTGGGATCAGACCCAAAGGATCAGACTTGGAAGGGACCGGAGCATGCGCAGCCTGCAAACACCAAACCCGAGCCTCTCTCAGGGCACTGGAGACAGCGCTGCTCCAGCAGCAGGAAACACGCAAAGGCAGCTTGGAAAGGACCCAGGAAAAACCAACGTTCATTCTGAAGACAGAGTTCCAGGTCTGGAAGGAGTCAATGCAAAAATATGCCAGGGAAGAGGGAGGTTTCAGGTGCTCCCAGAGGTACCATGGGCTGGGAACGCAGGCAGTGCCTCCAAAAACAAAGAGCAGCTGAGAATGGCTGTGCAGCCCTTGGTGTCTGAGGTGAAAGTTGGACAGAGCTGCTCTCTCCAAGCCCCAGCTCCATCCAGAACTCCTGCACTGCCAGCACCACTAACACGTGTGTGTGTCGGTAATTTTGCAGGAAAGGAAGTGGAGGTGAAGAAAAACACAATTACCATTTGACTCACTCACAACCTGCTGACAGAGAGCTGCAGAAGGGTGATCACAACACACAGAGGCCTGAAGGGATTCTTTTGGTACAAGAAGGACAAAGTGGGTAGGAGTTTCTGCCCTCAGGCTCAAGGCTCTCCCCAGCCCAGGAGCGAGAGCCAAGATCAGCTCTGAAGGGCTCTCACAGCTGCAGACGTGAGGGAGAGCTGAGACGTATCACCAATTAATTCCCTTTATAGAACTGGCCTGACTACACAGGCTCAAAGCTTCCTCCTCAGGAGGAATGTACACAGAAATGTCACACACCCCATCCACTCCCGAACCCCCCCAGGAAGTTTCAGAAGTGCCATAATCCACAAAGAACACAAAGTGAATCTCATCCTGAGAAATCCATCTGCTGCTCCTGGAAAAAAAACCCCTTTGCTGCAAACCCAGGGCTTACCTGAGGGGACAGGGAGGGTCATAAATAGCTTGAGCTTCTCCCAAAATACATTTGAGGAAAGGCAAAGGATTACCTCAAGGGTCAGGAAAATAGTCACTTTTTAACACTGTAAACATGCAGGGTGGCAAAGCTGCCTGCCCCAGTTGCCCCAGCTCGCTCCTCTCAAGACGTTGCCTTGGCTTCAAAGCTGAAAGTCTTCTTGTCCTGGGAACAGCTCTGTTTTCCCACCCCACCATCCTTAGCTGGCAGCTCCATCACAAACCACGGCTGGCTCTGTCCCTCTGGCCATGAAGTTCATTGTCCAGTGATCTGTGCTGGCATAACCTTGGGAAGAGGCAATGGAGAGGCTCTGTTAGATGAGCCCATCCTTAATGAGTGCTCCCATTTCCCACAAAGGGATGTGGTCATGCTGGATCTCTTTGGAAAGACACTTCCCTCAGTGGGAATACATAATATCCATTGTGTACCCACACTGCTCAGCTTTGAGCATCCTCTGGTATCCCAGTGTTGGTGTTCCAGGCCACAAACCCCCAGCTCAGAAGGATCACTCCCTGTGCTGTGACCAGCAGGCACACACCAGCCTGGAGGCAACAGTGGCACAAAACAGCATCCCAGGTGTCAGACAGAAAAGATCCAGCTGGAAGCAGTCTCCTGTTTCCAAGGGCTCTCCCCGTCCCTGCAGGCCACGGCTCTGGTACTCACCCAAATCCCCAGCTTCCAGCTCCACCTTGAACATCTCACAGTGTCCTCTGCACGTGTCCAGAGGTGCAACAGTCAGGGTGAGCTGCCCACTCCCAACAGCGAAGAGGCTGTGCAGGCTGTAGCTCTAGGAAGGAAGGAGAGGATTTCAAAAGCCTAGCCAGCTTTCCTTGGCTCTGTCTGCCCAAAGCAGGGACAAGTCACTGCCCTGCAAGCAGGTGAGACAGAGCAAACAACACATCTGCTGCTCCCTCAGTTACCACAGGACCACAGAATCTTAGCTGAGGTCAGCTGCATGCAAGGCTTCTCCTCTCCTCCAAGGCAAAGCAGGGCCCGCACATCCCCAAAACTCAAGAGATCAGGCCAGAAGCCTGAAGTGTCCCAGAATGAGTGAGACTCAGTGCCAGGAACAGCTCCTAAAATTCAACTCTTAAAACAATTCTGCCCAACTGTGCACAACAAGACCTCACCCAGTTATAGAGCAAGGCCAGACACATGAATGGAGCAGGCAAGGGGTGCTGGAACAAGATGATCTTTAAAGTCCCTCTGTTTCTGTGACATCTCCAGCTGCCAAGGGAGATGGGCACAGGGTATCTCCTGCCCCAAACTTGACATAACTGCTGGGAGGCACAGCCACCTTGAGATGGCACTTTACACAGGGATGGACAGAACTGATACAACCCCAAATGCTCCTTTTTGGGACTGTATGAGCTAAAAATACCTTGCAAATCCCACAAAAACTCAGAGCTGCTGGGAGACAACACACAGACAGGAAGAAAATGCCTCTGGAATGAATTTCTCACCTTATTCCCTAAATTTGGATGGCGGATGAGGAAGCAGCTCTCCAGGGACACTCTCTTGGGGAAGGACAGCAAAGAGGAAGTGGGGAAAAATTCCTGCAGAATCCGAGATCTATTCACGGACTTGTTCCTAAACAAACCAGCCCATATTAAAGAATCATCATACAATGATAATGTTTGCATTTAAAAGCTACTTTCCAGGTAAAATTCTTGCCAAACATTCATGCTTGTTAAACAGCATGACAGACTAGCCCTGGGAGCCAGGAGCAAAATTCAACCTCAGCCTCTAAATCTGCGCTCCTTCCCACTTTCCTCTGGGCTCCTGCACCAGGACCATGTAAAGAGGGAACAAACAGATCCTGGTGGATACCTGAACTTCATTTTCCTCCCCTTTTTCCCTTAAAATGATCCAAGTCACTGATCAGATCCATTAATTACAAAATATGCAGAAAGGTGGCATCATACACAACCGTAACTGAATCCACATGGCGAGGCAAGGGGGATCCAAGGCCTAAAATTTTTTTACATTTCTAGATCAGGAAATGTAACTGGAAAAGGTCAGGTGAGGCTTGTTATTTTTACATCCTTGTCTAGGGGACTGACATGATTAATTCTTTTATATCCTGACCATCCCTCTGCCAGTGCTTGCTCTGAGACCTTAGAGAGTTCTGAGCTGTTCACACTAAAGGCTTTGGCAAAGAGCTTTTGGTTAACAGGGGCAGGATTAGAGCTGGCCATATTTTCTGCACAAGACCAAACACAAATTGCAGGATTCTCTGACTTTCCATTACTTCTCAGTGTTTGCAGAAGTCATGGCATCTCCACCAGTGGTGGATTTCCACTGAGCAGACAGAGGTGATAGAAATGTGAACCAGTTGCCTCAGGTGATCAGATCAGAGCCCAGATGATTTGCAGCCTGAAGAACAGGACCAGGCAGTCCGTGGGAGAATTTTATCTTATAAGGGGAGCAACACCTGGAGACCAAGCCACAACTCTTCATTTTTAGTGCAGGAATCTTGTCCTCAGAACAAACCAGTGCCAGCAAGCAGAAGCAGCCTGTAACCCACTCCTGTATCCCTCCCCTCCAGTTAAACTGCACCTTGCAGGCACTGGTGGTTCACACAGGCAGAGCCTGAGCATCCCTGCAGAAAGGATGAGTCCATCCATCACTTGTTTTGTCTGACTCACCAGGGAAAGAAAAACGGGCAGCTCCATAATTCAGCTGAATTTTCTTCTATTATAACCTCTGCCAGTTCGGGATCCTGGGACTGAAAATGCTTCAGCTCTTCGTAGGAGAGATGCTGCCCTGTCTTCAAGAACATGAAACAAAGATGAAAGCTGTGCCCCCAGGGTTATTCCCTGCTCCCAATTCCTTCCCACTAGAACACATCCAAGAGCAAGAGCCACGTGGATTGCTAAGTGTCCAAATGCAATGATCATTAGTCAGAGGAACAATGCAGGGAGTTCTCTCCTCCCACATCTTTACACTGGGGTGAAATGTCCTCTTAGACACACATCCTGAATGAGCAGTTTGAGTTCATGGGTGAAAATATTGGGCAGGGGTTTTGGGCTCGTGCTGTTCAAGAGTTTGGACTCATCACCCAGCCTCACAAATCCCTGCATTACCTTGATTAGAAAAGGCTGATGCCTCTGGAGCTTTTCTGATAGCTCTTTGAAGTCTGTCACTATCTGAAGGCTTTTCACAGCAGAACAGACTGTGCAGTTTGCAGGAAGTGCAGAAGTGTTCTGTCTGCAACCTGCTGCCCACCAGTCCTGGCATTCTGGGGAAGAAACAAGGGAAACATGTTTAGTAAGACCAAAAATGGAATGGAAAGGAGATGAATGCAATGATAAACTCATTATCTCTAACATGAAACACTGAGATTTTTTATAGTTTCTGATGGCTGTAACTCAAAAAGACAAAGTTTCACCAGGAAGGGAACTGGAGGGAATGTTTCCAGCACATTTTGGAAATATAGCTAAAGGTTGTGAGCAATGGGAGAGCTTATGGAAATTCCACTTCTCTGTACATGAGGCACACAGGCTCAGCTACTCTTCCTTGAGCAACAGAAGGATGGCAACCATCCTATGTAGTGCAATTAAACTGAAACAAGTCCATAAGCAAAAGAGCAACCCAAAAGCGTTCTCAAGGAGATAACACCCAGTAAACAAACAAACAAACAAACAAAAAGATCCAGGTTGGAAAGAGAATCCCCACATGGTGTCATGAACCCTGCTAGGACATATCTGACATCATCATTCTCCCTTTTACCACTGTGCTAATTTAGAAATACTTTGTCCCAGGCAATAGTTGCCTGTGTCTGATGTGGAGAAGATGCTGGGGAAATGTCAGATTTCACCAAGACGTGCTGCTGCTGTTTTCATTCATCCTATGGATTAACTTGACAATGAAATGGGGAGAAAAGTCCCAGCACGAGCAACCCCTGGACCACAGCCACATTCATTGTAAATTCCAAAAATTGTTGTTACACCACAAGAAGCTCAACTGGCCTACAGTGAACACTGCATATATTTACATCTTCAGAAATTCAATTTTTACATGAAAACACAACTTGATGCCTATATACAGCCTCAAACTTAACAGTCCTCCCAAAAAACCAAAGAAACATTAAGAGAAGGCACTTGTTGCAGCAGGGAATGAACAATACTGAACACCCCATGCATTTCTATGCTAAAGGGTGTGCAGAGCAGCCACCACACTGAAAGGGTGTGGCTCTAATTTACAGAATCACAGAACCACACAAAGATCAAATTCCAACTCCTGGCCTTGCACAGAAACATCCCAAATTCCCACCCTGTGCCTGAGAGTGGTGTCCAAACTCCCCTGGAGCTCTGGCAGTCTCGAGGCTGTGCCCATGCCCTGGGGAACCTGGGCAGTGTCCGGCACCCTCTGGGGAAGGAACCTTTCCCTCATATCCAGCCTAAACGCCTCCAACACAAATTTTATATTTGCAGATACATCAGCAGGTTGTGAGAAATGGGAGAGCTTAATGGAAATTCTACTTCAAACAGAGATTTTACGGCAGTGACAGCCCTGGTTCTGCAGCCTTAATCCAACGGGAGAGGCTTAACTTGGGCAGTGGCAGCAAACCCATCCCAGGCCTGATCTTGTCAGGGTGGGTCAGGAAAAACCCAAGGCTGGGACACATCTCATGTGAGATATCCAGGGATTTGTCCTCACCAACAGGCCCACCCTACCAGCACATGGCAAAGCAGCTCCAAAGTCTCCCAGACATTGCTGCAGGCAACCTTGGGAAACAGAGGGGGTGGCAAAGGGAGAAAGAAGAGTGAAGTTTGGCTGAAAAATCAAGTTGGGAAACAAGGATGCACAGCAGCTTTTGGGGGGAAAAAAGACCACGCACAACCTGCCTGTCACTGCCAATCCAATTTCCAGCCACACTCATGCTCCTGCACAGGGCTAAGAAGGGATGAACAGCACTTCATAGGAGAGCTCTTGTTTTGTTTTCCCCTCTGACATCTGCAACGGGCCATGAGGAATATTACAGAGGATTTACGTTCATTGGGACGTAACAACAAGGAGCAGACTGGGATTCATTTTGCTTCTTTCTTGCTGAGTATTTCCAACTCCCAAATGCTGCATTTCCCACCCTACTGCTGGGATATGGACTGAAAGGGATCAGGATATAATTCCTAGTCTTTCTGGAAGACCCATCTACACTGCTTTCAGAGAAAAGGGAAAAAAAGGCAAAACAAAGTGTAAAATCCTTCCTGCAAGCAGAAGTCCCACTCCCATGAGAAACTGCTCCGACGTACTTTCCCTCCCTGCTCACAAGAGAAAAAAGAAAATCTTTGTTCCACTGCCTGTAGAAAGCTTCAGTTTTACAACAACAAAAAAACTCAACTCACAAAAAACAGCTGGTCAGTGACAGGAAACAAAAGGCTGAAAGATCTCACCAGAGAAAGGGCAGTCGCTGTGAAGAGAACAAGAAAACATCTCTATGGTCTGTCATCAGACTGGGCGGGGCAAGACTGTAATTTCTCTCTGGGCAAAACTCAGAAACCTCATCCCTAAGCATTAAGCATAGTTGTCCCCAAATTTTCCCTCTGGGCTTAGGGCAGTACCCCACGGAACAGGATGCTAATCAGCTTGACAGTACAGAGCTTGATTCCTCTTTTGAGCCAGGCTGGGATATTTGCATTCTCAATTGCTCGATTCAGGAGGTGATTTCTTTTCCCCATGAATAACCAGAGCAGAGCACTGGTTGAGACGCATTTCAAATGCTGCAAGTGGGGTTGTGGGATTTTTTTTTTTCCTAGTAATTAATCTTTTAGATTTATTGTGGAGGGTGTTAGCCTGTGCACCAGCATGTGTGTGACTGGCATGACAAGTACAGGCAGAGCCTGCCCTTCCCAGAGAGGGTGGGAGGAGAGATGGTGCACAGAGGAGCCAACTGCCACTGGGGACCAGGGCAGGATTTTACCCGGGATGCTGATTTTCTCTCCTTACCCTCCCTGCATTCCTTTTACATTATCACCCTGCCTGCCCAGACACCCTGGGGATTGTCCCGGTGGAAGTCTGTGCTGTCTGTGCACACACGTGGCTGCTCAGGGATGCAAATGGAAGATGCTCTTTTCATCCCAGCACAACCCTCACACCATGGTCCCATCCACTCCCATCCACACGCTGAAGTGCTGGGCGTGGGCAATTATCCCTGTGGAGCTGGAGTGTAGGAGAGCAGCTCTAGCACTGACACATCCAACTATCCATTACACGACAGAAGTGTGGCCAACTTCTCTTTGCTTTCTCGCCCCTTTTTGAGGGGCAGCCTTCAATTTGTTCAACAGAACTTCAGTTCCCCATCGGCCATAACCACCTAATATTTCCTTTTATGTGTTATTATTTCTCCAGAACAAGAGCTGCCTTCTCCCTCATGTCAGGAGAGCTCCTAGCAGAGCCAGAGCTGGGGCTTTCAGCTGCTAACACAGCACAGTCCGAGATAACAATCTTCCCTGAAAACACATCCATGATTAATGCTACAAGGAGTTTATGACTCTACTTTCCACTATGCAGAAAAATAATTTTCAAGTCACCATCAATTTAAAATGAGTACCCCGCCCTTCTTGGCTGTTTTCACAGAGGATCTTCCAAATTTTTGGCTGCCCCCAGCACTAGAGAGGGGTGTGTGTGCACAGCCCCAGAGATGCTGGGTGTGGATGACCAGATTGTAAACTCAAGGTTCCTGAGAAGACCTGGCCCTGCTTCTGCCCGTTGCAGCAAATCAAATTAACTTATGGAAACTTGCCCACATGGATGTGAGAGCAGGATCTCAGCAAGCCCTGCTCTCTTTAGGGACCATATGGAGGGCGCAGGATCAATCTGCCAGTGCAGCAGGTTCAAAGGGAAGCTTCTAGCAGGGAGAACTTTTGTTCCTGCAGCATATAGAGCCAAGGGCTGCTCCTGACCCTAACAAAGCATTCAAAACACAAAACCTCCTGCTTGTAGTACTCCAAGTGCTGAGGCAATTTGCTGGCTCTCCAGCAAGTTGGTTTGCTCCCTAGCACTGGGTGCTGCAAGGCTGAAGCAATCTCCACCAGGCAAGTGCCAGCCAGGTCTGCACAGGGAAGTCTGGTCCCAGGGAAGACCCCCCAGGACTTCACAGCACCCCCAGGTGTTGTGTCCATAGGGGCTGTTCTGCCATCTGTGGAAGCTCCCCAGAGGACTGGCTGATGTACTGAGCAGCTCCACAACCTGCAAAGGCTGCTTTCAAATCCCAGATTCCTCTTTCTGAGAATGAGACTATTCCCCAGACCCACCAGATACTTCACCAGGGACAATCCTAGGAATATTCGAGCAACTTCAGCAAGCATTGGATGAACTCAGGGCTCCCAAGACTGGCTGTGCACTGAATATTCCCCAGTCCTTTCTTGTAGGTCCATTGTACAAACATGGATGTTTCATTAAAAGGGGATTCTGCCCCTCTGCCCCACTCAGGTGAGACCCTACCTGCAGAGCTGCTTCCACTCTGGGACCTCAACACAAGAAGGATGTGGAGCTGCTGGAGTGAGTCCTAAGGAAGCCACAGAAATGCTCTGAGGGCTGGAGCCCCTCTGCTCTGGAACCAGGCTGGGAGAGCTGGGCTTGTTTATCTGGAGAGGAAAAGGCTCTGGGGAGACCTAAGAGCCCCTTCCAGTGCCTAAAGGAGATCCCAGAGAGATGGAGAGGGATTTGGGACAAGGCCTGGAGTATCAGGATGAGAGGGAATGGCTTCCACTGCCAGAGGGCAGGGATAGATGGGACATTGGAAAGAAATTCTTCTCTGAGGGTGGGCAGGCCCTGGCACAGGCTGCCCAGAGAAGCTGTGGCTGCCCCATTCCTGGAAGTGTCCAAGGCCAGGCTGGACAGGGCAACCTGGGATAGTGGAACAATTGAGGCATCAATTCATGACCACAGTCTATGACGCAGGTAAACCCCATCATTCTTACTTTACAGATGTAGGAATTCCAAGCTCTGGAGTTACCAGGTGGCACAGTTTGGAAGAGGCATTTGGAGCACTTTGTCGCACAAGCAATGTTTCCTAAACTCCATCTTGCTGAAATTCTTCACTAGACTAAAAATTAATTTGATCCTTTATAATGTCATGTCAAAGTCAGGCTAAACTGATGAGTTCTTAAGTAAGTCAGCCAGGAAACATAAAGATTATTAATTACAGCCTGCAAGTCCTGATTAAGGACTGCATCACAGTGGGGTTTTAAATATATACTACAAAGAGTGTCCCTGTTCAGCACAAGATCCTCACTCCTCCCTCATACTGAACTTTTATTGTAGCTCTGGGTATACTGAATATATTTATACCACGAGAAGAAAGCACCTCCCAGTTTGGTTCACAGCATTTTTAGGAACAGCTAGGAACAAAATAACAGCTCCAAAAAAACCCATCAAGAACCCCTTTATTGTTGTTCTGGGTAGAAGTCAACAGCTTGAAGAACTACTCGTTCATCTCACTAATGGGTAACGGCTGCTCCACCAGCCCAGGGATCATTAGTCAACCTCAAGCAAAGCACGAAAATGATTTTGATCCAACCAGACATTGTGAAATCAAGTCTGCTAAGCTGAGCCCAAGGGGAATTCACAGTCCACTGGGGCAAAAGAGCATTGTTTCCAGGAGAAATCTGCACCTACCAGTCTCAAAAATGGAAGGCAGGGTCCAAGCTGTCAGGAAAGCATCCAAAGCCCACTGCAGCTGCACCTCTGTTTACCTGCCCCAGCGACAGCTTGTGCTTCATGAGCAATCTGCCTCAGAGGAACAGCTTTGGAAACAAATCCCTCCCAGCTGCTGTCACCTGCCTGATGGTGGCCTCAGCCTGTGAAAGGTTTGACATGTCTGTGTCACAAGTGCACAGAGGACTCTGCCAGGCTGCTAAATGCCTCTGCAAGAGGGCACCTATGGCAAACACTCTTCCCAGGGAAGCAAATCCAAAGTAAGGATTCACTCTGCAAATGAGGTAACAAGAAATTTTGGAGGCTTCACAATACAGAAGCAAAAGGAAGAGTATTTCCACAGCACCACAATGGTTTGGGGTTAGTTTACTGCCAGCAAACCCAAATAAACAGCCCACTGGCTGAACCAAGGCCAAAGTAACAGAGAATATGAACAGCTTGGCACCACCCTGCCCTGCAAAGTCAGCCGTTTTTTTCCCCTTTGAACGAGCCAACACATGTCTGCTGGTTGCTCTCAGGTTATATCACAAAAGGGTTGTTTACACACAAAAGATCAGATAAACTGGCAGCTGTGCAGTGATGGGACGGAGCCCTGCACATGCTGTGACCCACAACCACCTCCAAATGCTTCAGCCCCCAAAGAGGGTGCACGAGAACACGGACAAAAACGAGCAAAAACCAGGTCAAGTCTGCTTAAGAAGGAAAAGAAAAAATAAAAAAAATAAGGGGAAAAAAAAAGTAACATCGTTTGAGAGCAAGAGGAGAGGCAACAAGTTAGAAATCAGATCCTGCCTTACCTCCCTCCTTATTGTGCAAGCCTTCACTGAATGCAGGCCCATGCTCCTTGGGCTCAGGAACGCCTCAGCCCCACGGGTCAGAGCATGGGCTGCAAAGCCTGGATGAACATCTGGGTGCTCAGTTCACAGGGAAAGGCTGGATGAACATCTGGGTGCTCAGTTCGCAGGGAAAGGCTGGATGAACACCTGGGTGCTCAGTTCACAGGGAAAGGCTGGATGAATACCCGGTTGCCCCCTCTGCTCTCAAGAAGCAGCAAGTTTCTGTGCAAGGCAGGCAGGTTTCTGCACAAAGCTGTGCAAAGGATAAAAACCCTCCAGGGCTGGAGTGAGAGAAGCATAAGGAAAAGTGTTTTGCCTGCAAAGGGTTAAGATCAGAGAAGAGACAGCAGCTGGCCAAGTGCCAAGGCAAGCCTCCAGCTAAACCCAAGGTGGGCCAGCCAAGAGGCAGAGGCTGCTGCCCTCTCCCAGTAACCAGCTGCTGTCCTCCCCCAGTAACCCAGCCTGCTGTGACCCGTCCCCACAAATAGCTCTGGCACCCAGCAGGCTTCAGTAACACAGTGACAGGCCATCTACAAGGTGTTGCTAAACACTGCTCCTCCAGCTGGGCTCCTTTCTCTAAAATAATTACATATAAACCTGTAAACATGATTTTAGCCCTACTGGTCCAGGCAAAAAGGGGTATTTAACACTTCTTCTCCAAGCTGGGGATAACTCGCACAGGATCTCTTTTCCAGCACTGAGATCCATGTGTGCTTTTGTCTGATTTCAGATGTGCTGAGCAGTTACTGACCCAGCTGATTCTGGGCTGTGCAGGATGAGTGTGCCCAGGACCAAATGTCATTATTAAAAGCAAAGCTGGATTCTCCTCGAGGTCATTACAATCCCTGCTACCAGTACAACGTGCAAATTGTCACACTGGGCCACAGCCTGTTCCCCACTGACAGATCTGCTCTGCTGAGGTTTTTGAGCTGCAAGGACTGAAATTATCATGGGCAGACACACAAGTTAATGTGAGAGCAGATTAATGCTCTGGTCATCACATCATTGCACGGCTGGCAGGGAACAGTTCCCAGTCAGCTGACATCAAAAATCATATTTAGATATTTACAAAGCTATAGGGATGACACAGCTGTGAAGGGAAGAAAAGTCAGGTAGAGTGACCACCAGTGTGGTTTTAAGATTTCTGTTAAAAGAATAGAAAACCCCTTTTCATTTGGCTTTACTGCAGAGCTCATATTTTACTTCTTAATGCTTGCAGGGGAGAGAGGAGCACTCATACCCCAAGTTTGCACCAGAGAACTGAAACACAGAAGGAACTGTCTGTCCCAGCCAATGTGAGAAATGAATCCAGAATGCACAGGTCCTACTTTTTCCCTGGAATAGCATTAGATAGCTGTGAGGTAACCCATGTGCCCATCAAAATACACTGTGTTCCTTAGAGCAGGTAGACCCAGAGGTGTGACAGGCCATTGCCTCTCTGGGGTTATAAATGAAGGGCTGATGTGCCAAGAGCCATGGGCCCAGAGCAGCCAACGTGACCCAGCACTGGGACTTTCACAAGCTCTGCATAAACACCAGCTCAGAAAGAGCAAATGCAAACCATATTTCCACAGACCTTTCCCCCAGCCACAGAGACCTTGCCCTGCGAACACAGCTGGAAGAGAGGCAGAGACCCAAGGGTCTAAGAGTCAGCTATCAAGGAACAAAAGGTGGGAACATAAGGTTTAATGTCAATATGGGAATTGATCCGGGGGGAAAAAGTCAGCAAGAAAGAGAGCATGGAGACAGGCAAAAAGGAAATTTACTTTGGACTCAATCCTATAAACAATGCAAGAGAGTTTTGTGGATGCTGCTCCTCACCTCGGCTGCTCAAAGGTCCACCCACAGCCACCAACAGACAGGCAGCCCTTGTCACCCACAGCACAGCTAATGGGTAGAAGGGACAAGGATGGGGGGCAGGTCACCATGAGCAAGAGGGAGGGGTGAACACATCCTGCACCTCTGCACCTCCCAAAGCCTCAGCACCACTCTGACTGGAGCTCTTGGCTCTCAAGGGAAAGCCAACAACTGAGCTGCCCTTGTTCTGCAACACAAACCTGGCTGCTCAGCCCACACCTCCCAGCAGACCGAGCTCCAAGCTCAACCCCGGACACAGGAAAGCTGTCCCAAAGCTCAGGAGGGACAGCACAGCCCAGGCTGCCCCTGCCTGCCCAGGCACAGAGGAAGGAGCCAGACCACCCGTGCGCCCACACCGCGGCAATGTGTGCCAGCACTGCCGGTGGGCCACGGCAGCCTCCAGCTGACAACAGGTGGCTTTCAACAGGAACAGCCCCAGCTGGCTTTGAACTGCTGCCCAAGCACAGAAAGCTCCAAGCTCCATCCTCAGCCCCCTCAAAATTTTCTTCCCAGGACCTATGTAGGGAACGGAAAAGGAGTCTGTACGTCGAGTCCCCTCATTAGTGTTTTTCTCTGCTGCACAGTGCAAATATCCCTTCTATCTCATTAATGCACACAAGTATCTCCAAGGGATGCCAAGAGGATGTGCCAGATTTTTCCATGGTGCCCAGCAAGAGGACAAGGAGCAACGGCCACAAACGAAAACATAAGTTCCACCTCAATATGAGGAAGGACTTCTTTCCATGGAGGGTGGCAGAGCCCTGGAACAGCTGCCCAGGGAGGTCAAGTCTTCCCCTCTGTACACATTCCAAACCCACCTGTTCCAGGTGACCCTGTCTTGGCAGTGAGGCTGGACTGAGTGACCTGCAGAGGTCCCTTCCAACCCAAACTATTCTAGGATCCTGTGATCAGAGAACACCAGACCTGCCTGCAAGACCTCCTGGACTTGCACTCTCATCAACAAACAAACACAAAATGCAACTTTACTCCTTCCCTTCAGCAGGCCACAAGGCCAAAATTAGGGGCTAAATAATACAACGCACACAAAGCAGGGCTGAAAGGGCTTGGGAGAGCACTCAGCCCTAAGCCATGGACCTCCCTCTTGCAGATCCCTGCTGGATGGCTTCACCAGTGTCCTCTGAGCAGCAAGCTGTGATGGTGACACCAGTGTCACTGGGACAGTGTCGGTGGCTGCAGCTGCCTGCTGGGAAGTCAGGACATGAGGGATTCCCACAGGAACCCAGCCAAGGTTCAGGCTGGCTGCTGCACTCTCCCATTCAAATAGCCAGGGTCTTGTCCAGTTCCTTTTGCCAAGGCAGGATCAAAGTCACTCCAGCCAACCTCAATCAATCTGTTAATCAGGACATGCTGTGGCTTCCACCACAACCTAAATCTTTGGAAAAGAGAGCAGGAACTGCCTTCCCCCTCTCCTCCTTTTTCCAGAACTGGATTGCTGCCCACCCTATTGCTCATCGCTCCTGAAGACTTACAGGACTCGCAGAGGCATGAGGGATTTTATGTGCATTTAAATAACAACACTGCATCCTTCCTCTCCATCCATCCACCCTTCCCTTTTCCCCTGTTCCTCTGGATGTTTCCTCACCTCATCATTCAGCTGTTTTTTCTCAAGGTAGGCCAGAACTGCTTCTGCTCTTATTTATCTTTACAAGGAGATGCTCATTTCTTTCAAGGGCAGGCTTTGTCCTACAAACCTTTTGCTGGGCCAAGGAACCTCCCTGGGCTCTTCTCACCCAAAGGGACCCTGTGGTATCTGAAGGAGGAACCGGTCAACTTTCCAGACCAAATCTGCCTGAACTAATACAACAGAAACACAGAATGGTTTGGGTTGGAAGGGACCTTAAAATTCATCTTGCTTCACCCCCTGCCATGGGCAGGGACACCTTCCACTATCCCAGGTTGCTCCAAGCCCCATCCAACCTGGCCTTGAAAGCTTCCAGAGATGGAGCAGCCACAGGTGCTCAGGGCAACCTGTGCCAGGGACTCACCACCCTCACAGGGAAGAATTCTTCCTAACATCCAACCTGCCCTCCTTCAAATTTAGGCCATTGCCCCCTGTCCTGTCACTATTGGCCCTTGTGAAAAGTGAAATGAGCATTAAAATTCCCACTGGATTCCATCTCAGTACAGGAGCAGGGCGGTGTTCACCCGTGGAAAAGCTGGAATGTAAGAGATAAGCAGGCTCCTAATGTCAAGTGCTTATCAGAGCCATCTCCTCACCTTTGTTTTTCACTCCCAGAGATATCTCAGTGTATAAGGAAGAAGAGGAACAATGGGGGATACCCTGTCCCACCCACATGAACTGGAATCAACAGAAATCCCATGTCAGCGTCATGGAAAACAGGGAGGGAGAGAAGGCAGAATGGTGCTGGCATTTCAGGGAGCCCCTTTTAGCTCTGGCAGGAAGGTCAGAGCCAACACAGACAACTCCAACACAATGAGGTGCCCAAGCTAAATATAAACCTGACAAGGGCACGGCTACAGGAGTTTGTTTTTACAGTGAGCCGCCAGACCATCAACATTGTGCCACATCCCTGCTCAAAATAATTCACAGCTTTATCATCACTGACAGTCTTTGTATTCCAGCAGAGGCAGAGCCCAGGCTTGCACCCACCTGCCAGTCAAAGTCAGTGAAATGATTAACCAAGAATGAGAAATAGCCAAACTTTTCCATTTCTATTATGCCATTCTAGGAAAATCTACAATATTGCTCTTCTGTGATGAAATCACCCAGCAGGGAACCCTTATCTGACTTCCTCACACACATACTGCCCTTAATGTCACGTAAACACGACAGCACTCAATCCCCAAATATTTCCCAATATGCCACTTGGCAAAAATTCCTTTTCCTTAAACCAGGCCACAAGTTGACATTTTTACACTTTGCTCACAGATATCAAGATCTGGTTGAGAAACTGGTTTTGCCTTACTCAGAAAAACCAAGGAAAGGTGACATTTCCCCAGCAGAGCTATCTCAGTTCTGGTTCTCAGAAGTGCAAAGATTTCTAGAGGAAAGGAAACTCTTGTGGAAGAAAGACCCGAGGTGTTAAAAGCAAGGAAAAGAGAACGTGCAAGAACAAAATTATCGAGTTAGAGATAAAATATGCTTCAGTCCCAGTGAAGCTAGAACTCAGGACGCTATTTTTAAGTACAGTGGTAGGAAAAGACAAAACCATGATGCCAAGCCAGCAACACATTTGTGGTGCCCTTGAGATGCTCGAGTGACTCGTGTGGCTGGTATTTAAGTCGGTATTTCTTGCTAGGCTTATGTTACAGCAGGGAAAACATTTCCTTACTCTCCAACATGTACTTCTTGGCAATGGGCAGGGACAGCAGCCGGATGTGCCCGACGAGGGAGCCCCAGGCCTGGGCTCTGGAGAGAGGTGCTTCGGGTGGCAGCGGGTTGTAGGGCTGGATCACCAAGTAAACAGTCAGCAAGACCAAGCCCAGGGTGAGCAGGCCCTGCGAGGGAAAACAGGCACGGAGTTAATCACACTGCAGGGAGATGAGGTGTCCTCACACCTGGACATGCCTTCTGCTGCTATCAAAGGGCTGTGGCTGTGCACCACAACATGAACACTCTTATTTCTGCTGTGTCTCCTCGTTCAGCTGCAGTGCTATTTATGTACATGGAGCTGACACCCAGTTTTATTATTAGGGCTGTCCAAGGATGAAATTAAGCAGCCTTCAAACCCAAGCCACACAAACAACTCTGTTCCTGTATTTTAGCACTGCAAATAATCCAGCATGAGATCAATGAGGATTATCTACAGATAGTTCCTTTTCCTCCCTACCTAACCAAATAAAAGCTTGCACTCCTGCCATGCCTCTTACACAAGGAAAAACCTGTGGCTTTTGCAAACATCCGTCAAGCCTCGAAACACTTTGGCAGAGTTGGCACGAGCTCCCTCCTCCATACCAGAATCCCAAATAAGCCTTAAAGAGATGACATGACGTATTTCTCCCCCGGCCAAAGTCAGACTGAATCAACAGCAAAAACATGAACAGAAGCTGAAAGTTCAAATTTGCAGTTTCCTGTTCTCCTGCCTCATTTTATAGCTTTTTATAGGACACAAGGAAGAGAGCTTGAATTTTTTTCCAAATAAAACCGATTGCAATGGATTTGTAGAGATGACACTAAAGTATTACTGAGTATTATGTAAGTGGGAAGCTTTTCAGACTTAAAGCAAACATCTGGTTTAGTGGAAGGTGTCCTGCCCATTGGAACTAGATGATCTTTAAGATCTCTTCCAACCAAACCAGACTGGGATTGAAGGATTTCAAAACTACCTAACAAGAGCATCATTTCACCAACTTTGCAAAAGTTTTTACAGAATCTTTTAGTTAAGGCTTTTAAAACATTTTTCTACCATCAAGCACAATGATAACAGGTTTATTTCATGGACCAGGAGAAGAAAGACATATAGAAGCTTCCGGCAGGGTCAGAAACAGAGCCATGTTCACTTCATTACTCAGCCCTTAACTTCAAGAATCTCTTTCCTTCCTCACATTTCCACTCAGGATGCCAACACTAGGAATCTTAGTCTGAAAAATCAATCCAAATCTCATTATTTAATAACTTATGGGAGAGGAAGATGTTGACAATGTAAATTTACAGCACAGATGAGCAATTCCAAGCCTTGGGCAGCTGTCTTCTGTTCTCAAAGCAGCTCACGGCATGAAGGAAGGAAGCTACACTTCAGAGCTTTTTAAATAAAGATCTTGGAAAATTCATCAAGAAAAGGCAATGGGAAATAAAAAACTCAGGTACAAAGGAGAATCCCGACCCTCAAATGCGGTGTTCATAGACAAAAGTCGTCTTACCTTGTAGAGAGCCACTAAGACAGGGTACCGTGGAGGGCCCCTCTGGGGTTCGTTTCTTTCCAAGAGTTGCTTGATGAACTTCTCAATGGCTTTTTCTGACATGCCACACTGGTGGCCAGTCTGCCTCACCAGATCAATGGTCTCGGAGAGCTTGTCATAGATGCTGAGCTCGTTGGCTGAAAGCTCCATGGCCCTCGAGGAGAAATCCCTGAGGAGAGATGGGGAGCGTTAACAGCAATCAACCCAACAGCAGCGTGTGCACAGCCATCCCAGGAATGTGGCAGTGCCCAGGAAAGAAGGAAGGCTCTTCTGGAGCAAACCTGCTCCCAGTCAACAGCACAACGTTGAGCTGCACTCCTAACAGTCTCTGCTGGTTCAGGATCTCCCACCGACTCAAAGGAGCCGTGAAATTTCCTGACAAGAGCAGAACCGGCTGAGATCCGCAGCTTATGTAAATGAACAAAGCTTCCCAGAAATCAATGAACCTCCATTTATTCATCTGCTCCAAACGAATCCATCCCGTAAAGCAATTGCTCACCGAGTACAAAAGGCAACAATACAAAGCTGATCATCACACGCAGCAGCCCCGCTAAGCCCTCCCGCGCTATAATTTCAGTCGCCTATTTTAACCCAGATTTGTTTTCGTTAAATCCTCCGTCAGCAACAGGGACAGGACAGAGAAACAAGCAGAATGTGTGGGGCAAAGTTCGGCAGTTTACAGTTTGTTTAGATTTTCGCAACCTAATGTCCAGGCCAACTAATTACTGAGTAACAGCAACGTGAGAGCAGCTGCTCTGCAGGCAACAAAGCCCCCACCTTCCTCTCCAAGTTTGCCTGCAGGTCAGAGATGCCACAGAACTAAATATCCCAGCAAGAACTGCTTTGTGCTGGGTAACAAAATGGCATCTGACAGCAAATTATTTCTCACTTACAAGAACACACCCATGAC
Organism: Brachypodius melanocephalos; assembly: GCA_013398615.1. NCBI lineage: Eukaryota > Metazoa > Chordata > Aves > Passeriformes > Pycnonotidae > Brachypodius > Brachypodius melanocephalos. Next base: position 3,859,352 of record VZSR01002526.1, read on the forward strand.
AGATCAACATTAAGTTGCAAAAAAAAAAAAAAAAAAAAAAAGGTAGATTCCTCTACCACTTCCACTCTGCCACAAAGGTCTCTTTGAGAGCAGCTGATGGGCTCAAGAAAAGATGTAAAGAAATTGTTGGACAAGGTATAAGCTGCCACTGTGAGAATCACATTGTAAAAATTTTCCCATTGCCTGGGAAAAACACTAGCACTGCCTGGAGGAAAGGCCGAATCTGTAGAGTTTTGCTTTGCCTCTTGTTTCTGAGCTGGGTAACACTAACCTGACCAAAGTGGGCCAGCTGGGAGAAAGTTTAGCAATGCTCTGCCCTGAGAGCACAGCCTGAGGATCATCATATAAAAACACAAGAAGCACGATGGATAATCACAGCTGAAAACTGAAATCATGCCCTTCTCCCCATTTTGCTCTACAGTTTCCTGGCCCCAGGAACAGCTCATGAATCCACTTCACCCAATTCACCACTTTGCTCCCCAAATTCTGTCCCTGCACTGTGAGAACTGTAACTGTTCACAGGGCTCTGCACACACCTGCCTGGGAAAGCACAGACCTCTCTGCTCACCTGAGCACACACTGACCAGCCCTGAGTAACAAGCCACCTAAACTTAGATTTGCTCAGCTGTAATTTGTTCTGGCTGCTCCCACAGCACCAATCAGCCATAACTCTATGCATGGATAAAACAAGAGACAGGATAAAGTTCAGATTTGAACTCTGTTTTGCCTTAAAGAACTGGCTGAGAGCTCTCCTCCTAAACCACAGGCTCCTACAAATCACAACTCATGCAAGGGCAATTTTAATATCTCCTTTTTAATGCAGCACTGGGGTGTATTTTCAAAAATCCCCAGGTTTCACAGGACTACCAGCTTCAGCAATTGCTCCCCTCCCCACAAGATCCCCCCTTTTCTGCCCTTGCACACTTGTTTATGTGGTCACATGGAGCATCAGGTCAGGAAAATTAAAATAACCCTATTTGTTTGGTCAGCAGCTGCTTAAGCATTCAACTCCAACAGTTAATGTCAGATGTTATATTAACATCAGTGTCAAATTTCTAGCCACAGCCACAGAAACACCAAAAAGGTAAAAATGCCAAATTAAAACCCAACCCCAAGAACATGCTGCACTACATTGCCAGGTTAATTAGCTCCTGGCCCTCTTCTACGACATTCCTTGCGTTCCATGCAAATATTTGTCCCAGATCTTGCCACCTGAAGAGCCCCATGGGCAAGCAAAGCAGGTTGGGTCAATAACATCTCATATTAACCTCTCCAAGACAAGGACTTTTTCTTCTCATCTGTAAAGCACCTGCCACGCACGTGACGATAAAAACAAGCCATTGCTTTACTGACTTTCATTCATGCATTCATGGAACAAGCAAGAGCCAGCACATCTGCAGGATATTAAAGGCCTTTTTTTTTTTTTTTTTTTCTCCAGCTTTTCTGGTTACTGTAGTTGCCTGGACACTGTAAGTGGTGTGCTAAGTGGTCTGAAAGATTATCTAGTGTCCTCTGGCTCCCAAGTGCCAAAGCTTTTCCCTGTGAAGCTGCCCCGTGCAGAATTCCAGCAGATTCAACAAGTTTCTCCTGCTTGCAAGATCTGCCTGGAACCACTTACAACAAACATCCCCACAGAAATGCTGTCAAACACTGCAGTTTCCCCTTTTCCAAACGACAGAAAAATCCTGCTAAAATACAACACTGAAATAGATCCCAGTTCCCACCCCTCTCTATTTACATTCCACTCTGAGCAAACACCTTTGTAGACAACCCCTGTAAATCACAAACACTAAAAACCCAATCCAGCTCCTTGACAAATTCAAGAGTAACTCAATCCTCCAGCTAGGAAATAATGCTCTATGCTCCCATATTGCTGGGAGAACAGATGAGGCCTTAAAAAACAAATAACAACCCATTATGTCCCTTCCTATCCCTCCAATACAAGCGACAAAACAGTAACAACAGGCTACTGTACCCTCTTTGCCACCATACACACTGAGCAGGGCTCATGCCTTGCAAACTCCTTAGAGAGAGGCCTTTGAAGGAGGAACCCGTATGTTATTCTGGTTTTTTATGAACTCCACCACCCTGGGAGGCATCGGCAGAAACAGTGATGGCACTTGGCTTGCAGGGTTTGCACCCCAGCGCCCAGTTCTGCCCACAGATCCCAGGGCAGTTAGTCGAAGGCTTTAGAAGGTAAATATTTAGACAGAAACGGTGCTGGAGGAGTCTTTAAAAGGCAAAGCTTGCTCGGCTTGCTGGTGAACCTACAATGATGTATATATATATAGATATAGATATAAAAATATATTCCCATCTGCTTTAACACTCTTGATGCCGCCTCCCTTGCCCTGCCCGGTGAGCAGGTCCCAGCCTTGCGCCGAAACCCCTCTGGAGGGACCCTCACCCGGCCACAGCCCCACGGCCTCGCCCGTGTTCCTCAGAGGCAGAGGAGCCCCAGCCAGGGGGTTATTCTTAAAAATAAATCAATATACTGAAGCAGGACACCCCCAACCCCCGGCTCCAGCCCCCACAAGCCGGGGAGCCTCCCCAGGCCGAGCCCGCGCTGAGGGGCCGCGCTCTGGGTCCCTCCGCGACCCCCGCCCGTGCCCGCGGCCTCACCCCGCTCGCGTCCCGCCCGGCGGCTCCTCCCGCTCCGGCTGTGGCCCCGCCCGCCCCGCTCCGGCTCCAGCTCCAGCTCCGGCTCCAGCTCCGGCTCCGGCTCCAGCTCCGGCTGCGGCCGCGGCTCCTCCCGCGGCGGGGCGGGCACGGCCAGGCTTCCGGCTTCCGGCAGGGCCCGGCCCGAACCGGGGCCCGTACACCGCCTGGGGAGCCAGCAAAACACGGGGAATACTGCTCAGGGAATCTATACACTGCCCGGGGAACCGCAGCACTGCCCG
>VZSR01002526.1:3871085-3885404 GCA_013398615.1 Brachypodius melanocephalos
GGCTGCAGATCTGCCCCTGTGCTCCCTCCTGGGGTCACTCTGGGCTCATCCCCCTTTGCAATCAGTTCCACATTGGCACCACTGCTCTGATCTTCCACTGTGTCCAGGATTACAGCCTCTCCCTGTTCTTGCGTGTCTTCACCACCCCCCTCTCCCTGCCTGAGCCCTGATTGCTGCAGATCAAGCACAAGCTCCTGTGGCAGCCCATGCTCACCCTGACCTTGGGCCTCCTCCTCCTCCAACTGAACAGCTCTTTCACCCTCTCCTCCCCATGGAGCCTCTGGGCTGAGACCCTGACGGGACGTCTTATCTTCCTGGACATCCTCTGCACTCCTTTCCAAAAATTCTTCCTTATCCTCCTGATCCAGGGGCTGCACATCTGAATCCACACTCTCTCCCTGCTCTGTCCCTGAGGATCCAGCCTCACCCAAAGGCTGCAGATCTGCCCCTGTGCTCCCTCCTGGGGTCACTCTGAGCTCATCCTCCTCTGCCATCAGCTGCACATTGGCACCACTGCCCTGGTCCTCAGCAGTGTCCAGCCTTTCAGCCTCTTCCCCTGGTTGCAGACCTGCCCCAGGCCCCTCTCCCTGATCCAGGGTCACCCCACTGGGATGAGGCACTGGCTCGTGTGGCAGCCCGTGCTCAGCATGTCCTTGTTCCCCCTCCTCTTCCTCATTGTCTTGGAGCTGAACAGCTCTTTTCCCCTTCCCTCCCTGGGGGCTTTCTGGGCTGAGACCCCCACAGAGCTGTAGATCTGCCTCCACCTGTTCCAGTGCCTGAGACTGAAGTGGGAAGAGCCCACACAAGTCTGTGCTGCCCACAGGTGTTTGTGCTTGGGAAGGACCCTCACTGTGCACTGCAGCAGCCCCCATTTCTTCTCCCAGCCCCACCTCTGGTTTATCCTTCTCCAGCTGCACACCTGGATCCACACCCCCTCCCTGCTCTGTCCTTGGGGGTCCAGCCTCATTCCAGACCTGCAGATCTGCCTCCACCTCTGCCAGCAGCTCCATGTTGGTGCTGCTCTGGGCCTCCATCCGTTCCACATCTGTTCCCTCTCCTCCTTGGCCGTGGGTGGGGGGCACAGCCACTGCCAGCATCTCCAAAGCACCCGCACTCCCTCTCCACCCTGCGCCTCCCCTGGCACACTCACCCTGCAGCTGCTGCTCTGCCTCCCTGGGCTCTGCTTTCTCCACCTCCTCTTCCTCGCCCCTGGCTCTGCTGCTCTCTGCACACTCAGCTGGGGCTGGCAGCACCTCCTGCACTTTGGAGTCCGTGGTCTCTCCCTGGGGCTGCACCTCTGTCCTGGCACGCTCCTCATCCAGCACTCCTGGGCCAGGAGCCGCTGTCACCTCAGGGACACCACCCCCATGGGCTCCTTCCATTTGTGCCTCATCCCAGGATGGTGGCTCTGGCTCCAGGTGCTCTCCCAGCTCAGTTTCCATTCCCAGTGCTGGCTCAGCCCATTCCTGCAGTGCTGTGCCCAGGGCCTGCCCACATTCACCCACAGTGCTGCCTGGCTGCTGCTCATCCATGCCAAGGCACTGTCCCTCTGCTATGCTTTCCTGCCCAGCCTCAGGTGGCCCCAGACCTGCCTCCAAGTTTTCTCTCTGCCTTATCTCCACTTCCTCAGCTTCTCCCAGGAGCTGTGGTTTTGCCCAGGCTGTTTTTTCCTGCAGCCGCTCTGCTCCCTCCACCTCCATCAGCACCTGCTCTCCTGCCTCCATGCTCTCTCCCAGATGCTCAGCCACATTTAGCACCATCTCCTCCACACCAGCACCCTTTCCCTGCAGCAATAACATCCTCTGTGCCTCCTCTGGGCTGTCTCCCTGCTCTGCCCCTGGCTCCTGAGCCGTGCAGTGCCCGGCTCCTGTGGACGCACCAGCCTGTGTCACATCTGGAGCACGGGGCTCAGCTGGGGCTGGTCCCTCTTGCAGGTCTCCTTCCAGCAGCTCATGGTGGACGTGGTCAGGGAGGGTCTCCTGCAGGAGCCCAGGGGTTGTTTCATGGGCTGTGGTGGCCTCTGGCCCCGTTTGGGGCTCAGAATTGTCCCAGGGAGTGTCTGCCAGGGCAGGGGGTGCACCCAGTGCCTGTGACTTCAGATGTTTGCTCAGAGCCGCTATTGCATCATTCATCTCTCTTAGCAAAGAGCTTTGGTCAGAGACACCTTCCTCTTTCAGAGATTCTGGGAAGGGGTCTTCTTCTGCAGAGCTTGCTTTCCGTGGGGCTCCTGATATGTGTATTTCTGCTGGCAGCACTTCCCAAACCCTGGAAAGGGCAGAAAATGGAGGCAATGAAGCAGCTCCCAGGTCAGGCTCCAGCTCCCTCCCATCCCCAGTCAGTCCCAGAGGGTCTCTGATGTACAGCCTCACCCCATCCCTCTCCAAACCTGATTTTATTTTCCCTCTGGGCGCCCTTGGACTTCACACAGGCAGCAATGCGGGCAGGAGAAAGGGGGATGCACACGCAGGCAGACCCAGGCCTGCACCCTGGCCTCTTCCCAGTACCCATATTGACATTATCAGACAGGAAAAGACAACTCTCAGCCAGGTAGAGCAAGTTCCTGAGCCAAGGGAGTGGGACAAGAGATGTGAGCTCCAGGGTGAGAGAGGAGTGGGTGGGAGAGGAGTGCTAAAAGGACAAAATATCATTGTTTGCCTGGGGAGGGTGGGGGGAGGGCCTGGGGCTCAGCCCCAGCTGGCAGACCCCAGGGGCACACATGGGAGCAGCAGGACCCCTTACACTTGGTGGGTGCCCTTGGTTTTGCTCTCGCTGCTCTGGGATCCCAGCCTGATCCGCATCTCGGAGCGGAACTTCTCGCTTGTCCCAGGGCTCAGCTGCAGGAAACAGGGTGGGAAGAGGAGAGAGGAAAATGGTTGGTGAGGGAGAATATCCACCTGAAAGGATGCAGAGTTGTCTGGCAGGTATCCAGCTGTACCCACCCAAAATCTGGAGGGTACCAGAAGTGAGGTGCTGCAACCCCATCCCTTCCCAAACAGCTGCACCAGCCCTGTTTGAGAGAGCTTTTAGGGGAGGCAGTGCTGCAGGAGCACCCTGTGCTCTTTGAGCTCCTCTGCAGTCCCAAACAGAACAGCACAAGGCCCTGGGCCCCCTGTCCTGTCCCCAAGCACCCAGCTGTACCTGTGGGGACATTGGCACCTCGATGGGTAACTCTGCCACCACTCTGCCCCTGCAAACACAGAGCACAAAGGTCAAAATGGGAACTCCATCCTCTTCACCACCTCCACCCCTGCACCAGGGCTCTCAGAGCAGATCAGCAAAACCCACAATCCTTGGATCAATCCTATTGAGCCCTCCTGGGTGAAGGACACCCCCGTCTCTCTGGCACTGCCCTGCAGGGACACATTCATGCTGATGGTCCTGCCTTTTCCCCTGGTGCTTTGCACACCAAACCATGATTAACCTGCACTGAATCACTGCGGCGGCTGAGGCCCATCCAGCTCATTCCCCATCCAGGAGGAAAAGACACGTGTGGGGACACACGAGTGACACACGGTCACCCAGGTGCTCACCCGGGCTCCCCCGTGTTCTCCCAAACCACTGTAGCCCTCATTGTCCTCAGGCGGCCCTGGGTGTGCTGCAGCTGCTGGTGCAGGAGCTGCAGGTGCTGCTCCAGTGCCCGGTTGCTCTCCTCCAGCTGCCGGTTTTCCGTGCTGGTGACTTGCTGGGAGCTCTGCAGGCTGCGGCAGCGCCGCTCCAGCTGTGGGATGGCAACCAGGACACTGAGAGCCCGCCAAAATCCCCCAAAGGATAACTCAGAACCCCCTGCTCTAGACACGGGGCTGAATTACAACCCCTCACCCTGAGGGTGGTGGGTGGGAAACTCAACCTGTGTCCTCTGGGGATAGAGGGGAATGTGGGGATGGGGGTGACAAATGTGGGGTAGAGGGTCCTGTGTGACAACCTGCAGCCAGGGCTGGTGGGACAGAGCAGTGCAGCCCCGTGGGGTTGTTACGGCACAGCCAGAGACCCCCGACACACAAAGGGGGGGTTGGCTCCAGCCCACCTCCATCTGCGCCGTGACCAAGCGCTGCACCTCCCTCTCGCTGGCATCCAGCACTCGCTGCAGCTCCTCGCCCTGCTGCTGGCTCCGGGCCGTGCTCTGGGGTGGCACAGGGACACCCACTCACCCATCGGCAGCTGCCGAGGGGGTTTGGGGGGCCGGCTCCCCCCCGGCAAGGGGACGGGAGCAGCCAGGGACCCACCTGCTGCTGCAGCCGCAGCTGCTCCTGCTGGATCTGCTGCTCCAGGACCTCGCAGAGCTGCTGCACGTCCTTGTCGTGCTCGGCCACCCGCCTGTGGCGACAACAGGGTCGGGGAGGGGTGTGAGACCCCGCTACAGGGGGTGCGGACCCCTGGGTCCCCACAGAGCCTTCGCGAGCCTCGGGCTGCGGCTGGGTTTGCCCGGAGGGTGTCCCTCAGCACGGATGTGGCCGGCAGGCCGAGTCCGGCCCTTTTGCCATCCCATCCATGACTGTAGAGGGAGCCCGACCCCAAACATTAGCAAAACCTCTGCTCCGGCCGCTGGTGGGTGTGCTGAAAGCAGCCGGATTTCTCCGCACGGCTGGGGTGGCCCTCCAGGGCCCCATCCCTGTCCCCAACCCTCCTGTCCTACCCCTGTGCACTGTCCTGGGTGGACTCACTTGTTCAGAGCCAGCTCCAAAGCCTCCTTCTCGCTCCTGGCTTCTTGGATGCGGTGCCTCATCTTGGCCAGGAACTCCTCCAGGTTGTCCAGCAGCTGGGGCTCATCCTGCCGGAGCTTCACCCAGAGCTGCCAGACCTCCTGTCTGCAGGGACAGGGGTGTTTCGGGGTGAGCATCCCCCCAAAACCCCAAAGCCAGGCCAGCTGAGTCATTAAACTCACACTTTTTGAGGTGTGTGAGGACAGATGAGCGCCTGGGTCACCGTGACCCTGCTCCTGTGCTCAGGACAGAGGCACCTCCGAGGCATCTCTGGGCTCCCTGCCTGGCTGGGGATCTCCTGCCCCGAGCCTTTCACCCTCTGGCCATCCTACAGGACACCCATGGGTGCCACGCAGGGCACTTACTCTTCAGAGAGGTTTCCTGTGCCCAGCTGCTCCATAAAGGCAGCGAAGTGTCTGCGCTCCTCGCTGTCCGCCCCTGGCAGCCCCGGGGAGGGCAGCACCAGCCGCACCCTCCGGGACGCTGTCTTCCGCCGCCGGTGCTCCCTGGCAGCTGTTTGGGAGCTCAGGAACTGCCCTGCTGACAGATATCCCAAATCCTGAGTGCCCAGGCAGGGCAACACCAAAGCCTGAATCCCAATGTTTCCCCCTCCACGGCTTCAACAAAGGGGTTCAGCACAACAGGAGCCTGCACCAGGTGAGCCAAGGGCTGAGAGCTGCTCATGGGGACAATTTATCCTGTGCCACACAGCAAAGGCAGCGTTTCACATCCCCCAGGAGAGCCCCGGGACCGTGGCAGGATCAGCCCGGGCTGCACTTACGGAGCCCGGCCGTGAACTCCTCTGTGCCCAAGCGCCCGGTGCCAGCGGCATCCAGCCCATCAAACACGAGCTCCAGCTCCTCCCTGCTGCACGGCAAACCTTCCTCCTGCAATCTCTAAAACCAAAGCAAATCAGGGTAAAAACCCACCCAATCACACCATCTCCAACACAGAATCTCCCACCCATCACACCACCCGGAACTGCCGGACCCCAGGACACAGCCCCGTCCTCACCTGCACGTCCGAGCGGGTGACAATTCCTGCCTGCTCCGTGTCCCTGTCGCTGAGGAGCTGCTGCACCCTCTGCACTATTTCAGATGCCCACGGTGGCTCCTCAGTGGGGCTGGGGGCTGGTGCTGGGTTCTCCCCGGAGCCCTCTCGGAGCTGCTTGCGCCGGCTGGAGCCCAAACGCCGGCCCTTGGCGGCCGCCCTGCGCTCGGACATGGCCCTGCCTGGGGGGACACCTTTGCTCCAGCCTGGTGGGACACAGAGGGACAGAGCTGGAAATTCACTTTGTGCTGTCAAGGGCCCGATTGCTGAGGAGGGTTTGGCAACAGGAAAGGAAGCTCTTATCTCTGATTGCATGGTGCAAATGGAGCCTTGATCCGCAGCAGTGACGGCTGCTCCTGCCAGGGGCTCCCAGCCATCCCAGGGGCTCCCAGCCATCCCAGGGGCTCCCAGCCCAGTTCCCAGCCATCCCAGGGGTTCCCAGCCATCCCAGGAGCTCTCAGCCATCCCAGGGGCTCCCAGCCATCCCAGGGGTTCCCAGCCATCCCAGGGGCTCCCAGCCATCCCAGGAGTTCCCAGCCCAGCTCCCAGCCCAGCTTCCAGCCATCCCAGGGGTTTCCAGCCATCCCAGGGGCTCCCAGCCATTCCAGGGGCTCCCAGCCCAGCTCCCAGCTGCTCAACAGCTTCTCCAGCCACCAGCCAAGCACCCATCCCAAATCTCGCCACGCTCTTCCCCGGCTGTGGAGGATGCACATGGCACCAGCACGGGCCACCCAGGAGGTGACACAGCCAAGAGGTGACACCAGCAAAGGACCAGCCAAGGTGATGCTGGAGGTCTGAGCAAGACGTGCTGGCTCCACCTGCCTGCTCAGAGCTCAGCAGCACTTTTTAAAATTCCTCCCCCAGTTTTCACAGCTGTGAGTCACCTCCGGGCTCTGCAGAGAGGTTTCCATCACGCTGCTGCTCGCCCAGGCTTGTGGGGCCTGAGCTGGGGACCCCCAGTGCCCTGTCCCCAGCCTGGGTGGGTGGCTGTGTCACCAACAGCCACCATGCCATCCCCAAGAGGGGCTGTTCTTTGTGTGGCAAAGCTGAAACCCCGAGGGAAGGAAACCACAGCTGTGGGGAGCGGTGACGCAGAGCCGGGGCCGTGCTCGCTCTGCCTGAGCCCAGCTCTCCACTCCCAGCCTGGGGAGCTCCTCCAGCCCTCTGCCCCCTTCCTTTTGCCACGAGAAACAGATCCTGCTAAATCCCAAAATAGGAACAGGACCCAAAAACAGCCCCAACCCCTTAAAGCAAGAAGGTCTTTGGGAGTTGCTGGAGTCCCGCAGGACCAGAAACATCTTTATGGTGGTGCCAGCCTCTCAGACAGCAGAAGTGGGAGCTCTGGGGGGCAGGGGGGTTGTTTAAGGCATGGAGATGCCCCTGGTTACCTGATCCAGCCCCAGAGCAGGTGAGCTGAGCCCACAGCATGATGGAGGCACTGAACAAGCAGGGGGATGGGATGGGATGGGATGGGATGGGATGGGATGGGATGGGATGGGATGGGATGGGATGGAGTCCATGGGATGGGATGGGACAGGAATTGTGCCCACCCCAGCCAAGCAGGGCTCCCCATGGCATCACCAGCTCGCAGTGTCCTGCCTCCCTCCACAGCACCCTGCACTACTCCCAGCCCTCAGAAAGGGCCCCCAGCCACAGCCCCTCACAGGCAGCAAGAAAAAGCCCCCTTGCATCACCAACAGTGAGAAAAACCCTTTATTCCCCTCACTTTTCTATTTCTCACGGTGATGCCCAAGCTACCCCCAGAGCAGCAGGACTTACCCTCCCCAGGTGCCGAGGGACTCTCAGTGCTGGGGCACACGAGGGGCTCCCCAGCTCAGAGGGGGCTCTGGTCCCACCCTGAGGGCCCCTGAGCTGCCCCGTGCCCCGCTCTCATCTCTCTTACTCAAGGCACTTTCCGTTCTGACACTCAACTGCCGGTGCTCACACATTTCCTGTTTGCTGCGTTGCAAGTGGGGTGTGGGAAGGACCCATCCAGAAGGTCAGGGTGCCCCCAAAGCCCCCAGATCCCAGGGCAGCTCTTCAAAGGCACTGTGGGTGTTTGGTGTGGGGGGAAAAACAGCAGACAAACAGCAAATGGTATTTTAAGACTCCAAATAACCCAGAACATAAGATTATCTATAACCCCTGGATTATAACAATTTACCAAAGACAGAATAACCTGAAAATCCTCCCTGTGGAGGCTCTTTGGCCCCAGAATTTGAAGATGTCCCCCCTGTGCTGATCTCTGATTTTTTTTTTTTTTTAAGGCTCCTGCCTGGATTATAAACTTGGCTCTAAACCCAGCACCAAACCCACAGGCTGCAGGCACTGTGCTTCAGGAGGGGATGGGGAATCAGATGAGCCACAGGCATTTTTCCTGTTCTTTAACTGCAAAATGTGAAGAGAATTCAGGCAGAAGGAAATGCTGTTATCTCTAGAGCATAACTCAAACAAGCACCCCCTGGTTTACAGCAGATCTGAGCCCAGGCTCCCAGGGCAGGAGCTGATGCCCCAACCCTCTCTGCCCCTCTAAACTGGTGAAATCCCTCACTGGGAACCACTCACACCCTGCTCATTTGCTGATTAACTTAACAAAGCAGCAGCCAGCTCAGGTCCATCCACTCCATCGGGGCATTCATGGGCCAACTAAAAGCTCAGCTGGTTCTTCTCCACACTCTGGGCAAAGCTGGTGCTGCTCACCCCAAAGTGAGGGATCCCCTCGGTCAGGCTGGGGGGCTCAGCATCCCCTCCCCTGCAGCCCTCTGCAATGTTTGCTGCTGCTCAGACAAGGCTGGAGTTTAGCTTTGCTTTCCCTAAGGATTTGAGGAGAAATTTTTCCCCTTTGAAGGGAAAAAAACCCCTAAATATCCTGGGGAGAGCTTGATTTGTGCCCTCTGCCCAGCGAGGTTCTGGCATCGTGCTTCCACTGGCAGAGCTGTGCTGGCAGTGAGTGCAGGGAGGATATGACCCAGGAATGATCCAACCCCAACGAGATGCTGGAAGGTGTCAGCGAAAAGGGATTGAATGTGGACAAGGGAAGGGACTCACCTGACCTTCCCCCCATGGGGGTTTGACCCTCAGCATCCCAACTCTGTGCTGAGGCCAGGCTGGGATGGGAGCAGCAAAACACAGCCTGGGTTGAAAGTGGGAGGTTTCCATCCATCCCCCAGCTGCTGGGAGCCCATCACTGTTTTGTGTCCCAAAGCTGGGGGGACACAACCTGGAGTGTCCCAGCTCCCTGGACCAGACCCTGCCTCTCCCCAGAGCCACAAACATGGACAAGGAGGTTTCACTGATTCATTTCTCATTTCTATTTCTCATTTCCTTCGTTGCTACTGCTCCTGGTAAATGGGAGGTGACAGCAGAGGGGAGCTGCTGGCAGCAGCCAGGGGGGTTTGGAAGCACTGACGTAAGGGGAAAGATTACAGGGGCTAAATCTGTAGGGTTTGACTCAGCAGCAGCTCAAAGGCTGAGTGTGTGTCAAGGGCCATGGGCCTGCACAGATGTCACCCCACACTCCAGGGACAGGCAGATGCTTCAGAGAGCCTCAGCTGATCAATGACCCGAGGTTGTTCATTGCCATCGACTTTCTTTTCATCTGGGTTCCTCCACAAATCAGGTGATTTCCTCACATTAACCTGAGGCTGCATCCAAGCCTTGCTCAGTCCTCCAAGGAAGCAACCAGTGGTAGAGACATCCCTGACTCCCAGGGGATCCCAGTCCCACCCAGGAAATGCCACTGCACGTTTCCACCAGCAGTGCCACCCCATGCTCTTGTGTCCCCATCCCAGTGTGGGTCACCCTTGTGGGACTGGGCCCCCAGCACCCCTTTAGAGGGGTAAGGGAGGGGAGCAGCTTGCCCAGGGCTAATGGCCACTTGCAAAGGGTGCTGAGGGTCAGGGGGAACAGGGTCACAGTGGGGAAGGGAAAATGATTGGGGCAGCAGAAGAGTCACTGTCATCCAGGGGTCCTCCAGGGACATCCCACACAGATGGCACTGGCTCCTGCTGGGGACATGGTGGCAGCACCAGACCACTGTCCCCAGGGAATGGGGTCAAGCACAGAGGTTGTGGCAAGGTTTTATCCCTCTCAGCCCTCACAAAGGCAGATCCCAGCTCAGGGCTGCACCCCCAGAGGGATCCCCAGCCCCTGGAACCCCCTCCTCCCCCAGCCAGACCCTGCTCCCAATCATCCATATTAACCCAGAATTCCTTTGCACAGGTGTTTATTCAGAGTTAACACTTACAGACAAACAGGTATTTCCCCTTTCCTTACATACACTCAATAGCATTTTTTAAAATATAAATAAACATTTAGTGCTGGGAGCTTGGCAGCTTCACCGACAGCAAAGTGCATCGTGGTGCAAGGTGGGAGATCAACCCTGTCCCTTTCCTTCCTGGGACCATCTTGCACCATTTTCCTGGGTCCAAATCCAGCAGAGCAGGAGATGAACCCCACAAAAGTGCCGAGACCTGACAGTGTCGAGTCCCTCAGGGACTCATCCTTCAGTGCTGGAACTGAGCAGCCTCTGCTCCAGGCCATCCCTTGGACCCAGAGCAGAGCCAGGTGAGGGTCCTCTCCCTGCCAGCCCCAAAGGAGAAAAAAAAGTCCAGGAAAACAAGCTACAATTCCTTATTTCAGCATCATCCCTGCTGGTGAGCAGGACTTCTTCCCAGAGGAGCCCAGCAGAGCCAGAGCAGGGGCTCCCCAGCCTGGTGCCAGGGGAAGCAGGGATGTGGGCACAAGCAGCACCACTAACGAGCCAACAACAAGGTGACAAAGTGGGATTTGGGGCCGGCTGAGTGCAGGGGATCCCAAAGCCTCTCAGGGGCAGTGTTGATCCCCCGGTGGCTGCTCCCAGTGAGTCACCCCAAGGAAGGGCTGCGCAGGGAACAGCTTCCCCTCCCCAGAGCCCTGGGAAGGAGCAGCCTCCACATCCCTGCTCCCACACACGGACAGTGCTCGGGTCCATCCTGTTGGGACACCCCCATGTGCCAGCAGCCGGGGCGTCCCAGGGCTCTACAATCCACACCAGCGACTTTCCTTAAAGATATCTGGTGCCACCAGGTGGCTGGGACACAAGTGTCCCCCAGGACCGGCCCCTAGGGAGGGGACAGACCACAGCTGGACAGCAGGACGGCACAAGGACGGTGTTTGACCCACTGCTGCAGGCAGGGCAGTGCCTCAGTCCCACCAGGCTCCTCTCAGTCCTCCTCCAGCCCCGCCGTGGGGCTCCTCCTCTACATTGCACACAGTGAAGGTCCCTCAGGACCCCAGAACTACTCATAAATAGGGAACTACAGACTCTACATTGTTTGGGTACAGATCAGCTCAGCACAGGGCAGGGGGGCCACGTTCAGCCCCAGCGTCGGAGCTGCCCCAGCGAGTCAGGGCCGGGGCCGGGCAGGGACGATCCTCCTCTTGGCACTGTAGAAGTCTGAAAGGAAGAAGGAAAGGGTTGGGAAATGTCTCCAGCCTGCTGGGAGCAGCAGGGCAGGGAGTGGGAGGTGTCCCCAGGGAGGGACCCCAAAATCAGCCCTGGTGGGCTTTGCCCTGAAGGCCCCATGCAAAGCTGCTGGAGGCAGAGCTGGAAGCTCTCATCATCTCTTCTGTTTGTCTCATCTGCAGCTCCACTCCAGGCCCTGACCATGGAGGACAGGAAGGAATTTTTCACTGTGAGGGAGGTGAGACACTGGCACAGGTTGCCCAGGGAGGTTCTGGATGCCCCAACCCTGGAAGTGTTCAAAGCCAGGTTGGATAAAGGCTTTGAGCCACCTGGTCGAGTGGGAGGTGTCCCTGCCCATGGGACCTTTAAGGTGATCTTTGAGGTCCATTCCAACTCCTTAATATTCTGTGACTCTATGATTGGGTCAGGCCATTGGAACTGAAGGTGATGAATTTGGGGGCATCTTCAGCTACAAAACCCACAGGCCCAATGCCAGACCCCTGCCCAAACCCCAGCAGCCAAAAGGCACCCAGCTGGTGGGCTCTTTCCCTTTGGAAGATGGGCTCTGCTTCCCTGGGAGAGATCCATGGAGGGTGGAACCCCTCCCCATGCCCAAGAGCCAGGCAGGGCTCTGGCAGCCCAGTCCCCTCTGTCTGTCCCTGCCATGACATCAATGCCACCAAGCCCCCAGGGGGTGACACCAACCCCCATTGCTCACCTTTGATCGTGGTCTGCCCACGCTTGAGGCTCTGCAGGGAACCAGCCTTGTAAACCTTGGGGCTCTGCTGAGACTCCTCGGGGCAAATCCTGCCAACGTGGTCCGTGGCGGGGACCCTGTGGGCCAAGGAGCTCCTGCTGTCGCTGCTGATGACAGCCCTGACCAGGCTGTGAACATCCTGGGGCGGCTGCTCGGCCACACGGATCCTCTCCCACTTGAACGGCCCTTCCAAGGGAGTCTCTGTCTCAAAGTTGAAGTTCCAGCGCTGCTGAGCTTCTTCCAGCTGTTGTCTTATCTTGTCCTCGAAGTCATGCTGGAGCTGCTCGTGGTCCACGGGGCCAAAGAGGTTCCTGCAGGCCTTGCTGCTGCACGGGCTCTGCCCAGCCCTGCTCTGGGACAGTGGCATCGTGGCAGCTGCGGGGAAACCAGAGCAGGTTACGGGGGTGGGGATGGCAGGAGCAAACCCAGGGGAGTGCTGGCCACCAGGGCAAAGCACTCGGTAGCCAAGGTGGGACAAGCTGGGCTGAGTCTGCACTGAGGGAGCCCAGAAGGGACTGACACATCTGGA
This sequence comes from Brachypodius melanocephalos, assembly GCA_013398615.1. Lineage (NCBI taxonomy): Eukaryota > Metazoa > Chordata > Aves > Passeriformes > Pycnonotidae > Brachypodius > Brachypodius melanocephalos. Next base: position 3,883,568 of record VZSR01002526.1, read on the forward strand.
CTCTGACTTTGGAGATTTTAGCAGAGGCTTGAGCATGGCTGAGGTCAGACACCGCCCGGTGTGACACAGGACAGGGAGGAAGGTGCAGATGTCAACGTTCCCTGTTCCTCCCCCATCAGTAAAAGTCCTGCCAGGTCAGAGCATCCAGCACCTCCACGCTGCCACAGGCACCACCCTCAACACCCCTCGGGGTGCCAACCTCAGAGCCACAGCAGGATGATGCTCCCCTGGTCCCAGACACTGCCCAAGCTGCTCATTCCCACTCCCATGCAGGCAAGGGCAAGTTGGCACACGGGCAAGTGAAGCAACAGGATGTTTTTCTGGCCAGTTTCTTCATCCCAAGAACCCAGACCCGGCGGTAAGGAAACCTTCAAGCAACTGCAAGAACATGCCACAGGCTTGACCACTTTTTTAACCACCCTCCTTATCTGCAAGGAGCTGTTGGGTAACCAGAAACAAGACCTTGTTTGTTTTTTTTCAAATCGGTGCCAAAAGCCTTGACCTTCCCAGTAAGTGACAAAGCCTTTCCATCCAAGCAGTCCTTCCCCTGACACGTGGGAATAATTGACCCCTCACTACAGCCCCACTTATGAGGAACCTCGACACAGAATCGGAATTGTTAAGGTTGGAAAACACCTCCAGGATCATCGAGTCCAGCTGATAAGAGTCAGCACTGCTCTGAGGTTTGAGTTTTCAGAGCTAAGGCTTGCCCCTGCTGGGACAGCCACACTCATTAAATCAGCTTAAAAAAGGAAGATTCACAGCTCCCATTTCCCACCTAATCTGAGACTCCCAAAGCCAGGCCACAAAAGATCCTCCCCATCCCCAAACTTCCTCAAGGAGTGAGGTCTCAGCCTCCAGCAGGGAAGATTTCTCCCCAAATTCAGCACCTGCAGCCCCTCTGGATTGCCTGTGCCACATTGTCTTCCCCACATTCCACTCCCTGAAGGTGCAAGGAATGACTGGATGTGGCACTCAGAGCTCTGGTCTGGTTGACAAGGTGAGGGTCCATCAGAGGTTGGACTCGAGGATCTTGGAGGTCTTTTCCAACCTTAATGATCTGATGATCCTGTTACCAGGCATGGCCCCAGCACGGTGTGCCAGGGAGCAGCTGGGGAGTGCCCAGCCCAGGGGCTGGGGGGCCACGTTCAGTCTCTGGGGCCACCCCTGTGGGCACCCTGTGCTCAGACTCAGCATCCTCGAGTAAAAATAGAAATCCTGCTTCCTATCTCTGGGCAGTCTGAGCACAGACAAGGGTGACCTCACTGCCAGGCAAGTCCCAGCATGTCCAGGCAAGCCCGGGCAGGTAGCGGGAGGGGGACTTGTTCCGTCACCCTGACCAGACACCCCCCAGCCCTCCCCGCCTTCGTCACGAGCCGATGTCCCCATCCTCAGGTCACCGACGCGACTCAGGTGCCACCCTGGAGCCTCAAGATAACACCCTGGCCCTGACTCACGGCTGCCAAAGCCACCAATGAGGGCGGGGCCAGGGCCGGGTCATCGTCCCCTCCCATGGGGCTGGTGCCGCTTCCAGCGACCTCTGCCCAGCAAGAGCTCCGAGGCTCCCGGGAGCCGCCGCGAACCCCGAGAATTGGGCGAGGAAGTAGCAGGTGCACGGCCACATTAAAACCTCACCCAGCCGAGCTGGGTGATGAGAGCACCCCTGGGGAACACCCAGCGGGGCTCCACAGACACCTGCGACATTCAGCAACAGTCACAGCAGTTTGGGGAAGGCTGGGCGGGCAGGAGGGGCTGAGGGGCACCAGCACCCGGGAGGGGCTGAAGGCACTGATCCCGCGCAGAGAACACCCGGCTCATGACACCGATGGGCTCGGGA
>VZSR01002526.1:3885504-3902685 GCA_013398615.1 Brachypodius melanocephalos
CCAGGCGGAGCCGCCCCCGCTACGGCGCTTCCTGTGCTCCAGACCCCGGCATTTCCCAGGGAATCCGGCGCTCGCCCTCCCTCCCCGGCCAGCGAAGGAGCGGAGCCGCCCACACTCACCGCCGTTCCTCCGTGTATGTCACGGCGCGCCGCTTCTTTGCTTTTAATAGCAGAGGGCGGGGCAGGGAGGGGCCGGGCCCGGGATTTCCCTCCGCCCCGGTCCCGCCTGTGTCCCCTCGCCTCTCCCGCCACTTCCTGTCGCATCCCGGTTCCCGGTCCCGGGAATGTGCGCGGTGCCAGGGGAGACCCTGGCATGCCAGGACCATGGGCACCGGGACCCCTTCCTAGGGAGGGCGGGTCCCGTGTCAGGGAATACAGGGACACCCCGTCCTTGGGGAGGGCCAGGGCTCCCCTATAGCAGGAGATGGAGGTACCCCCATCAGGGGATAGGGGAAACCCCCATCAGGGACTTGGCATCAGGGAGCAGAGGGAAACCTCAGCCAGGACACACAGGGCCCTCCTTCCTGGGAGGTGCAGAGATCTTCCCCATCAGGGAACACAGGGACACCCCCACCCCCCCACCCCCCCCACCATGAGGAAATGCAGAGAACCCGTTCCTAGAGGGGTCAGGGGACAGGGAGACGCCTCCATGAGGGATGCAGGAACCTCCTTGTTAGAAGATGCAAGGAGCCCCCAGCAGTGGATGCAGGGATGCCACATTCCAGCCGGGAGATGCCGGAGTTCAGCCGGCCCGAAGGGGGTCCCGTCCTGCCCAGGCTGTCCCACCCACCAGGCCACTGTAAGAGGAGATTAATGGTTAAGGAAGGGGTGGCTCAGCCCCTCGAGGTGCAACCTGAGAACCGCACGGTGATGATTCTCCCCTGGCCCCCACGCACTGCCCAACCCATCCCGGGCTGCCCCCGGCCTCTCCAGCTGGATTGTCTCCCCTAAGGCTGGCTCTGCTCCACCAGCTGAATCCCAGCACCCGCTGTGGGTGTTTGGAGTAGGATCTGCTGCTCTGAGTCCTGCAGATGTCCAGGCAGGGATGAGGAGGAGGAACAAGTCTCTGCATGTCCTGCAGGAACCTGTGGCAAAGATTTGAGGGGATCTGTGGCTTAGCTGGAAAATGCATCCAAGCCCATAGGCAGGAAAGGTGTGAAGCCAGGGCAGCTTCTGCTGGAGGTGCTCTGCGGGGCTGGAGGGCACCTGCCCTGAGCCTGGTCCATGGCTCCATCCCTGCCCTGCAGGGAGAAGGGAAGGGATGCCCTTGGAGCCAGCCCAGCGGGGCACAGGGGCACAGGGGCCGTGTCCTGCAGCCCCTCCCAGCCCAGACCCCATGGCTTGGGCACACAAACACAACCTGCTCCCGTGGGCACAGGGAGGTGACAGCACAATGCCAAGTGACAAAGGCCATGTTCAAGTGATCCCTTGGGAATGCCAGGCCTCCTTAAAAGCCCCTGGAGGCACCGAGTGCCGGGGTGCTGAGGAGGACCTTGGTGTGCAGACCACTCCTGCTTTTTCCAGCTGGACCAGCAGCTTCCCACTGGCTGGAGCAGCTGGGAGATGTGTTTGGGCATGTTTGGCTGGAGGCTGCCACATGCTGCACGAGGATTTTGCAATCACTTGTCTTCATTCTGTGGAGCTGGGCTGTGCCAAGGTGCTGGGATTTGTATCAGTGGTGGCTGCTCAGCCCCGTGGCTGCCTCCAGGGATTGGACAGGAAAGGTGAAAGGAGGATGAGGAACGGGAAATCATCTTAAATTCATACTACACACTGCTGAAAATCCATCCTGGAAAGCTGCAGTCTGGATTTAAAGGCTCCAAAATTAATCCTCTTTCTATTTGTAATAGGCAGGGAGAGGAGGGGGCAAGTTGGGACATGACAGCTGTCCCTGTTTTTTCCATCTGGGAACGATTTCTGCTCCTGGGTGCAAGAAGCAGCCTTCAGAGCCTCACTGCAGAGGTGGCTGTGGCACTGGGTGGTTGTGGATCATTTCCTTGCCAAGCTCCAGCTCTGCTCCAGCGGCAGGTGCGGGTTTGCTCCCTCTGGATGTGAGGGATGCAATCGGCACCGCCCCAGCCGTAACACTCCGGGTCAGTGCAGCTCCAGTGCCACCTGGGACTCTGGGATGGAGCAGCATTCACCTGACGATGCTCTCTGCTTAAAACAAATCCCTTTTTTTTCCATAAAAGGCCCCCGCCGTGCACAGAAGGAAATGGGAACATCAAACCTGCAGCTTTTTGAAGTGGCAGAGGAAGGAGCTTGTGCAACCCAGATCGGCCCCACAGCCACTGATGCAAGAGTGAGGGATTCAAAAAGTGAGATAACCGACCAGCCTGACTGCTGGGAACATCCCAGTTACACCAGGGATTCATCCCAGGACTAAACCAGTGAGAAAATCAATCTGACATAGATTTTCCCCTTAGGAAAGTAACTCTGTGGTTCTCTCAGTGATCTTTTTTGTGGGGTGAGGGTTCACTCCCCACACCCTGGGCTGGCATGGGGGGGTATGGGCAGATTTCTGCCTCTTGCAAGCTCCACTCTCGCTTCCCTTCCCCCGGGAGAGGGGAGCTCCGGCTGCGCCGGCATCGGAGGAGAGACCTCAGCCAAGTGGGTTTTTGGAAATGGGAAGTGGGGAGAGGGATGGCGTCAGGGTCTGGGTCAGGAAGTCCATGGGCACGTCTGCAGTGGCATTAACTGAGAAAAAAGGGGAGGGGAGTGGGGGGAAGAGTGATTAAGAAGGCGATACAGGAACTAAAAAAAAATATAGAAAATCCCAAAGGTGATTCATGGTGTTTGATCCCACAAGACGGAGGAGGAGGAGGAGGGCAGACACGGGACTGGGGACCAGGATCAACGCCGAGGGCTGATGGGCTATTTCCTTCTCACCATTTATAGCCACAGTGTGGGATCTGTCACCTCCCCTGTTCCAGGCTCGCCCTCCCCAAGGGTCCCAAACCCCCACCCGGGAGGGGTGTGGTCGTGGGAGAATCCCTGTTTATAATTTCCTTGAATAACACGTCTCAATGCCTGGAAGCAAAAGGAGTATATTAAACCACTGCATATTTCACAGCCTTCAAAGGAGCCTCCTTCCCAGCACCGGGGGCACTCAAACACTGAGCAGCAGCCGCTGCCTCAGGCAGGGAGCCCTCGGGAGCATTTAATTCCCAGGGGATCTCCCCAGGTGGGTCCCGCAGCAGCCGAAGGGAGTGGAAGCCTCTGCAGCCACGGAAGCAAACACATTACTCACGGCAGGCAGAGCCGGAGTGTGACTCAGCCCATCCTCGGCACCTCCAGGGATCTGTCAGGGAACGTGCCTGGGCACATCGCTGCTGACTCCGAGTCTCGTCCCTGTCCCGTGTCCTCCTCTGACTCGGGAAGCAGCGCCCCCAAAAGCCACGGGGACACGGGTGGGAGTTCCAGCGTGGGGCAGGGAACAGCTTGGATCGGCTGGAATAATCAGGGTTAAAATGCTCCAGCCTTGGACAGGATGGAGAACAGGGAAATGTGGCTTCATGGAAGTGTGTCTACAGTAGTAACACACTGAGGTCCACCCGTGCCCATCAGGACTCTTTTAAATGCACACAAATTCCTGCGTGTAGGGATTTTACAGGGTTTTGAGATTTAGTGGTCAAAGGTCTGTGTGAAGAGCTTTTTTGGGGTGGGGATGTAATATTCTTGTTAGATCAACCAGCACAGAAGGAAAAACAGCAAAGATTTGGGCAGATGAGCATGCCTCAGGTCTTTGGGAATGGAGATGGCAGAAACCAGGGCACACTTATTTTTCAAGGTGAGATAAACGTAAATTCTGCAAAAAGTGAATATCTATCCAGGGAAACACGCTGAAAAATGGGAGGAACTAACACAGGACCTCTGCCCCAGCATGGAAAGTGGAGATGAGCACATGGGGTTGGGGTTCAGTCCTGCAGAACACACCATCCTACACCCCAAAAGTCCACCCAGGGCTGTGTCCCACTCCATGGGGCACAGGGGTGATTTTTTTTTCCTCTCCTCAAACAGCTTTTATTTGCCAGAACATCCCAGGCAGGTGGAAATCACTGGACTCAGGACAGCAGATTGCCAGTGACAAAGTCCTGACTATTCCGGCACTAAAAACCCTCTTCAGCAAGATTCAAATCACCAAGAGTTTTTTCTGTGGGTTTTTTTTTTTTATTATCTCTGCTAACAAGATTTTTTCTTTTAAGTGGGAATCGTGAAGGCTCTTAATGAAACCCTCACGCTCCAGCAGAAGTCTAAATGAACCCAGTGTTCGGCTGGAGGGCGTTTATATCCCAGCGAAGCCTGTTTTCCCATCAGCTCTTTGAAGTGCCCAATTAAGTGATTTTATACTAATAGGATTTTCCCAGGAAAGAAAGACAAGAATGACAAAACGCTGAATGCTTGATTAACTCTGCCCCTAAAAGAACTCGGATCGTGTTAATTGACTGTTCCCCTGCCATATCCAGCCCTTGTTTGCCCCATTTATGAAGGCATTTTGATGAGACACCAGACTCAGCAGAGTGGAAATAGAGTCCCACCAAGCACAAATGGGGGATGAGACAGTCCTAAAACAAGGCCTTTGCTTACTGGAAATATTCCTGGATGCGAGAGCCAGGCTATGAATCGGTCGCTTCATTCGGCCCCTCACTCATTTTCATCCAAGATTGTTTTTAGCCCCATTCATAGTCATTAACGTAATTGCTTCACTGACTTTCCATGAGCAGCTTGGAAGCTTTGTGGGGTTTTTTTGCTGGCAGCAAAGGCCTCATTGTTCCGAGTACGGCTGCAGTACCTGGCTCCAAAGCCTGCACCCGGCTGTCCCTTTATTCCCTTGCTGCTCCACCTCATTGCCCACGGCCCCGGAGCGCGGCAGGACGGGGCAGACGCCCGGAGGGGACACAGACATCCCGCTGGGAACCGGGGCCAGCGGCTCCAGCCTCTGGCAGAGCTTCCTGCAGGGAATCAGCTCCATCCAAAACGCCCACTGGGGGTTATTTTGCAGCCAGCAGCTCCCCACGGGCATCTCAGGGCAGGGGGAGAAACAGCTGGACCTTACCCAGGAGGATAAGGAAGTGGAGGGAGCATGGGGCAGGATTGCTCCTGTCCCTGCAGCTCAAGGTGCCCAGCCCTCGGAGCAGCCGAGCTCGTGGAAGCTGTCAACGGATGTAACTCCTTCCCAATGCACAGCACGTGTGGCACGGTGCTGCTGATGAGGGATTTGTTGCTCTCCAAGCCATGGGATGGTTTGAAATCCACTGGGAGCTCCATCTCGCCCTTTATAGCTGTGAGAAGGAGGTGAGAAGGGGGAGCTCTCACTAAGCACTTGCTCAGGATGTCATCTCTGATACAACTGCGATTCCACGGGGCACCTTCTGCCTGGAGCACCCAGACACCAGGATGGGGCATCTCCACTCTCAAATGCTGGGAGTTTGGGCTTGTCCCACACAAACCTGGGCTCTGGGATGTGGGTGCTGCCCCGCTCGCCCATCCCAACAGCCGCTGTCTCAGCGTGTGTCACCATCTCCTGGGATCTCCAGTCACACCTTTCGGGAATGCCCCAGTCCAGCACAGCCTCGTGATTCACTTTGCCCTTGTGCTGGGAGGCGAGGAGTGGGGCTGGGCGGGGGCAGAGGGAGGGAAGGGGCAGAGCCAGGGGCAAGGCAGACCCTGAAGGTGTCATGAAATGGGATCTGGAGGAGGGCAGGAGCAGGACCCTGGCCACAGACAGACGGACAGACAGACAGAGCCCTGCTCTGCACAGTGACTCGCGCATAGCCCGCAGCAGAGCAGAGGTAATGGGAGGGGACAGCTGAGGTGGCAATAAAGGCAGGGGTGATGATATGGCAGCCACCACCTTGACACCGGGGTAAGGGCTGATTGCACTTTCCCTCCTACATGTCAGTCAGGCAGAGCAGGATTTCCAGCAATGGGGATGAAGGAGCAGCTTCCACCCCACTGCCCCCCGCTGGTCCTGACCCCGAGCTGGGCCATGGGGATGGACATGCTCCACACACTAGAGGGGCTTTAGTTCCACAGAGATTAAAGCTGGGGAGTTCCAGGTGCCAAAATAAAACCTTTTCTCTTTCAGTTCCAGAAGAAAAAAGAAAATTTGCTGGAACTTGGAGCTGTGGTCAGCAGTGCCACAGAGGCTGGAAAGAGAGTTTGAAATGCTCTGTACTTCACCCACCAGCAGTGATGCTGCACCGGAGCCCTTCCCACCTCTGCACAAATCCCCAGCTTTGCAGAACACTGATTTACAGATTATCAACTGTAAATCCACCAAGAGAGCAGGAGGGAGACAAAGGGAGAGGGATATTGTAAATCTGGGAAGTGCCCCATCCCCTGTGCTGGGCACTGCTAAGGCCACACCTTGAGCATTGTGTTCAGTTTTGGGCCCCTCACAACACGAAAGACATTGAGGGGCTGGAGCGTGTCCAGAGAATGGAACAGAGCTGGGGAAGGGGCTGGAGCCTCAGGAGCAGCTGAGAGACCTGGGAGGGCTCAGCCTGGAGAAAAGGAGGCTCAGGGGGCCCTTCTGGCTCTGCACAACTCCCTGACAGGAGGGGGCAACCAGGAGGGCATCAGGCTCTGCTCCCAAGGAACATGGACATGGGGAGAGGAAATGGTCTCAAGCTGCACCAGAAATTTAGTTTGGATATTAGCAAAAATTCCTTTACCAGAAGGGTTGTCAAGCATAGGCACAGGCTGTCCAGGGCAGTGGCAGAGTCACCATCCCTGTAAGTATTTTTTAAAAAGTGTGGATGTTGTACCTAGGGACATGGGTTAGTGTTGGAACTGGCAGTGCTTGGAACAGTTGGATTCTATGATCTTAGAGGGCTTTTCCAACCTAAATGATTTCATGATTCTATGAAGCATGAAATCATGAAAATATCTATAGATCAAAAAATACCCCACAGGTCCCTGTCAAACATTCCCTGCACAGGGGAACTCCTGACTCCAAATCTGGTGGAGTTTCATGCACGAGTTTCTGGGCAGCACGTGTCAGCCAGGCAGCTGCAAGGACAATTTGGCAGGAGTGGCAGCAAACCACACCTGGAGCTTATCTCTCCAGCTGGGGCAACCTCCTCCCACAAAGTTTATAGTACAAGTGCATGAAAAGCTGATCAATCCAGCAGCAGGAAGAGCAGCACCCAGTACAGGAGGTGTAATAACACTGGTGTTGGGCAGAAATCCTTCCCTGCAATGAGGCTGAAGTCCTGGCACAGGGTGCCCAAAGAAGCTGCGGCTGTGCCATCCCTGGAAGTGTCCAAGGCCAGGTTGGATGAGGTTTGGAGCAACCTGGGATAGTGGAAGGTTTTCCTGCCCATGGCAGGGGGTGGAAAAAAAAAGAGTTTTAAGGTCTCTCCCAACCCAAACCAGTCTGGGATTCCCTTAAACACTGACTGCAAACACTTTGTATCAAATGCTGACAGCAAACCCTCCATCAGCAGGGAGGGCTGGGACAGTGCCCGGGCTTCCTGCTGAAAATTTTTGAATATTCATGTTCTAATATTTGTGTTCTAAGCAGCTTCTGCCCACGAGGAGATAATGCCTCTCTCACAGCTGGCAGGGGTGATCTTCCCAAGTGACAGCCCGGGTGACACAGTGCCCCACCCTGAGACCGCTGCTGCACCCCGATAGCGCGGTCCCGACCAAGCGCTGGTGCTGCCCAGGGCTGTCACACACCTCGGCGTGTTTTGGGGGTGGCACCAGGCAGGGGCACATCACAACCTCTGTGTTATCCAGCAAAATGCCCAAGAACAGCGTGGCTGTAGCAGGAGGGATCTCCTCACAGTCAGGGAGCTTGTGGAGTGACACTACTGGACATGGTGACAGGATCCAGAGGGGAAGGAGGTACACTTCCCTTTCCTGGCTGGGATCACTCCCACAGAAAATCTCATGGCTAAAATGACTTAAGAGTACCAAGCAGAAACACCACCCGAATCAATGTGAAGATCTGTTCAACTCCAAATTATGTCAGCCACTAAATTATTAAATAACTGCCAAATGAATCACTTGGGAACGAACATAGCGTTCCTCTTGCATGTCTATTTTATATTTGTCTGGATCCCATGTTTATTTTAGTCCCCAGCCGTGTTTGTTTGAAAGGCATTAACAGAGGAACTCATGGCCATGCCCCAGTGAAACTGCAGAAACGAAAGACCAACCCCAAACAGTGATGGTGTTTCGAGGAAGCCAGAACACTTCTCATGTGAGAGCCTGGGATAAGGCTTCAGCTCTGGCAAGCTCCCGACTGACCGACTGCAAAGCATGGCCAAGCAAAAATTGGCTTTATTGTGCCTTTTTGGAGCAGGCTGAGATGTGAAGCTGGAGGCAACTGCATTCCAGCAGCAGGGCAGTGGGTGCCGCCTCTTTACGGCAGGTCCTGGCACTGGGCCATCGCCCCGTGCACGAGCTAAGGTCGAACCGGAGCAACTGGAACTGCACTCCTACCCTTCAGCCTTTTGTTTGCAAAAGGAGTTGATGCTCCAGTTTTTTTCTTTTTTTTTTTTTTTAATTTTTTCTTTTCCAACCAAGAGACTCTGCACTACAACAGCACCAGAGCAGATTGATCTGTGGTGGGGACTGCAGCTCAGGTTCTGGGACAATATTTCTGGGGGCAGGATTTGAACATGGGTACAGGGACAGGGATTAAATCCAGCAGAAATAAGTTTGTCCAGCATTCAGCCACTTTGAGGATCTGTGTATCAGGAGACATTGAGGCAGCTCAAGGTGATGAGATCATGGCAAATGAAAGTAAAACTGGAAAATGAACAGAGGTGATAACAGCAGTAAAAAGCTACAGAAGTGCTCAGGCACTGCTGGGGGAATGGTTGGACTCAATGTTAGAAGGCTTTTCCACCCTTAGCGATTGTATGATTCTACTAATAAACACAAAACCCTGAAAACATCTATAGGTTAAAAAATCCTTCCAGCACTGGGTTCTGCTGGCAGATCCCCACCAAAGCAGGACAGGTTCAGAGGTGTGAGGTATAACCTGCCCCAGGCTGCTGCAGATCCATGGGCAGTGTGGGGTCTCTCTGGTTTCTCTGACTGCAAAAAGAAGGAAATGCAAAGGCAGAGGATGAGATGCAAGGCCCTTCCAGCATCAGTTCCCGCTGAGTTCCCAGAGTCCTCCGCTGTGGCTGGAGACAGAAGAGCAAAGCTCCAGAACCAGACTGGTTTTGGAGGATGAAGGGGGTAACACAGCACACCTGTTTGTCCGAGAGTAAAAAAGGTCTTCTGTCACAGAGCAACCTTAGGCTCTGGACTTCTGCAGCTCCTCTCTGCTCTCAAATTTGATAGAGGAGAAAGCAGAAATTGCCAGTCTGCACCTCTGGACTGGGATTTGGTATAGGGAAGCAGCAATCCTTCCCAAGGCTCAGATTTGAAATCAACACTGGGTATGATCCATACTGGCTCCCTTCAGCTTTCTGAACAGGGTCACCTCTCAAAGGATTAGGTACCCTAAAACCTGGTGAATTTGACTGGAACAGACAAAAACTGATTTTTCAAGGGATTTTTTTTCCTTCCTTTTCTCCAGTTTTTGTCCTAAGTAGCACATGTGTATGGACATGTCATCCTGCACATGGAACAGCTCAACCAGAAGCACTGTCAGTATTTAGGAGGATCACAACTCCTCACCCAAGCTCAACCCTGTCTGAAGGCCAGTGGAACAAATCCCAACAAAAACAAGGACATCCTTAACCTCTCTGCTTTTATAAGTGCAAGGCACATTCTTAACATGATCTTTGGTTATAAACAAGGAGCAGCATGTACATAAAAAGAAAAAAACAAGACGCTTTTCTTTGCAAACCCATTTGCACACAATGCTCTCCCCAGAGAGAGTGTATAAAATAACTGGGATGTGCTCTGGCACTGCTGAGGACCTCTGAGGATTAATTCCAGGATGCTTCTGCCTGAAGCAGGGGCAGTTAAACCTCTTTTCAGATTAGAAACAGTGTAAATCATTACTGTCAGAACCATGAAACCAGGCCCTGAAACAATCTGGAAGGTGTCAGGCAGCAGCAATTGCTCCATCACTGCAGGGATCTCCAGAGCAGGGCTGTGGCTGAGGTTCTGCCAAGGAGCCTCGGATACTGTCCCTCTGTCCTACCCTGGCAGGGACAAACTGCTTGGTGACACTTCGTGGTGTCAAAATCTTTGGGGAAAGGTGAGGGATGTCCCTGGCCTTAGAACATCAACACTTCCTGGTACATTCGAGAGCAAACTTTTTAAACACAACACTCCCAGGCTGGTCACTCCCTCAGACACGAAGGGGACGCCTGAAATCTACAAATGTGCTGGTACATCAAAAATAGCTCTTGCCACTTATACCCTGTGGGAAGGGCAATGTTTATACATATTTATACATTTCCCATCTTGCTCTAGAAGCTGTTCATTGTGTTCCCCTTCAAACCTCCACCTGATTATATAAAACAAACACACTTCTAAGGGGCAACTTCTTCATTTAGCTGAGGAGTAAAATAGTCAGAAACCTGAAACTGAAATGCTTCCAGTTCCACAGACTCTGTTACATATGAAAACCACAACCTGCTTCCCCACTGTCTCAGGCACTTCAGATTTCTCTCCCTGCAGTAGCTGAACTACTGAAGGCTCCTTGTTCCCGCAGGTGACCACAGGAGGAACGTCTGTGCCGGCAGAGGCACCGCGAGCTGTGACCCTTCCGCACACTGGCCACTGCCAGAGGCACGTAAAGAACGGGAAGGGAACCGAGCAGGGCCTGGGGCAGCCCCTCGGCCCCACCGGCCGGCCCGGAGCTGGGCTGCGGCGGCTGGAGAGCCAATAGGCCCGGGCCGGAGCCGCGCTGACCCCTGCCGGGCTCCGGCGGCACTGCACGGCCCGGCCCGGCTCCACCCGCTGCGCCCTCACCCTCTGCAGGTGAAACGGGGCCCTGCAAAAAACGGGGACGTGCCTGGGCCTTCCCAGCTCACCGCTGAGTCCCGATCCAGAGGCCGCTCGGCCTGTGAGTGCCGCTCGCAGCACCTGCGGCCACCCTGCCTTTCTGTGACACGAGGTGGGACACACAGCCACACACGGTCTTTAACTCACCAACAAACTCAGAGTCACTGAGGTTGGAAGACACCTCAGTCCAACCACAAGTAACACTAAGTCATTAAAAAAAAAAAAAAATCAATCCAGACACTGAGCTCAGCAAGCCAAAGGGGCAGCACTGGCACATCCTTCCCTTACAGCTTCACCATCACCCTGTCCCTGCTTGGAAACCACCAAGCAAAGGAAACTCCACCACCAGTGTTATCATGAGGGATTTAATCTAAACCATACAACTGAACCAATGGAGCACATCTCTGGAATACAGGTTCAAGGCCCTTGGGCAGTGTGGGAGCTTCACTTGCTCTCCAGCCATGCTGCATTTCTACAGGAAGTGAATCTTCAGGGTAAGTTTTGGTTTCCAGAGCAGCCATTTCCAAACTGAGATAGGATGAATATCTTAACTGCTGTTCCCAGCCTACAGCTGGCACACAAAGCCCATAGTGAACCTTTGCATCTCCAGCTGGTTTTCCAAGGAATCCCTACAGGGTTCACTGTCAGGCAGGAAGTCAGGTGGCATCAACAGGGCTTAGACTGCCACGGTGCAGTAACACCCTGCAGCTCACCAGGGACAGGTGAGCAGCTACAGCTGTGCTGGACACTACACAGGTGTGTTACAGCCAGGCAGGGTGACTCTCACAGCCAGGGACAAGTTAAATACTGAACAACGAGTTGTAACCAAAACTTTAATCCCAAGGATCTCACAAAAGACATTTTACAAGTGACATGAAAATTCTTGTACAGTAAAGAAATGTTTAATTACTAATGTTTACAATGTACCATTAGACATAACACATCCACTCCAAGTGTCAGTTCTGCTGTGGATTTGGTCTATTCAGAGCTTCTGGAATACATGATCAATCAACATTAAGGACTCTACTCACACCAAGTACAAAATGAACTGACCCTATAGCTAGAAAGTTTTATTTCATGGAATATAAAGCAGCTCAGTCAGAACTGGAGCTGGATGAAGCTGCAGCCCCCAACTCTTTTCCCTCCCTGTGCCACTGGTTCACTACTCTATTTCCCAGACCTGGGCCATGGAGCACCCATGTCCTGCTCTGCTTCTGGCCTGATGCCACAAGGAACACACCATCCCTGCACACTTCCTCCAGCTGAGCCCCAGCAACCCCCAGCCCAGCCCTGCCTTCCCAGCTACACAAAACAGACTGTTTGCCATTCCACACACTCACACCCCCCATGTCTAATGGTACATTGGAAAACCATTAATATTACAAATCATAGGATCTGCTCAGAACCATATACAGATTCACATCTTTACATTTGCCACCTGTTACAAGATACAAGGAACAAAGCAAGTTCAACAGCTAAAACATTTTAAAAATGCACCAAGCTTTATGAAGTTTCAAAACAAAACAATGTTCTGTACATACTCCTGGCCTCGGATCTCATGACTTCCTGTACACAGCTCCTTCCCACAGTCCTATTTCCTCTCATTTGACCTGGAACGACTGAAGAACAACAGACAGGTAACATTAGGATCAGCTGTCAGGAGCAGCAGATTTTCCTTTAAGCCCCCCAGCCACAATCAGCAGGTGGTATTTAAGCATTTTTAAAATACCGTTCATTCAATAAAACAGAGTATTTTATTAAGGTGAAGAATCTTCTGTGACACTAGAGGTGATTCTCCAGCAAGGCACAGGAAGTCATTTTTACATTTCCTCAGAACACACAAACACTGAAGGCTCTTCTTACCTGCGAGACCTGGAAAAGGAGCGAGAAGGCTTGTGGTTCCTCTCCCGTGAGAGTGATCTCTCTCTTCTTCTGTCTCTGGAGAGGGACCTGGAACAGATCACAACACCACACCATGAGAGCAAAGCTTAATCAGACCAAGGAGGAGCTTTCCTTCAGGAGTGAAGGTTTCTAACTATTCAACCAGGGAAGAATTATCAGCCTGAGCCAACAGCTTATAATGTGCTGTAAACAGGCATGCAGTACTTTGCAGAGGTTTCTTTTTGCAGAATTCCAACTAATCACATTCGGATTTATGGCTGGACTTAATCTTAAAAGTCTTTTACCACCTCAGGGCTCAATAATCCTATGCTCACAGTATCTGTGAGAGAGTAGCAGATTAACAATTAAACTTAAACTTGGGGAAAACTGACAGAAGACCTCAGGCAGCTGCAGAAAGGAAATTGCTTCCATTCTCAGATTGCTTCCACTGCTATCCCTGCAATCTCAAACAGCTCAGTAATTCCAGGCAAGCAATATGACAGAAGCAAATTTGTTTCCCTTTTACCACACTACTGATGGTGCACAGCCTACGTGTGGAGCTGTTTTGGGCTGTTCTTTTCAACCCTCCAGGTTGGAGCAGCTCATGAGGCAGGGATGGGGTTCGTACCTGCTGCGGCTCCGGGAAAAGCTTCTCCTTCGTGGTGATCTAGAACCAGAAAACAAAATATGAGGCACTTTATCCATTTGCTGAGATTCAATTGGGTGAGGCATTTCCCAACTTGTCAAACTCACTGTTGGGCCCAGGGAACGTGCCAAGAATAACTGGCATCCATCATCCAGTAAAAGGCATGGAAAGATTAGGCAGTAAAACCAAGCTCAGTGTGAACAGCACATTTCCAACCACGAATTCACTTAACTAAGAACGCGTCAGAGCAGAGTTGTCCAATGCAACACTTTCCATTTCAACTAAATACACTGCCCAGAACACCACACCAAAGTCCCACAGGTGGTTCCAAAAAAAAAAAAAAAAAAAAAAGAAAAAAAAAGCACAGAGCAAATGTTTTGGAACCCATGCAAGCCAAAAAGGTCCATAACAAGACATAAGAGATATCAAGTGGAAAAAAAAAAGTGAAAATGCGCTCAGTGTCAATATTGATGCCATTAAGTGCTACATTAGAACTGCATATTTGTGATTGTCATTTTTAATGCTATAGAGTGTGTTTAGACTATTTTCTTACAAAAAATAAAAAATTAAAAATATAACCTTAGCTCGGCCCAGTTCATCCCAAAAAGTAATTGTTTTAAGTTTTGAAAACTGTTAGTAAAACCATTTAAAGGTGATAGGATTTTTTTCTGGCAAGGAAAAGCTACATTTGTTAGAGCCTTATTAAAAATTTAGTTTGGCATCTCACATGCAAATATCCTGGTTTTTACATTATTCACAGTGTAAGAGCTTTCATATCACCCTTAAAAGTTTTCTCAAGCAACATATGTACGTTACCACTCAATTATGCACAGCCAGCCTTTGATTGAGAAAAGTAATTACTTATAAGCCGCTTACTCCTTATTTTAACCAGCAGTAAACTGTATAAGCAGGAAAAACTTACAAGTCTTTGGTTTCAACAAGCTAGAAATGGTGAGGTGAGGCTGCCGGACTGACTGCCAAGAAGAATTTGCTGAAAAGGTTTTGCCAGATGTTGCGTTGTATTTAGTTGGTTGGCGAAGGGGGTGTTGTGGATTTTTCCTGCTTTTTTGTTAGCCGAAGGCTGCTGCTGTAGTTGTTGTGAAGACATTTGGTAAATAAACAGCTGAGCTGATTGGCCGGGAATGTGTGGGCGGTCGAGGTGGCTGCTGCCGATTTGGTTAAGGTTGGAGAGAAGGCTGAGAGAAAACAGCATGCTCGGGAACCAAAGGGCGGTGCAACCTGACGACTGGCCATGCCTGGGTCATGTGAAACGACACCAGCCAAGCTGCATGGGGCGCGCTGGTCACATGACGCTGAAAGGGCTAGTTGGCTGGCTAATGCAGACTCAGAGGGTGGTGAGAAGAGACATGATGGTGACTCTGTAACGGGTTCATTTTTATTAATAGATGGACCAAAAAGCATAAAAAAAATGAAAAACAAGCCATCAGTACAACCATCTATTAGCTAACAAATACTCCTAATGTGTTATTTTTTTTTTCAACAGCAAAAGGGTAAGCTTGAAACCCTGGCTTGGGAGGACTTCACTCACCTGCCAGAGGTAAATTCAGTCCTGTAAAAACCACGGTGCACACTTAAACTGCCAGACAAACTAGCCTGGGTCGAAGAACGTGCCAGTTCCCAAAAATCCTGCTATATGCTAGAGCTGGGTTTGCAAACCTCAAGTGACAAGGTTGTCACAAGATGCTTTATCTCCATGCTAAGGCTTAAGTGTCAAGATTCCAGATGTTTAGAGCAACTGTTAATCTATTATTAAACAGCTGCCTGCTTGGGAAGTATTTAAGTTCTGCAAACAAAGTGGAAAAACCCATTGGTATGGAAATGCTAAACTGCTGTATGTTATGTTCTGCCATTATGGAGTAAAGGAAAGGAACAGCCTAAGTTGAAGTATGGGGAAGAAAGGGAAAGTGTGACTCGAAGATGAGCAGGTTTTAAGAGGAAGGAGGATAAGCCCAGGACAGAGGACACTGACTACCAACTGCACAGTCACCTAAGGACAAAAGCCAACAACATTCAACACAACTCGAGTTCACCTCGATTTTGTGGGGAGTTGATTTGGGGGTTTTTTTAGCATTTGCCATTTCCGAATCATGATCAGATAGATGAACGTCATCCATCAACATGCCTGTAACAAGCCTGCTTCTAGGATGCTACGTGGTAACTGTGCCAAGAGCTCTAGGATTGTGCTGTGCCCAGGTACCTGCGCCGAGGAGGGGGACTTCTCCTGCGATAATCATCCCGAGGACGCCGGCCCCACGACGGAGGGGGGCCACGGTTCCGACTCCGCTTCTCCCCGTTGGAGAGCTCCACCCGGACGCGACACCCGCACAGGGTTCTGGGAAGAGAGGGTGACGCTGGTTAGCATTCCCAGGGAGAAGGCAGCATGGAATAAAGCATATATGATGCAGAAAACGGAAAAAGAACAGAGAAGGGCAAAAATGTTCTGTCATCAAAGTCCCAAAGTCAGCTCCAGCATGACTGTGGGGGAGCCTTCCCTGGAAGTGTCCAAGGCCAGGTTGGATGGGGATTGGAGTAACCTGGTCTATCTAGTGGAAGATGTCCCTGCCCATGGCAGAGGATGGAACTGGATGGGCTTCCAGCCCAAACCATTCTGGGATTCTTTGGCAGACAAAAGATTTGGCTGCTTCTCAAAACTGCTGTGCCAGTAAAGCAGGCAGGGAAAGAGCAAAAGAGTCTTCATGATCAGTTTTACCTCTTTATAGTAACACCATCTGCAATTTAATTAACACACACAAAGAGATGTAAGTAATTTCTAACCTGGGAGTTCAACTGTGAAGTGCAAAATTAACCATTACAATGCTATTCATGAAGGGGGGCAGGGTTAGACGGGACATTGGGAAGAAATTCTTCCCTGTAAGGGTTGGGAGGCCTTACAGAAGCTGTGGCTGCCCCTGGAGCCCTGGAAGAGTCCAAAGATGGGGCTTGGAGCAGCCTGGGATAGTAGAAGGTGTCCCTGCCCATGGGGAGCATGGGAACTGGATGAGATTTGAGGTGCCTTGCAGGATTCTATTGCTGTACTCTAAGAACACTCTTATATAAATAAATAGCGCACAAGAAAGGTGCCAAGACTTTAGTCCTGCACTTCAAGCTTCACAATTTAAAACTGTATCACTACTACAATATGTTATACTTTGACCAGCCAAGCACACAAGCATACTTTACCTTCCATCTAGTTCTCTAACTGCATCAGCTGCATCTCGGGGATCTTCAAATTCCACAAAGGCAAAACCAGGAGGATTTCTCGCCACCCATACACTACGCAGTGGTCCATAGTAGCCAAAAGCTCGCTCTAATTCTGTTTTGTTGCCATTGTTTCCAAGGTTACCCACGTAGACCTTGCAGTCCAGCGGACAAGAGTCACGATGCATTGCTAGAATAACAATAAATTTATATATTCATAAATACATAAGTTCACATATTTAACACAGCACATGTGCTCGTTCACTTCCAAAGGAAGTCACTTTATTGGCTGCTTCCCCCTAAAACCTAAGCAGTGATACTTTCTGATGGAAACATTGCTTGGAAAGGCTGGGCGGAGTGGGAGAAGACTGTTAAAACCCAACAAGAAAAGAGAGCTGCTATGCCGCATCGTGATTAAAATTCACTATTTCGGGGAATTTCCTTTACTTTTACGGTTTAGATTTGAGAGGGGGAGGTGCCTGTGCCTCCCTTCCTGCTTAGCGCGGGGGG
>VZSR01002526.1:3902756-3917278 GCA_013398615.1 Brachypodius melanocephalos
CCGGATCGGGATTAGGATCAGGGCCATCCGCGCACGAACGGGGGAAGCGGGGGCAGCGCCATCTCCCGCCGCGCCCTGCCGGCAATGCCCGGGGACTCGCTCCGGAGCGGCTCCTCGGCGCGGCGTGAGGGACCAGCGCAGCCACCGGCGGGCGGGACACCGCCACACCGCCCCCGCGGCTCCCGCCCCGCCTCGCACGCCTCGGGGAGCAGGCCGAGAACGGGCTCCTCCCGGCAACCCGCGGCCTTCCCCGCCGTCTCCCCGCCCGGTTCCGTTCAGGGCCGCGGCAGCCGCCACCCCAGGCCTGGCGTTACAAAATGGCGGCTGCTCTTTGTTTGCCGCCGCCGCTTCCATCCGCCCTGCCGGGCACCGAGACCGCGGCTGCCGCCTCCCCCCCGCCCTCCGGGGTGAAGATCCTCACCGGTGCTCAGAGGGAGGGCGTGCCAAGGGAGCCCGCGCTAAATTCAGCCGACTCGACCCTCAGCGAGACCCCAGCTCCACTTTCCCTCACTGGACAAAATGGCGGCCAGCAACGACCCCGCCCGTTCTTATATAGTGCCAGTCCTCGCCCACGTGATACCAGGCGACAGCGAATCAGAAGGTGTCATTCCGCTGATTGACAGGTGACGTCGCGGTGCGCGCGCGGGTGGGTGGGATCTTGGCGGTAATGGCGGGAGCGCTGAGGCGGCCCCGCCCGGGCCCTTAAATCACTAACAGCCCCAAAACTGTTGTTTTTCTGGCCAGCATGGAAAATAAAGTTTGATTTCCTCATGTCTCTGTCTCGATGAGGTCCGCCCAGGTAGGGTTTACACCTGTGAGCGTTTCAATTCTCCCAGAGCCATTTCTCCCCGTGAACTTTAAATCAGTGTGCTGAGCAAACTGCTGTAAGGCAGAGTTTTTGGTAAATTTTATGTCCGGGCTTTGCTTACAGAGGCACAAAGGACGGAACTGAATTTCTTTTTTTTTTTAGTGCTTGGGAAAGCGAGAGGATTTGAATGGAGGAATTTTAGTTACAGATACACAGTGCTGTGGACGTGCTTTGCCAAACTCTCATTCATACGTGATGTTTGTACATACAACAAAGGTTTTAACCTCTAATTAAACAATTAACTTCCTCCAAAGGGGTTGCCTTAAATAAAAAGCCTGATTTCGGTTATCAGGTAATATAAGAAACCCACCCAGGGCTGTTGCTGCAATAACCTCCTAAAAACCTCCCTTTGCAGCCAGGCTGGATTTAATCCAGGCTTCAACTATTTGCCATGGTCCAGAGAAGAGAAATTTATCTGGTAGAGGTATAATTAATAATCCTTTAAATCGTATCATACACAAAAAGGCATTTTGAGTACAAATTAATGCTCGTTTACTATGCTTTCCAAGAAGGAACTGTGCAGAGGTTGGGGTGTCCTTGTCTACCAGAATTCCAGAAACCCAACTGGAATTAAAAACAACCAGCTGATATAATGAATCGGAATTTTCAAAAATCTTTTGCAGCATCCCCCATTATTTTTTAAGAGCTTTTTCTCACTAAAATCCTCCAAGGGTCAAAACAGGCCAAGGGACAGAAAATGATTTTGAGGCAATGAATGTTCCAAAGTATCTTTATTGTATGTACAGTTATCTGAGAGTCACCTGCCTTTAATTAAGGAAATCTAATCCCTTGTAATCTAAATTAACTGATGGTTAATTTCCTGAGGCAACACAAACAAAGGAAATAATTTGAAGATTGGAGCTGTTCACTTTGTGACTTCTTTGAGACGGTGATTTCCAGCACTCACCTCCCTCCTCCAAGGGGGTTTGCAGCATTCCTAGACCCTCCTCACATCACATAATGTACATTTCCAACATGATTGAAGTTTTGCAATAAAAGATATTAAAAAAAAAAAAAGAAAAAGAAACAGAACAAATATTAGAGAGCAACTTGGATAACCTCGTAATCCTAACAGAACCTTTAATTTCATCCCAAAGTTACACATGATGTATGAAGATAATTCCAAGTGACAGACCTGGGAACAAAGGATTTATTCAGCAGTCAGTTCACCTGCTGCAAAGCAAACAGAATGCTCAGCACTCACCTAGGACACATTACCTGCTCTATTCAAGCACTTCTTCCCTGGGGTTAAGCCTGTCACCACATTTTATAAATCACAGTCCGCAAAAATCGTGTCATCCAAACACAATCCATTTTCAGTTTGCTTTTGGCATTATTCAGAAACTAAACACGGCCCATCACCGGGATACAAGGCAGAGGGCAGAGTGTCCAGCCAAATTCCCAGAGCTGGGGTTGGGATGTGCCAGCACAGCCACACAACACTGGTGTCATTCCAAAGTCAGCAGTTTGATTATCCCCCCAAAGCTGGTCCCCAAACCAGCCCTCTGGATGTCACACATATGTGGAAGCTTTGTGCTACATTACTTCCCTCCTTCTTCCAAGTTTCTGAGTGTTTGGAAAATCCTGCTGCTTTGCACTTGCTGGCTTTTACCACTTGTGTCCAATATCCTTGTTTAAGCGTTTTATAACACCCCCAGACCAGGATCCAAGGCCACACTGATCTGGAGTAAGGTGTTGTAGTCAAATGTTGTCATGGTTTCTGAGGTTTCAGTCTCAGAGAGGAAAATGAACACATTCTAGACATTATGATTTCGAAGAAACCTCAGCTGTGTGAGCCAAAGTGAAGAGATCATAGAACCACAGAATATCTTGAGCTGGAAGGGACGCACAAGAACCATAAAAAATCTACTCCTGGCCCTTCACACAACACCCCCAAATCCCACCATGTGACTGAGAGCATTGTCCAAACACTCCTGGAGCTCTGGATACCTCAAGAGACAGATAATATTTACTGGAGAATATTCTATCTGCAAGAGGATCTCTTAGAGCTGCTCCTCGAGCAAAACCAGACACCAGTAAAACCAGTTATTTCATGGCACGGTTCTGCCCAGAGAAAGGGCTTTTGCTGGGAAATGTTATTGCTTGAACAGAACAGTAACTGGTGAAGGGGACACATCTTCAGTCAGAAAGCGACAGCACAGGCACATCTGAGCCTGCTGCTGTGAGGTTCCTGTGGATTTGCCCCATTTTCACATCCTGCCCATCGACCAGCCCTGCTGAAGGCTGTTTTCTGAAGAAACAGAAACTTACACAAGCCTGATCTTTAGATATGTTTCAGTGCGTCAGCTTATTCCCGCCCACGCTTATGTTTACAGGCTAAAAGTCCATTATTTCTTCACTTTTAAAACATATATTTTTACACTGTGGAAGCTTTTATCTCTACCTCAGACTTCATGTATCAAGAGAGTGAGACAACAGATTGTAATTTATATATCATAGACCCAAAGTAGGACACAGCACCAAGCAGGGGCACAGCATGTCCCCAGGACTCAGCACTTGGGGATTAATTAGTGTGATGTTTACCTGGATGACATTTAATTGCTCATCATTCATCCTCACCTTTCAAAGTATAAGGCTTCTGCCACTGCTTAGAAGAAGAAGAAGAACCCACTTGGGGTCTCATGTCTAAGCTATTGGCACCACAGTGACCTTCTCTTGCAGGGGCAGATCCCAGAGGGTTCCTTTTCATGGAGACAGGGCCCATGGCACTGGGAGACGTCCCTTGTTTTTACTCAGGTGAGGTCCTCAGGAGACTTCTGCAACACTGTGGAACCTGGGATAAGCTCAGAGAGAGCTCAGTGGGTGTTACAAAAGCAGCAAAAGCGACCTGAGGCTTTGTCTCAGCTTCACCTGGATTTGTTTTGCACACATGAAATATTCCATCTGGAGACTATTTTGGGCAGAAAAGAGAATCAGCCTCAGGCTTGGCTTCAGGATAGGTTTTGGAGGACAAAACACTCACCCTTGCTACCGCGTTCAGACAGAGCTGCAAGTCCCAAAAGCTTCTGTAGATCTGGCTTGAAATCAGAAAATGGAAAATGAAAACAGTGAGCCTGAGTCACTGCTGTTCAACTCTAATTTTAATTCCCTGGAAGATGGGAGTTTTCTCTGGAATGACGCAGTACATAGTGCTTAGGGGCCAGGATTTCAAACTGCTCCTGGAACAGTTTGCCCCCCTCCCAAATGGGATTGCTGGCACCTCTCCAGATGGCACAGGACGGACCCCAGGTGACACAGAAGAGCTAAAATCACCCAGAGGAAGTGGAAGCCTGGAATGAAATCCTGGGAGCTGAACTTCACCTCTTGAAATGGTTATGGAAGCCATGGGTCTGCTGGCTCTTTCCCTGGGGACAGAGAACTGGTGATGCCCCTGCAGTATCTCAAGTGCAGGTGTGATGGTGCCAAAATCTTTGTGGTTTGCTGTGAGATGTCATTTCCTTCCATCTCTGAGTGAGGGAGGCTGGGGGGGCAAACAGCCCTTCAGCAGCTGCTGCTTCTCCAACAGCTCAGGGCAGCTCTATTTACTGTGAGTGTGGTCAGAGCGTTTCCTCTCGGCAGGGCGGTGCCCGGCTTTCCACACACGGCACAGCAGATCACAAGATTTCGGGTCTGTTGGGCTAAGAGCAGTAAGGGAAAAAAAAAAAAAAAACAAAACAAAACAAACCACCAAACCCACCACAACTCGAAAATAATGATAATAAAAAAAGAGTTAATGTTTTCGTCAGGGAAGCAGAAAGAGTTCTGGAGCCCATCCTCCTGTTACTGGTGAGTAACAGAGAACAGTACACGGAAAAGATTCCTCAAGTCTCTCAGCCCAAAATTCCCCAGGTCTCTCAGCCCTTCTCCCTACAGACAGAGGATCTCTTTGATGCAGCAGTCTTTGTTTAATTAAGTTTTCAACCCTCAGGCCAGAGGATCCCCCTTACCCTAATGAGGCTATTTGAACATTTTCTTTGCTTTCTGTTCCCTCCCCCAGTTCCTTCTTCCCCCTCATCTGGGCCTCCAGGCTTTCTCTTCCCTTTTTCTTTCATGCTCTGCAGCAGGCCATATTCCCTTCCTCCCCCACCTGGCTCCCCGGGGAAAGGACTGGAAAGCAAAACAAAAGAATTACTCCCTGGGAAACTATAATTGGCACAACCCTGCTGCTCCAAAACTCCCGCTGAAGGTGAGGAAAGAGCGAAAGCCCCTCCCATGCAGAGATCAGGAAAAGCCGGAGGAAGGGAGCGAAGGCTTTGAAGCCAAGGCTGAAACCTTTGATGGCTCCAAGAATGCTGTGAGGGAGGCCCCAAGGGGACCAAGCTCTGGTGAGCCCAAATCCCTCTTTACCTCCCTGGCAGAACAGGCTCCTACTCTGCTCTGCAGCGCTCAGGGCTCTCACAGAAATCATCCCAGCTAAAAATATCAGCTGGGAATGCTGGTGGTACAATTTCCCCCTGTGACATTGGCTCTGACTCCAGTACAGCTGGGAACATTTCCTTCTGAGTGCCTGGTTGCAGTGTTTGACTGACACATTTTATGTTTTCTTTAAAAAAATGTATCTCTCATGGATACAGGGTAACCCTGGCGCAGCGCGACCTCCGGAAGATGTCACAAAGTGATGACCATGGTTATTCTGACTTTGGAGTCCTCGGATGGAAGGAAAGGGCCAGGGGAAGGGCATAGCCATGGCAGTGTGGTGTGACCATCAGAACGTTCTCCAAGTGCCCTGTCCCAGTCCCACGTTACCATCTCTGCTGTGGTCACTCAGTCAATGTTTTTGCAGTGGAGATGCTGATAACTGCATCTGATGAAAGCCCATTGTACACTGGAGACTTGAAGAGTTCATGGATGAATTGTCCCAGATGTTCTACACAGGACTTTGGTCAATGCTTATTAATCCTTGAAGATGTAACCAAGGGATCCACGGGGGATAATTTGGTATAACCAGAGTGTAAGTGCTGCCCCGGAGACTCAAACACGAAGCTGGGCCCTGATGTACCAGTATTTAACAAATGTCAGCTTTAATTGGTGAGGCACTCTAATGGGTGGCACTCTCCTTAACGATCAGGGCTCAGGTAATGAAATCAGGAATGTTTCTTGGGTGTCTCAGACACAGTGGGGCTCAGACAAGTTGCCTTGAGGAACATAATGAAAAGCTTGGTGTCCATGGAAGCTGTGAGAACAGACGAGGCTGTGAAGCCCTGCAAGGAGCCTGTCTGTGCAGGACAGTGTATCTGCATCCACCTGAGCCTGGCTTTATCAGGAATACAGCCCTGTGCCTCTGGGAAAGGAATCCATGGCTTTGGAAAACACTGAGCAAATTATCTTTCCAATCTTCTCTGGGAATTGCTCCTCAGAGATGACAAATACATTCATGTCTTTCACTTTCCAGCAGGAACTGGTTTTCTTAAGGAGTTTCAGCCTAATGATCCAGCCACATCCTGACTATCCAAATTCTACTGAAATTACCTGCTCAGAGATCATATAGTGGATATAAAACATTGTGTAGTGTCAGCTTGTAGGGTTTCAAAATATATCAGAATATGGCTTTTTGCCTGTACTACCATTTGCACTTCTATTGTGTACTGAGTTTCTCCCATTTTCCAAGATTTCAAATAAATTTCTTCACTGTACAATCAACAGATTTAAATTAAATTAGCGCTGAACATCAAAATCCAGTGGGATCTTATTTAGGTTGTCCAGAGAAGCTGTGGCTGCCCCAGCCCTGGAAGTGTCCAAGGCCAGGTTGGATGGTAGAAGGTTGGAGCAGCCTGGAATGGTGGAAGGTGTCCCTGCCCATGGCACGGGGTGTGATGATGGGTTTTAAGATCCCTTCCACTCTAACCATTCTGAGATTTTATTACTTACCAGCTTCTGAGATTTTCTGTGAGTTGCTTGAATACGTCCAGAGGAGGCAACAAAGCTGACGAAGGGCTTGGAACACAAGCCCTGTGAAGAACAACTGAGGGAACTGGGATTGTCTGGCCTGGAAAAAAAGGAGATTCTGAGGTGACCTTATCACTCTCTACAACTCCCTGAAAGGTGGTTGTACTCAGGTTGGGGTCAGTCTCTACTCCCAGGAAACTACTGACAGAACAAGAGGACACAGACTTAAGCTCTGCCAGGGGAAGTTTACTTTAGACATCAGAAAAAAAAATTCTTAAGTGTGATCGAGTGCTGGAATTGTCTGCCCAGGGAAGTGGTGGAGTCACCAGCCCTGGATGTGTTTACAAAAAGACTGGACATGGCACTCAGTGCCGTGATTTAGTTGCTGAGAAAGTGTTAGGTCATAAGTTGGACCATTAAAATGACCTTAAAGTTGTTCCCAACCTAGTTCATTCTGTGATTCTGTGATTCTGTAACTGTGTTTTGCTGACTGTACATTGTACACCAGTACTGTTAATTTAGATTCCTCCTACCCAACTCACACCTGAGCCATAAGTACAGTAAAGGAAGAAAATCTATGGTCACACCAGAGACACTTCTCCTGATCAACCCTGGAACAGCTGGATATCCTCTGTCCATCATCTTGAGGCACAGGAAAGCTGTGTTAGAATCAAAAGTTCTCACAAAGCAGGAGAGACTGCAAAGCTGTGATCTTTTCCTTAGTCCCAGCTGAATATTTTAAAATCTGAGATTTATTATTGCTGGAGCTGTCTCACTTCCCTGGCACAAGGTCTTAGTCACAGAGTGCTGTGGAGCCCATTCCCATTGTTCCTGAGCTCTCTGGGCTGCTATAAAGGTGGTCAAGGGCATTTGGTGTCACTGCACTGGAGCATCACACAGGGCTGGCAGGAAACTCTGCAGGTCAGGACTCCACTGGGATCCAAACACCACCAGCAGTAAGTGGATAATGTTCCTTTTCTAACTGGGAGATGCTTTTAATTAATGTAGAGTTTACTGTTGATTAGAGCAGCAAAGTGTCATTTCTCTATTGTGTCTGAGCAGTTCTGCATTAACATAACTTTAAATATCCTTCACCATTTAATACACACATCTCTATGTATATTTATGTGCATGTATCTGCATTTAATACACGTTTTCCATCAGAACTAATACCCCCTTTTTATTTCACATCTAGTTTGATTTCAACATATTGCCCAAGAAAATTACTCACAAATTACTGAGGCAGGCTTATTAAGGACAAGCTTGTTAGAAGCAAATACAGAATTGATGTGTATTTATGTTCTATTAATGTATCATTTGCTTTTTTATCCAGCCACTGACAATATTCAAGTTAGTATGAAGACAAGTCATTTGAGGAGATGGTGAGTTTTTTATTATCCCAAATTTCTTCTGCACAGAAAGAAATATTCCTTCAAAACAAAATTATACAGGAACTTGTCTTTAATACTTTTACATAACCATTTAAACGCTGCAATTTTTGTTTTGCTGTCCCTCCGGGTTTTGAGGTAACGATTAATACAGGATTTGCTGGTAAATGGATAAAGGGCTAGGCTGGAGCCAATCCTAAAACATCCATTAGTACCAAAAATGAAGAAATTTTAGGGCTAGACTTGGCAATAAAAGTGTGGTGGGGTGAAGGGATGGGTAAGTATGGATGTACCAATGTCATGGATAGATATAGAGCTGGATGAAATTATAATGTAAATTAAAGTAATCATTGCACAATTACATCTTCTAGTTGTCCCTTTCCTAAGCCAGAAATTCACTTTTTCACAGAAAAGAAATCCAGCATCAGTCTAATGTAATCCTGGATATTAGGGTGTCAGCATGGAAAACGTTGTGTTATTAAAGGCCCAAACCCCAGGGCTGTGAACACATTTTATCTTGATATTCCTGCTCCAGCCTTAAATACAGGTTGGGTTTCATGATTTTCAGTATCCTGATCTTTGTGTCAAACTGCTGTGAAGTTTTTTATCAGGAGGGTCTCTTCCAAGACCTGAAATAATTTTCTGTACTTGCAAATGCACAAGAGTTCAAAATGTTCTATCGAGGGGCAACAGTGGGAAAGGAGAGTTAGGACCCTAAGCAAGGAAATGTAGAAATATCCTATGACTCCTATCCTTCCTTTTCTGTGTATGTTACAAATCCACGGGTCTGGGATGATGTGGGAGGTCCTGGGATGTTTTACCACAGCACCGTGCTCCCCCTCACCCCTGCTTAAAGACTGAAATTAATTTTGTCAGGTGAAAACAAGAACAGAGGGAAAGATTTCTGATCACACTGTCAGCTTCTGGTCCTGTGGAGCTGACTTAAAGAAGAGAGAAAATGTTCCTGCCCCAGAGATCTCTGCAGACAGTTACATTTTGGGCAGTTCCTTTTTTTGCCTGTTTTACAAAGTGCCAAGACCTTGAAAAGTAAGCAATGTTATCTTTTTAACTTCATTGATATCACTAGAAAACTGCTCACTTTTGATTTTATGGGCTGTGTTCTGCATTGCTCTTGGTTACTCCAGGCATGCCAGAAGAAAAATTCCATGTATTTGATCCAGCACCATTTTACCTCACCCTCTCTGCAGTGTATAATTAGACCAATTGCGTTTTTAGATGTATAACATGGACCACATTTCAGTTGTCACTTTTAAACACAGTGTAGCAAATCACATAAGGATCTTCAACAGAAGCCATGGAGATGGCACATGCTGAAATTCCATTTTTAGGTTCCCATTCAGATCTAAATTTGCAGTAGGAGCCTATAGCTGCAGTTAGATCTTATCTGAGCAGCCTGGAATCCTGAAACATTTGCATCTGAGATTTAGCTTGCTCTCCTCAGTCAAGAGTCGACTCAAAAATTTTGGTGAGTCTGAAGAAAAAAGGAATTTGGTTTTATTTCATTTGTATTTTATTTATCTCAGTGATTTGAGGTAAATTACTCCCAAGTTACAACTCTGGAAGGAAAGAAACAAACCCAAGAGTCCCGTAACACTGAGGTGATGGAAAGGGAACTGTATTCTGCTATTGAAACCTCTGAAAAGAATCTAAATTTGGGAAAGACCAAATTGTCAATCTCCCCAGTTTACCCTTCTTAAAAAAGAGCAGATTCAAGGTACACCTTTGGGAACAGCACAGCATTTCAGCTTCTCATCTGCAGGATTCTTTAGGCTTCCTGACAGGCTGCTGGAGCCTGAGGCACTCCCAGTGCTGCTTCCTCAGGCAGAGAAGCACCTGGGATCCAGGGATGCAAATCAGCTTCTCTCGTCCCTGACCCCGTGTTCCTTCCCTTGCAGCAGGAGGGCACTGACCGAGCACCAGCTCATGCACGACAAAGGGAGGGCGGTGCAAGGGCTGGAGCGTCTGATGCGGCTGCACCATGCCCTGGGTGCCGTGCACACTGCCAGCAGCAGGGATACTCCAGTCCCAAATGCCAGGTGGGATGTGCAGAAGAGCCAAGATCCCTCACATTTCAACAGCAACGACGGAGACGAGGCTGCAAGCCTGCTGAAGCAGCTGCTGGAACCGATGGGAGCTCAGGGCTTCCTCCGGCTAAAGCAGCTCCATGGGAAGATCACAAAGAGTAACTGGAACCCACTGCACCTTTCCGACCTCCTTTGACCATCCCCAACAGTGTCAGCCCAGCTGCCTGTCCCTCACTTTACACGTGCACAGCGAAAAGGCGAACAGCAAAATGAAAACCCCAAACTGCATTCAGTCCTCCAGGCGTTCACAGAGAACCTCACACAGAGCAGATCCTCTCCCATCTGAGCGCTGGGACCGTGAGATGGGTCCCCTCTCTTCCCTCGCCAGGGCCTTCCCTGTGTATCTTGGATGTCTTAGGGATGCTGCAGCCTGGAGTTCACACGTAGCAGGAAATTCGGGTGATTAATCTGCACATTCACAGGCTCATTCACAGCCTAATGTTTTGACTTTCGATGATCTTTACCTCTGGATACAGGTTCTCTTCCATTCACACCTGCCTGCATTAGTTTCACACTCTGCTCTAGTAATCACTTTTCTCATACTGTAGTTACAAAGGGTTTTTCCTGCTCCTTCAGTGCGCAGACTATTTTAAGCATCTTAGACCCTCAGGTTTTCCTTTTTTTTCCCCAGGTAGAAGTTGGCAGTGATCCCCATTCAGCCAAAGCCCCAGACATCCACCTTGGTCTGCTGGTGGAAGGGGTGAGAATGAGCTTTCAGGGTCTCTCTGAGCCTTTTGTTCCAGATTTCCTTTTTTTCCCTGAAGTGAAATCCTCTCCAAGAGCTCCCACAGCAGCAGGAAAACAGATTTATGAGGCCACCTGTGTTTCCTGAGAGGTACCACTGGATTTTGCTGTTCACCTTTGATAACAAACTGACCATCTCTGTCTAAGCAAAGCAAGGTCCAGTTTAACTGTAAAGTCAGTCTTTCAGAATTGAAATCTGTCATGTGTGTTAAAAAAAATAAATCAGCATTTCCATTGTGTAGGGACTCTACACACTACTTTAAAACCTGAAATTCCTCTGTTGCTGAGAGACTTCAACTGTGTTGAATGCAGTCCTCAGTGATTAAAATGTCAATAATAAAACCCCTTTTCACCCTCTTAATTGTACTTTTTTTTTGGTAGAAATATAAATAAAATGAAGCAAACCGACATTTTCCCAATGTCTCCACACATCTGGGATGAGTATGGGATCACATTTCTTTTGTTATGTCATCCCTCACAGCTCCCTATGAGGTTCCCAAGGCCATTATTGAAGCCAATGGTTTCAGATACTCCTAATGACTCGGGAGGAGCGAGATTAAAACGGGTTGTACAGCCCAAGCTGTACAACGAGCTTGCTGAGCTGGGATGTGGGAGCTCTTCCGCAACAGAGCCAGGGGATGGAGCCCCGAGGACCTGACTGTGTCAGCTCAAACCTCTGGGAAATGATTCTGTCCTGCCCAGCACACCATGGATCAGCCTCTCTGTCCTTGTAGATGCATTTTCCTCTGGGACTGAGGGGTTGTTTCCTTGACTCCCGGCAGGCAGAGGTGACTGTTGGTGGCTCGGTGGCCTCTGGGTATGCCTTGCTCCTGTGGGCATTGGGTGATGTGCATAACCTCTATGTGGATGAGAAAACCCAACCTCCCCTCGACGGCGAGCCCAGGCTGTGTGCTGGGAGGCTGCAGGTCCCAGCACCACTGTGGAAGGAGCGAAGCTGTGAAGGCAGCCAGGCCGGGAGGAATTACCCCAGAAGCACCGCAGACAGGCCGGCACCCCAGAGCTCGCAGCGCCGGTGCCTCTACCCGGACCCAGGGCAGAGCAAGGGCTGATGTGCACCCGTGTGTCCCCAGCAGCCCTTCAGCCGTGGCCGCGCTATCCCCTCCCCGCATCCCCGGGCGGGCACGGCTGTCCCCGATCCCGGCACGGAGCGGGCGCGGGGCCCGGCGCAGGCGCTGCCGGCGGGGGCGGGCGGGCGCGGGGCTCCGCCCGGGCGGGGCGGGCCGGGCTCGGGGCGCCTGCGCTGCCCTAGCGGTCCCTGGGCCGCCCGTCCCAGCCGGGTCGCTGTCGGTGCGGGGGGCGGCGGTAGCGGCGCGGGGGCTCCGGTGGCCCCGAGCCCCGCACCCGCCTCTCCGCAGCCGCCTCGCCGGGACCCCGCCTCGCCTGCAGCTCCTGCCGCCCCTCCCGGGGGCTCCGGGTAAGCCGCTCCCGCTTTATTCCCATGGGCGCCCCCCGCCCAGCGCTCCGCATCCCCTCCCCGCCCTCCTTTTTCCCTCCCTCCCCGCGAGCCCTTTGCTGCTCCGGGGGAGCGGAGCGGGGCCGGCCGGCCGGAGCCCTGGGGTTCGGTGGGGCTGGGGGCGGCTGTGCTGCGGGCCGGGGTCCGAACAGCGCCGGGTGCCCCTCCCGCGGGGTGGCCGCGCTGCGGGCCTGGGGGCGGCGGGGCTCCTCTGCTCCTCCTCTACTGCTGGCTCGGGCCCCCTTTGTCCGCTGCCGAGGATGCTGCCGGGCCCCTCCGCCGCTCGGGCCGCCACCCCAGTGCCACGCCGGTGTCACCTCCCCTGTCGAGCCGCGGTGCGGGGACGTCCAGCCCCGCTCCGTCCCGCGGCCCCCGGGGTGGTGGGTGGGCTTTGAGCGCCCATCCCCGTGGAAGGGACCCCGAGCACCAACAGGTGGTTTGGCACCGATACTTTCTCATTTCTTCCCCTTCCCTTTTCTTCCCGCACCCCATTCTGTCAGATAATTTTCCTGGTTTGTTCTGTACGAAGTGAAAACCGCCCGTGGCTTTTACACCTCCCGCTCACCACTGCAGGGTCCAACCCCCCCCATTTCTGGGAGTGTAACCATTCACCTCCGGGGGTGTAACCCCATATCCAGGGATGCTCGCAGAGTGGGACCCCCACACTCGTTGTGTGTCACTCTGAGCTGCTCTTTCATAAATCCGTGATCCCACCTCCTGTAAAGACATAATTCCATCTCAAAAGTCACACAGCTGGAGATCCTCACCGGCTCCTGTCCCACGAGGAACCTGTAAAGGCAGCACACACGGAGCTGCTGTCTGGGAAGGAGCTGGTTTGCAGGGCCCTGTGGTGACATCTTGTAAAAATCGGCAAAAAAAGAACAGAAAGAGTCATTTGAGTGTGTTGGCAGCGCCCGGGGTTGTAAAAATAGGAAGTGTGTCACCTATTTTGTCTGCAATTTCTAGTAATAGTTGCAAAACTCTGTTACCTTACTGTGAGTTATGTGGTGCCCAGGAAAACCAAGGTAAGGTGTAGTTGTACATTTGAAATCTCTGGGGTTTTTTATGCATATCAGGAAATAGAGCTAATTCAGCAAATATACTGAAACTGCTGCTGATTGGAGGTGCCACACTGCAATATTTATATTCTCAGAAATAGAAAGGATATAAAGATACGTATATCTTTCTTAGAAATAAATATGTCAGATACTTAGACTAGGGTTTGGGTTTTTGGCTGTTTTTTAACCTACAACTTGCTCAAAGGCAGTGATCCTCTGGATTTGGCCAAATTTCTGTGAGAAAATATCTAGTGAAAGTGCTTAATGGCAACTAAATGCCATTTTCACTCATTCCTCAGTTGCTCTCTTATTGGGATGACTTTCAGGGTTTAGATAAACTTCACAGCAGAAGAGCCAGTAGGCAACTAATGGAATTATTTTTGCGGGGGTTATGGGAAGAATAACTTCTGGATTAGATGTTTCAGTGCGATATTCCTGAATTGTGAACATACACTAAAGATAGAATGTGGTGGGAGCAATAAACATCTGCAGTACTGGCTGAAATGGTGGTTTTTGAGGCACAAAGTTTCTTGAGTTTCCTTCCCTCTAATTTCAGATCAAAAATGTTCAAAACAGGAAGTTTGACTTGTACCTTTTATTTTGTAAGACTTTTCCCTGCTTCGCTTAGACTGGCGATATTTGTTATTAAAATCTGAACTCTGTGATTAAGCATCACTTAATGGGTTTGGGCTCGTGCTTGAGGATTATTTGTCATTTATAATGTTTGATGTTCCTCCCTTCTCCTTCCCTACCAGCCATGGCCATGACAGGCCCGACGCCGTGCTCGTCCATGAGTAACCACACCAAGGAGAGAGTCACCATGACAAAGGTGACGTTGGAAAACTTCTACAGCAACCTCATTGCCCAGCACGAGGAGCGAGAGATGAGGTAAAAATCCTTCTTGTTTCCCTTCCAGACTGGATAAAAGCCAAAATTTATATTGAATGAATTTCGTTTTCTCGAGCCAAAGCACGAGTAATAAAATCACAGAGTGCTTTG
>VZSR01002526.1:3917378-3946169 GCA_013398615.1 Brachypodius melanocephalos
AGAGCTGCTCTATCCCTCTGATCATCCTGGTGCCTCCTCTGGCCTGGCTCCAGCAGTTCCAGCTCTTTTCTGTCCTGGGCCCAGGGCTGGAGCAGCTCTGCAGGTGGGGTCTCACCTGAATGGGGCAGAGGGGCGGAATCCCCCCTTCCCTTCTGCCCACGCTGGGGGCTCAGCCCAGGGCTCAGGGGGGTCTGGAGTGGGGCATGTCCAGCTCTGCCTCAGCAGCACCCCCAGGTCCTTCTCCCAGGGCTGCTCCCAATCCTTTCTCTGGATCTGAGCTGGGATTGCCCTGATCCATGGGCAGGAGCTACAGGAAGACAATGCAAGGAGCCAAGGGGGTGTTGTGAGGGTTCACTCAGTGCTGCCTGTCACTGACCTCAACCTGGGGCACCTCTTTAAGTTCCCCAGTTCAGTATAACAAAGGACTGGACTGAGCTGTGGGACTTTCCTTCGGCTGGAACCCTCTAATTTGCTGAATATCCTCAAGTTGTAGCACTGGGACTTCTGCTGTTCTCCCAGCTTGCCATGGAGTCTATAACCAGACTCTGGAAAATGGTTCAGTGTTGGTTTGGTTTTGCTGCCAAGGCTGCGAGGAGCTCCCCAACGCCTGCTCACTACAAGAGCTGAGGAAGCAAATTAGAAATAAATATTATCGTGCAAAGATATTTTCTTCAAAGCTTCAAATGAGTAAAGAGAGAATGAGGTCCAGTTCAGGCAGAAAATATCACTGATTAATTAATTAATTTCTCTTCACACAGCTTTTGCCTTTAAAATTTATTTACTTATTAATGGCACTGTTGTGTACTCCCAAAATCTCAATGTTTTTTTTCTGTTTAGGATCAAGACCTTGTCTGAACAAACAGACTGGACTTTATATAAAGTTAGATGTTTTTTGTAATAACAGATGTCTGTGGGTGTGTAATTTAGGGTTTAAATGGTGTTGACACTGTGCCCTGAAGTGCAGATTGACCCTATTAGGGATATTTGGGGGAATTTCAGCATGGCATTGGCACCACTCAGTCCTGTTGAGCCATTTAATTCTGTGCATTGCACAGACTTTGCTACTGGAGCTGCTGGTTTGAGTGTGGATTGGGATGACTGGGCAGGGCTCTCTGGAATTTGAGCAAGGGCATTTTCGTTGTGACCGATTCTGAAGTGATAACCCCAAATATTATCGCATTGCAGCAGCTGTGGAGAGCCCCAGGAGACAGGAAGAGGATCTTGCAAAGAATGACTTGCAGAAAGAGAAGGAATTTTTTAGTACATTTGTAATGTCCCAAACCACCAGTCCCAGTTCAGCCAGCCGTTAATAGGACTGACACTGGGAAGAAGTTCCCAGAGGATAATAATTACAAGTGTCCCCTGAAATAATTCCCCTTCTAAAGTTTTCCTTCCTCCTTTCTTTTCTCCCAAATAATCCTTTTGTACTAAGGCTGTAAATATTTCTGATTCTTTAAAGGCGAGAACATGTACAGACAAGTTTTCTCTTCCCAAATATTTTGAGTATCTCAGGGATTAGGAAATCTAAAATAACTTTTGTCATCTTGCATGTGAATCGTTTGAGATGCAGAGAAATTTTAAATGTGTTTGAATACCAATTCTCCCTGGAATAAGTGAAATTTCAGTGTTTAAATGCTTCTTATGGCTCTGGCCTGAAGTGACTGTTAGAGAGACACAAGAACAGAACCCAGATCTCTCAATTTGTATTTCTGTAGAGCACTTGAATAACTTGGGAAACGCAAGGCACGTTTGGTTTTTTAAAA
This sequence comes from Brachypodius melanocephalos, assembly GCA_013398615.1. Classification (NCBI taxonomy): domain Eukaryota; kingdom Metazoa; phylum Chordata; class Aves; order Passeriformes; family Pycnonotidae; genus Brachypodius; species Brachypodius melanocephalos. The sequence continues at coordinate 3,919,142 of VZSR01002526.1, forward strand.
CCAGAGAGAACAAGGTTGGAATTATAAAATTGGATAGTGGGTTCTTCAGAATTAATTTCCTGTCTGAGTCTCTCCTGTACATTTTTACACTGGTAACTTGCTGGCACAGACCAGAGGATAGGTACACCTTGTTAAGAAACAACATTAATGATTCAACATGGGTTTTTTAAAAATTTGATTTAAAAAGCAAGGTTAATGATTCAACCTTTGTTTTTCTAATTTATCTCTGCTCTAGACAAAAGAAACTAGAACAAATGATGGAAGAAGAAGGCCTAAAAGATGAAGAGGTAATGAATATGGAGAAACTATCTTAATGGTTAAATACAAGAAATTTTCTTTTCTAAATGGAGATCTGGGATCTTTCCTTGGAATTGCTGTGTTGCCTGTGGAACCCACCTGCAGAACTCTCACTGGGGTCTCTTAAACTCTAGAAAAGAATCAGGAGGTCGGCACATGCACAAAAGGAGACGGAATTCCTTCGCCTGAAGAGAACCAGGCTTGGACTGGAGGACTTTGAGTCTCTAAAAGTCATAGGCAGAGGAGCATTTGGAGAGGTGAGTCCAGAAAAAAAATGACTAACGTGTTTTTTACTGGCTCAGGTGTTTGTTAAAGACTTGCTCTGTTTATAAAAGCAAAGGTAAGTGTAACAACCACAGATTGACTTCAGCTGAGCAGTCAGGTGCAGCTGTTTTTTTAATAAATGCTGGTAAAAGACATCCTGTGCTTAAAGAAAACAGAATGATGTTGAAAAGGACCTGATGGACAGCTAAACACAGGTTTGCAGTGGGTTTTAAAGGTGAACTTCTAGGGCTGGACTTAGGGGAGAGGTGGAGGGGCCTTGCAAAGTCTCTTCTGGTGGCCATCAGAGAAGGGGCTTTGGAGTACCTGCTTTAGGTGTGAATCACTCAGTGTCCTCTCTGTTAAAACAACTGCAGCTCCCAGCATTAACAAGACTTTCTGCCATTCCTGTGCACTGTGGAATGCTTCTTGTGTTTTATAATCAGAGACGATTTCATGACATGGAAGCCAAGGGTTTGATACCCAGCTTTGTCAAGATTTGTGCTGGGAGTGCTGGATTTGATCCAATCTTTGTGTGCCCCCAGGTGCGCCTGGTGCAGAAGAAGGACACGGGGCACGTTTATGCCATGAAAATCCTACGCAAAGCTGATATGCTTGAGAAGGAACAGGTGAGGAACACCCTGAGCAAGAATTGGATTACTCTGGGAGGTCACTGTGCTGTGTGCAGAGGAGGAATAGGCATCTGTGCTTTAGTTTAGCAGCTCAAAATTCTGGGGTTTTTTTGTGTCTTTTCTTATAGAGGAAACAAGTTAGAAAAATCTCTGAATTCACAAGGACTTCTTTTCTAGTGGGCTCTTTCAATGCAAAATCTTGTGCAAATGATTCAATGCAGACTTCAAGGCCTGTGTTTTATTGCATTTCTGACTTACAGGATCAGATATAAATATCAGAGATACAACTGGCGGAATTCAGACTCAGAGACAAACAGCAGCAGTATTTAACATTTTTAAGGTTTTCCTTTGCTAGTACTTCTGGATATATAATGATCTGGGACAGTTACATGTTCAGCACTGGTATGAAGCTGTTGTGTTTTCAAAAAGAGATCTAATTAGATATATTTGTAAAGAATTGAGATTTTTGTGTATAGGATTTATATAATGTATATGTTTACTAGGTGTATATATAATAGTTATAAAATGTATATAATCAACCACATGTTGAAGTTCTGATAGTGTTTCTGCCTTTGTGCAGAAGTTTGACTTTTGTCTTCTCAATATTTGATGCTGTTCAGAATAATAATTGAATTACCTGTGAAATAAATGCATTTCCTCACACTGATCCAATGCACTGTGTGTGTCCAGGTTGGCCATATCCGTGCAGAGCGGGACATCCTGGTGGAGGCAGACAGCCTGTGGGTTGTGAAGATGTTCTATAGTTTCCAGGACAAGCTAAACCTCTACCTGATCATGGAGTTCCTGCCTGGAGGTAACTCTGGAATGCAAGGGCTGCTCACCTTCTGTTTGGAGATTGCTGATTTCTTCATTACAAATGCAGTCTGGGACTAGAGTACACGTGGGTGCCCTGCAGTGGTGTTTGTACTGTACATCTGGGAGGGAATAAGATTTCTGCTTTTTAGGGTACTGAGGTGTTTGGCAAGCTTGAGGTTTCGTGTTTGGATGTTCAAGCTGCAGGTATTTCAACTTGGCTCTAATATTCTTCTAGTTCCTATCTTTGCTATGCCCTGGCTGTCTATAGAGCCACAGCATATCCAGGTTTGGCAACCTCTCACCTGCTGTTTTTAGCTAAATGAAGCAGAAATAGCTTTTTTCTATAAGTGTCTTCAAACTTAATGAGAGTGGAGCCTGTGTGTTCACCTCTGAGGGGTTTTCAGGGGACATGATGACACTGTTGATGAAGAAGGACACTCTGACAGAAGAGGAGACGCAGTTCTACATCGCTGAGACCGTGCTCGCCATTGACTCCATCCATCAGCTGGGATTCATCCATCGGGACATAAAACCAGACAACCTCCTCCTGGATAGCAAGGTATGGGCTGCCCACTGGCTGGGGAGGAGCAGAGAGGCCTTGTGATTTTCCATACTGACCTGAAGGGGTGTTGACAGTTGTGGAAGAAGATGGTGCTTCTTTATTTAGCCCTGTTCCTTCCAGCTTTTGAGGGCATATCTGCCAAATTGCCAGGGAAAATCCCCAAAAGCCAGGAAAGACCCCAGCTCCACTCAGACCTTGAGCTCTTCTGACAGCTGTTTCAACTATTTTTGGCTATTTCAGATGCAGTTTAAAGCATGTGGTTTCAGTTCCTTCTTAGGCAAAGCTGTTTCCCTTTCTTCTCACATCTGTTACACTCCCACTTGCCAGCTCTGGTGGTACCAAATGTGAAGGACATGGCTATTCCAGTGGCCAGGCTGAGAATGGAGAATCTCCCTCAGGATCAGGGTGTTCTCCTGAGGGCTGGCCAGGCCACCTGGTTATTGCAGGCACTTTGCAGAAAACCTGATTGTTTCAGTGTCCTCCTATTATTCACTCCAAGTTTGCCTAGAATCAAGATTTCTTGGAAAGTAAATACAATCCAAACCTTGCCAGCAGTAAATAATGACTTTCTCACTACCATGGAATGCACTGTTGGAATTATTGCAGAATGCCAGAATGATTTGAGTTGGAAGGGACCTTGAAACTCATCCTGTTCCACCCCCTGCTGCTGTCCCAGGTTGCTCCAAGCCCTGTCCAGCCTGGCCTTGAACACTTCCAGGGCTGGGGCAGCCACAGCTTCTCCAAACAGTGTGTCCAGGCTGTTTACATCTAGACATGAACACATTAGGACTTTGAAAAGGAGGTATATTATATATAAACACTTCTAAAAATTGCATGTAGTCAGTGTGGTCACGTTATGCAGCAGGACAGATTCAGTCACTTAATTGAGGGTGTTTTTTATCTCTTGGGACTGCAGCTGCTTCTGGAGACGTTTCCATTCACTCTGAAGTGTTTGGAAACTTTCAGAGCAAAGGTTTCCTGAAGTAAATTGTCACTGGGCTTTCTCTGTGGAGTAGCAATGGAAGTACTGATGGCTTTATTCCCTGTCCACAACCAGTGCTAGGTTTAAACAAGGAAGGCAAAGGACATTGAGGGGCTGGAATGTGTCCAGAGAATGAAATGGAGCTGGGGAAGGGGCTGGAGCACCAACAGCAGCTGAGAGACCTGAGGGGGCTCAGCCTGGTCAGTGGGGGACCTTTTTGCTCTCCCTGACAGGAAGGTCCAGCCTTCCTGTGGGGGTCAGGCTCTTCTGCCATGTCTCAAGTGAAAGAATGAGAGGAACTGGCCTTAAGTTTGCTTGGAAGGTTCAGATTAGATACTACAATTTTTTTTCCCACTGCAGGAGTGGTCAGGCATTGGAATAAGTTGCCCAGGAAGGTAGTGGAGTCACAGTCCCTGGAAGTGTTCAAGAGGCATCTGGATGTGGCACTTGGGGACATCATTTAGAGGTGTTCATGGTGGTGTTGGATTTTGTTCCAACCTTGTTGATGCTGTGATTTACTGTGATAATGTCTTATATTGGGGCTGGATGTTTTTCCCATTTATTTCTAGGGCCATGTGAAACTCTCAGATTTTGGTCTGTGTACTGGACTGAAGAAAGCCCACAGGACAGAATTTTACAGGAACTTGAATCACAGTCTTCCCAGTGACTTCAGTAAGTTCTTTGGCTCCAAAGGGTGTGTGGTTGGTTGCTCTTGAGTCCTGACACAACTCATTTCAGTGTGAGGGTGTGGCTGCAGTGGGGAGTCTCATGATCAACTTTACATCTTGAGGGTGGATTTTCATTTTCTGTGAAATAAAATTAATTTCAGTTACTTTAAACCCATTTTCATTTCCAGAAGTTTATCTCTGAAACAGACTCTGCCGTAGCCCTTTGCATGTGTAATAAAATGAGAACTCAGTGAGTTGGTAGCTGCTGGCTTTGGATCTCAAGTGTTACTGTAATTAATAAACCAGCACAGTCTCTGAGTATCCAGGATTATTTTCTGAGGGGAGTAACTTGGATCATGGAGACATCAACCCTGAAAGCACAATTTGCTAATGAAAGGCTCAATTAGATGTTGCCCATATTTCACAGGTTTGGAAGTTGCTGAGAGGTTTATGTTTGGGGTATTGACACACATCTTGAATGAGATCTTAAGTGTAATGGTTTGGGGGTAAAAATATCTTGGGTGACCAGCAGGATTCAGTGACAGCTATTGAATCTCCTTCAGCTTTCCAGAACATGAATTCCAAAAGGAAAGCAGAGACGTGGAAGAGGAATCGGCGGCAGTTGGTGAGTAGGTTCCACCTGCTTGGAAATATTCCTGCTGAGGTGCTGCATCCAAATGGAACATGGATTTACATGGAAGTTTTTAATGTATCTGAGTTCTAGACAATCCTGAAAGGAAAAGATTCAGGCTTTTTTTTAAAAAGAAAAGGAATGACTCTAGTTTGTCCTTCATCCATCTGCTGAACAGCTGGTGACATATGTGCTAGAGATAGCACTGCCATAATTATTTATATGGATATCTGAAGTCTCCCAGCCAAAACTATCAGTTCTTGCCACTTCCAATCTCACAAAGGGCTGCTGACCCATTCCAAAGTGACCCATTCCAGGACAGTGATGCCCTTCCCTTTTTTCCTGATGCTATTTTAAGACTCTTTCACATGAAGGATGTTGCTTTTGTCTCTACATATCTTGGAAGAAAGGCTTAAAACACCTTTGCTAAAGGATCTCAGAGACAATCTGGTGTCTTCCTCAAAACAATCACTGTTGTTCCCCTGTCCATGTCAGGCAGTTTTCCCTGCAGGTGCATAACTGATGGTGTTTGTTCCAGGCTTTTTCTACGGTGGGAACTCCAGATTACATTGCTCCTGAGGTTTTCATGCAGACTGGATACAACAAGCTGTGTGACTGGTGGTCCCTGGGGGTCATCATGTATGAGATGTTGATTGGTAAGGAACAGGCAGGGCAGGGCTGTAGGTGGGAATGGTGGAGCAGGACAGCAGCTGTATTCATAGGATCCCAGAATCCCAGACTGGTTTGGGTTGGAAAGGACCTTAAAGCTCATCCAGTCCCACCCCTGCCATGGCAGGGACATTTTCCACTATCCCAGGTTGCTCTAAGCCCTGTCCAACCTGGCCTTGGACACTTCCAGGGCTGGGGCAGCCACAGCTGCTCTGGGCAGCCTATTTCTGTGCTTGGGGTCAGGTTCTCAGAGCATCATTGCCTGGTCTCTGAGGAGTGTTCTGACTTCAGGAATTAGTTTTGCTTGATCCAAGATTGTGGTTTTGTTTCTTTTCAGGTTATCCACCATTCTGTTCTGAGACTCCTCAAGAGACATATAAGAAAGTGATGAACTGGAAGGAGACCCTGACATTTCCTCCAGAGGTTCCAATCTCTGATAAAGCAAAGGATCTTATTTTAAGGTGCCAGCCCCATGGTTTGCCAGTTAATACAGCACTAACTTTCTTGTCTTGTCTCTGTATTCTGTGCCTCTCATGGCTTGTTTCACATGGAAAAAACATGATGCTACAGACTGGTACACATATGCATCAAATGCATTACTTTCCTCTCTCAGGCCATTTAGTGGTTCCCTGATTAAACTGTGCTGAAAAGGACCTCCCATGGAAGTGCTACTACTCTAGCAAAATGTTTCTGCTCCTTATTTTGCCTGCAAGCTTCTCATGGAAGGACACAAGTTCAATCCTTTTGACAGAGCTGATTTCTTGCAACAGCAATGATTTTGCCTTTGTATGCACTGGAGCATACAAATATATCCCAATGCTTGCTGACTCATTTGTACTTCAGTATCTGTTCTCAGGACAGAAGTATAAATGTCTGGCTTTTTAAGTTTTATATGTTCTCCTGCTGTACTGTGGTCCTGAAATAGAAAGGTCACGTTATCCTGTTGTGAAGGAAAAGCACATCTTAACTGTGGCATTGGACACAACATTCCTGTACATAACTTTGTGTGTTGGTTTTCCTATGGAAGTTCTTAGTCTGCTCCATTTATATGTTAAGAAACTGCAACAGTATCAGTTCAGAAAGCTGTTCCATTGCTGGATGGAATGCTTTCATTTTCATTCTCCCTTCATTTTCATTCTTCCTTCCATCCCAGATTTTGCTGTGAATGGGAGCACAGAATTGGTGCATCTGGTGTGGAGGAAATAAAGAGTAACCCATTCTTTGAAGGGGTTGATTGGGAGCACATCAGGTAAGATGCTTTACAGAAAAGCAACTGCTCTTTTCTAGGGACTGCTCAGGCCAGCCCTGGTCTGCAGCAGGGAGCAGCTGACTGGCATTTATCATATCCAGCTGTGGGGGAGAGGATTTTGCTCTCTACCTGAAGCTTGCTGAGGTTTAGGTACCTTCAGTCTTGATTATGTTGAGAAATGGAAAGTGGCTGAATCCTGCTTTGTCTGCCTTTGAAATCTCAATGCTCCATCTGCTCTTCTTGGCAGAGAGAGACCTGCTGCAATTTCAATAGAAATTAAAAGCATTGACGATACCTCAAACTTTGATGAATTTCCAGAATCTGATATCCTTAAACCAACAGGTAAATGATTGTTTGATTCTCTGTGTAAACCTTCCTCTTCTCCTGTAGACTAATCCTTCCTGTTAGTCAGATCTTACTAGATGCTGATTTTTTTTTTATCATGGCCAAATAGCTTGGAAGCCTTGTGGTGCAGGGGGTGCAAGCTGGAATTTGGGCTCCAGGAGATGCAGGCTTGTAAATGATGTGGGATTTGCCTGAGGAAGGGCAGCTCTCAGAACTTCCAGAAGGTTCCAATCTCAGCAGGGCCTGAGAGCCCAATGCTGCAAGTTCCCCTCAGTGCTGATTCCTGCTGGCCCTTGGAGTAGGGGTAGGGAAAGGTGGAACTGAAGGGGATGTTTTGGTGTGAATCCTTGAAGGATCACAGCATAGTCACACATTTGCTCCATGAGTTTAAAAGCAGAATCCCAGACTGGTTTGGGTTGGAAGGGACCTTAAAGCTCATCCCATTCCATCCCCTGCCATGGGCAGGGACACCTTCCGCTATCCCACATTGCTCCAAGCCTGTCCAACCAGGCCTGGAACACTCCAGGGATTGGGGCATCCACCACTTCTCTGGGCAACCTGTGCCAGTGTTTCACAGCTGACACTGTAAAAATGTTCTTCTTTCTGTGTGGTCTGAATTTACCCTCTTTTAGCTTAAAATGCTTGTGCCATGTGCTGTGTCCCTGCAGTACTTCCCTGGGGTTGAAGCACGAAGCTGCATCCTGCGTTTAGGGTATTTTGTTCCTTTAGAAACATTCATCCAGTGTTTTGTATGAAAAGAAACTGCAGTTCCAAAGGATAATTGTATTTTTTCTGTGTCTTCCCAGTGGCAACGAGCAACCACCCAGAGACTGACTACAAGAACAAAGACTGGGTTTTTATCAATTACACCTACAAGCGTTTCGAGGGCCTGACAGCCCGAGGAGCAATTCCATCCTATATGAAAGGAGGGAAGTAACACAGCTTTACCTGGGACTTCTGAGCCATGGAATTCTGTTGCTGTACTTTGGGTTTATACCCATAAAAGGACTCGTTCTTTTTTATTAAAGAAAATTTGAGGGCTATCAACTCTTGGAGAAGACTTCAGGACTCTGTTTTGTTACACACCTGGTTGTTACTGAGGATTTTTTTTTCCTGCGCCATTGAAAAATTCTACACGTTTGTATCATCTCTGCTGCCAGCACCTTCTGCTGCTTCAGGAGCAAGAATTTTTTTTTTATATTCTTTGCCAGACTGTCCAGTCCACTGGGAGATGAGAGCAAGCTTTCCCTTTGGCATTGCAAAGCATGGGATTCTACAGGACTGTGTCCAGTCCTGCATTAAGTGACAAACTCACTCTGCCAATTCTGCCAGCACTGTTTGCCCAGTAGCTGAGGACTCCAGGACAGAGGAAACAAAGCAATAATTGAAGCTTGAGACAGACAACTCTCCAGGAAACTGTCTAGTAGAAGGACACAACTCGGATTGCCTTAACCTTATTTTGTAGTGCTGTTTTTATAATGCTCCTTGGAAGCCTCTTCAATAGCATTTCTCAGCTCTGTTGCTGTGGCCTCCAGTTCTGGTGCACTTTACTTTTGGTACTAAGTGACCCTCAAGCCATTTAGTATTTTTTTTCTAAATTAAAAGATTTTGCAACACTTTTTCTTTCCTAAATAGAGGAGAAATGGGCCATTTCCTCCACTGAGCGCTGAATTTTTGTTACTGAATGTCAGGATGGATCCATAAACAATGCAGATAAACTACAGCTGGTCACACAAGTGGGTCTGGAATTAGAGCAGAGGAAGGGAAATGCCAGGAACCTGATCCTTGGTGGGCAAGTTGTGCTCAGCTGGGCCAGCCCTGAGGCTCCCCAGGCTGGCTGCTGCTGTTTCTTAGCTGTTTCTCTGAGCTCTGCTGCATCTTCAGTAGTTTGAAGGCCAAACCCCATCTTCTGTGGCCTTTTTGCTGTTGGTTTTGAGCAGAACAGGATCAGAATGTTGCTGACAGAGGCCTGCCTGGTGTTCCCTCACAGAGCTGCTCTTGCTGTCCTGGCTGTGCCATCTGTACCCAGAGTTTTCCACGGATGGTGCCTCATGGGGTCACTTTTGGGGCAGTGGAACCCACCGTGTCCACTCGTTAATTGTTGCCTACTCTAATTTATAAAAGTAGATTCAGTTCTGATCAGGGCATCTCCAGGAGAGCCCCAAAGTGCCTTTCCTTGCCTAAGCCTCTCAGAACATGACAGCATTTTGGGAGGGAGGATTCTGCCTCGGCTGAGCTTTTTCTAGTTCCTTTTTCTAACCACAAGCTCCACTTTGTGGCCATTTGTAGTTAACTCTGCACTTCCAGGGGCAGGTGGCATTAACGCTTTGGCCTGCATGGTTCCAGTCTGGAATTTACAATCAGATACTAAAAATACAATTCAACGAGGTTTCTAAAAGTGTATCTCAATTCAAATTGTGTTGGATTCCTGCAAACTTCTCTTGGTGCTGAACACTTAACTCCAGAGTACAGACAAGACAAAGCTCCAGTGATGTCTCACAGGAAAAAAAAGGCTTCCAGGTCTGTTTAGTCCTGACTTTCTGGATTAGAAAATGAAACAAAATGGATTTATAGTAGAACTTTTTTTTATATAGGTGCTTTTAGGGAATGTTTACCTAGATGTCTCTTGACTCGAGTGCCATCCTGAAGGACTGGTGGGGGACTGCCAGTACTGTACAGAACTTGTCAGGGTCCTCCCCTCACCACCCCTGTGCTTTTTGTACATGTCCTACAAGTTTATGACTTGCCATAAGCAGTTCAGACAGCAGCTGGATCCTACCAAGCTGAAATGCAAAACTAGCCTTAATTAGATCTTAGATCCTTAATCAGGATCTCTGTACTCTGAAGGGCTCCCTTGGATGAATAAGGGCTAATGGAAGGAATGACTTAGAGGATCAGGCTTTCATCAACTCATCCCTAGTCACATTCTGCTCCCTTTTGGCTTTGCATGAAGGACTGATACCAGCTTTTCAAACTATTCCATCCTTATCCTGAAGTTTCTTCTAGCCATTTGAAAATGTTGCCTTATAAACCATTGGAATTAATGTAAGACCATTTTTTTTTTCAATTCCTACCAGCTTAGTTACTGCCTTAAAATAAAAACAAAAATCGAAATCCTTTGAAGCTGCTGTGGATTAGGAACAAATGATTTTGAGATCATAGCTTCATTCTTAGCCCTTTACTGAAAGGGACCAGCATTTTTATTTATAAATACCAAAGATGAAGAAGCGAAACAATTTTTAGTTGTGGTAAGTTGCTGTAAAAAAGCAACTCTCTAGTACTGTGTATTGTACATTTTTAGTGCTGTGTTTGAAGTGGGACCCCTCACGTGTGGCAGTGGAGTCCAAGGTGAAGTTTTCAAAGGCACAAGGAGCAGTTGGGTACCTCATTCCTGTTGTCTTCCAGCAAAAGGTGGATGTCTTTGAATCCAGTCCTGTTGGACACACCTTTGCAGTGGGAGGTTCTGTATCCCAGGTGCATTGTAAGCCTGCGTCCTGTTCCAGTTTTTTATCAACATTAGGGAAAAAAAATGTCTCCTACAGTGTCTCCTTCCCAGGATCCATACTTCACTGCTAACAGCAAGGATTTTGTATGCCTGTTACATCTCCCACAGTAGCCAAACATTTTTACATTTTTTTGTGTTTTGAGGTTGTTAGTATCTTTTACTTTTTTTTTTTTTTAAGATGCAGTTGCTGGATTTGTAGAATTCCAATCTGAATTTCCAATGGATCTGAACACCTTATGCTGCCAGTTCATCTCTGTATCATGCCTAGCACAAAGCTGCACTAAGTGTTTCTTATCACTGTGCCCTGACTCTGCCTTAACCTCTAAGTTGAAAAAGTGTTCTGTAAATATTTAAAAGCTGTTACAAAATTGCACTGTATAATTTGGCAGGTGTAGTCAACTTTTTATGGAGCGATCTCATTGTGTTGTGTAAATAAAACCCTCTTAGTAAACACACTCCTGTTGGTATGTTGTGTTTTACAAACAGAAATCAGGGAGTCCTGGAATGGTTTGGGTTGGAAGGGACTTTAAAGCTCAGTCCCATCCCCTGCCATGGCAGGGACACCTTCCACTGTTCCAGGTTGCTTCAAGCCCCAATGTCCAACCTGGCCTTGGACACTTCCAGGGATCCAGGAGCAGCCACAGCTGCTCTGGCCACCCTGTGCCAGGGCCTGCCCACCCTCACAAGGAAGGATTCCTTCCCAATGTCCCATCCATCCCTGCCCTCTGGTAGTGGGAAGCCATTCCCCTTGTCCAGGTCCTGATGAAGAGTCCTCCACTTTTCTTGTAGCCCCTCCAGATTGTGGAAGGTGCTGTGAGGTCTTCACACAAATCCCACCTTGTTCAAACTCTTAGTGCCCTTCCCAAACTTCATCAAGAGAAGCCTGGAAGTACATCCAAAGCTGAAGATGGAAATCAAAGTCAGACCTGCTGCAAAGCTGTTTTCTTCTGAAGACAAGCACGTAGATGTGGAGAGCACTTTTCACAGCACTGATGAAAAATACTGGGTCTTGTTAGAGATGCTGCAATTTGTGAGTCAAGGAGTGTTTGTGCTGCCTTTACAACATCACTGCAGTGAAGTGTAGGGATGAAGTGAACTTTAGGGTCCTCACAGCCCTAGTGGTGGGACCACTTCCTGCCAAACCAGGCTCTGATGCCAAACTACTCCTAAGACTTTGGAATCACAACCCACACTTACTTAATGAAGCAAGGAAACAAAACCTTGTAGCTCTCTATGCCCTGCCTGTTCTTTTACTCCACATTTAAAACAGTTTTTAAAGGAGCCCAACAAGTCACATATAATTTATACTTTAATACAGAAAAGAAACCATACATCTGAGGTTCATACACAGCACAGGAGCACTTCAGTACATCTAGAGTAAGACAGAAGCTGACCTTGTACTTGAAGTAGGTGACCATGAGAGGAGGAAAAGCAAACACTTTAAAAATTTGATTCAGTGTTCCAATGGAACTCACTCTACCAACAGAATTTAAAATCCAAAATGAATAATTACTTGGGGAAAGCCAATAAACTACAGTGGGTAAGTGATAAAAACTGCATGGAAATCATGGGAGCTGGATAATGTGCATCCCATGCTGAAGGTCCAGTTGATTGCACACGGAACCACAAGCTCCTACAGGCATTGACAGTCTGGAACTCCCAAGAGGGCTTGGTGCAGTTTAATAAACTGCCTGAATCCCTCCAGAGGCTGAGCTGACCCTGGGCTCAGGGACACACTGGGTGGGATTTGGTTTGGCTGGATATGGTACTTTAGCTGTCAGACCCCAAAAGGTGCCACTGAGGTGCAATTCTCAGCACCTGGTGCCTTGACACAGTCCTGAGGAGGAGCTCTGAACAACAGCCACACTTCAGTCCTTAGAGCAGAATGTGTGGAACCTCCAATTCCAGCTCAGCTGGGCAGTATCAACACTCATATACCTAAACCTGGCACTGCTGGGGAAGTAAATACACACTGGAAAACATAATCACAGAGCCTAGGGGCCATCACTGCCAGGCACTCAGGGCCTAGGGACAAGTTCCAGCAGTGCTGGGCTCACCAGTGCTTCTGTTTGTCCTGAGGAACAGCTCATCACCAAGGCAAGAAGTGGGGTTGGTCTGGCCCCTGGTAGATGTTCATGGTCCATGTGTCCTCCTTTCCCTACCACATAAAGAGCAATTCATCTGGAGCAATAATGGAGTGTCTGCACATCACCCCAGCTCTGTGCAGGCACCAAAGGACACTTCTCTCTACTGACCCCAGGACACATAGGAAGCAGTTTTCAAAAGCAGTCAAGTGGAATTTGGGCACCTGAACACCTGGGACCCTTAGGAGGTCCTGGAATCTTCCCATAGGCACTTCTTCTTAGGAGAGATCTATTTGCTGCACTTGGGAAAGAAGCTAAGAACGGAAACACTGAGGGAATGGAACTTGTATCCATACTAATGGAAACTAAAGTGTGCCGTGGCAGAGATTTGTTACTTGCAACTAAAATTTCTGCTTGATCTTGTTATGTTACTTGCACTGAAAACCACAAACACCAACCAGCAGCAAACTTCATTGCTCAATCCACCACGCTCTTGGCAGTCAGAAGGAGAACAATACAAATTTGCTTGATGTTGCAGCCCTGCCAAAAAAGGATTAAACTTTCTAGGGTCAGACTGATACCTACACCTCAGTTTTGCCAAGTCTGACCAGGTAACTCAACACCCACACAATCCAGCTTTCAACACCTTTGCCAGAGCAGCACTGACCTGCCCAGCCTTGTGAGGAATTCTGCCCCTCTTTTTTCTTGGGTGGTTTCAGCTTTTCTTTGCACCAGCACCATGTTTAAAATCTCTGGTTTGGGACATAGAGCCTTTACACAGCCATCAGAAGGGATGGTTTTTTGAGGCAGCCCCGTTGTGGGTACCCTCAGCTTGGCTGGGGCAGTGCAGAACTCACTGAGTGCTCATCAGGGGTTAAGCCAGTTCCTACACACAACTCCCACAGGGAATTCCTACATGTCCCTCCCGCAGGGGAGGGAAGTGCTGCAGGAGCAGGACCAGTAAGGCTCCAATCCACCTGAGCTAAACCAGCCTGGAGTGTGCCTGTTCTTACAGTCACAGCTTTGTTGGCCCTGAACCCAAATTCCCAGAGCCTTGCACAGATCAGAATGATATACTCAGAGCAGCAAAGGAGAGCTGTTCCCAGGTATGTGCATTTTTCTCTACTGAGGGCTGGTTTACTACTGGTATTTCTTACCTGAGTGACAGCAAAATGGTCCAGTCAGTTCCAAACTGGGAAAAGTAGCTGGCTTTTTAAAGCTGCAGCAGCAGCTCCTTGGAGAGTCTACAGCAATTCTGACTAAGGCTGTGATGAGACCAAGGATTTTACTCAGGTTGTAATCTGGGAGCTCCTTCACTGGCTTTATTTGTCTTAGCAGGGGGATGGAGAAGACAACTCAAAGTCTTCGGCATGCACAGTCACCTCTAGAAAGCTTCTTACATCTATTTGGCTATTAACAGATTTATTTTATTGGTAAAATATCAGCTACAGTCCCTTTTGGGTTTTCCTTCAGCATGATCTACTCATTTTACTGAACTTAACAGAAAACATCCCTAAAAACAACGATTCCATCTCACGGAGAAGTACAGATGGGGAATTCCTGTGAGCAGGCATATGCTTCCTATGGAACTGGCTCCTCCTTCCCTAGGCAGCAGTACACCACGCTGGATCCAAAGCCAGGTGGCAGTGCAGATTCCTCCACGCCCAGGGTTTTGCTGTCACACTGTGCTACATTTCTGCTGGTTGATATAGAATATCATCTGTCCTGCTTTGATGTTCACTCCTCTGTAACTCACAAAAGCAAAGCTGTGCCTAATGGTAAAGGAAAGCTTTGTCTTGACAGGCCCAGAATTTCCTCTCTCATGTCAAACAAGGCGTTTCTACACACTGGTGCTCTTCCTTCAGAAGTTTAGATAAAATATTCAGCACCCACAATCCAGAAGCCTTTGTAGTAGAAACAACAAGTAACTTCTTTTTGTCTGAGGAGATGTTGCTTTTGATTGCACAATTAAGACTATGGAGTGTGGCTCTTTATTAACATGCTTGAAATATGACAACGTAGTAAGAGCATGAATGAGGACAAAGCACCTTGCAGAGTCTGTGTCCCATCACCTGGGATGAAACTACGGCAAGAGGTTTCCACATCCAGCAGGATTCTCCACCCTGAGCCACACTAATCCGGTAAATCGTTAACAACCATCTGGGAGAAGGGAGCATTCAGCCTGTCCAGTTCATCCACTTGTGGGGGGTGATGCATTATCACCTCATGGTCCTCTGAAACATCATCCCCCACCGTGACCAGGTTTGTCAGGGATTTGCTCCGAACGCACTGGAAATCCACGTGGCGGCTCTTGCCCTCCTCCTTCTCCCAGGACATCTGGATGAACGGGCGCTGCACGTAGTTGTAGATCACCTCAGAGCGGCCACCCGGCCTCCTCTTCACCTTCTCCTTGCACGTGGGATAGCCTGGAAACACAGACAGCCACTCAGTTCCACTGCACCCCTCTGACTCACAAAGGGACAACAGGATTCCAGAACACCCAGGTAGCAGTGACTGTGGGGTCAGGGTGGGACACACACAGACAGCTCAGTAGACAAACGCTCTGATTCCACATTTAGCATTATTGGCTTGCAAAAGACTGTTCTCTTTTCCCCTGCAAAGGAGTCCTGGAAGGCTGGACATCCTTTAAGAAGGAAAGCTTAAAGCTTTAGGAGCAAGTCACTCCCATGTGTCAAAAGATGAGCCAGTAAGGATGAGAAAGAAAAAGGGGCAGATAAATCAGGACTATGAGGATGTTGTGGTTATGTGGGGAGAAAATGAGGAGTCAAGGCTGAACATGAGCCCAGGTGGGCAACAAGGCCAAGGGCACCTGGGATGTACCAGTCGTGGTCTGTCCAGCAGACCCAGGGCAGTGACTGTCCTCCTGTGCTGGCACTGCTGAGGCACCTCGAGTATTGCATTCAATTTTGGGCCCCTCACAAGAAAGACGTTGAGGGGCTGGAGCATTTCCAGGGAAGGGAATGGAGCTGGGAAGGGTCTGGAGCCCCAGGAGAGGCCGATGGAACTGGGAAAGGGGCTCAGCCTGGAGAAAAGGAGCCTCAGGGGGGACCTTTTGGCTCTGCACAAGTCCCCGACAGGAAGAAGCAGCCAGGAGGAGGTCAGGCTCTGCTCCAGGGAAAAGGGACAGGACAAGAGGAAACAGCCTCAAGCTGTGCTGGAGGGGTTTGGATTGGATATTAGGGAAAATTTCTTCACCAGGGTTGTCCAGCCCTGGCCCAGGCTGTCCAGGCCAGTGGTAGAGTCGCCATCCCTGGAGGGATTTAGAAGATGTTTGGATGTGGCACTTGGGGATGCGGTGGGCTTAGCAGTGCTGGGTTAATGGTTGGACTCAATCATCTCAGATGGTTTTTCCAACATAAATAATTCCATGATTCTCTCACAAGCGGGTGCAGCACTGTGTGTAGTCAGTCTGCAGGTGCTGCACCAGCCATTCTGTAAGCAAACATAGCTACTATAAAAATAAGTCTCCCAGGACAGAGCCCAGCCCATTCCTAAGCTCCCTAAGGGAATGCTTGGATCAGCAGGTGGAAGCATTTGACTCTTGTTTCCTGTTTACTCATTCCTAAGGAGACAAGTCTTTCTCCTACATGTACCTTTTACTTTCCTTGAACTTTTAAGCCCCCTGGCCAATTTCAGTGGAACATGGTAGAGGTAAAGGAAAAACATGCTGAGTTTTAACTGGTTTCGTAAAGATAAATGTAAAACACAGAGTAAACAAGGAAATGCCTGGAGTCCAGAAGAAATCAGGCTTTACTGACTGTGGAGTCACCTGGCATTTCCCTTGCTGAAGCAGCACTTTACCTTCGATGCCAATGCGAATGTTCTTCAGGCCCCTTTCCTTTAACACAGCTTTTGCCACATCACGGTTCTCGATGTACTTGAAGAATCTGTACAGCTTGGAACTGTAAAGGACTTGAGAAATAAAAGGGGTGATTAGAATCTACAAAGAGGAACCTTCTCCCTGCTTCTGACATGCCCTGCTGTGCCAAAAGCCAGGTGTGGATTCCAAGAATTACTTCAGGTGTCTGTTTTTCTCACTGGGATTAATTGCACTTCCTCGTGGGAGGGTAGAGGTGCACATCACAGTCTTGATAGACTGGGTGGTGATGGGAGTGTAAAGCAAAGAATATTCCCTCACTAAGGAGCCAGGAAAAGGCTGAGGGGGAGGCAGAAACAGAAGGAAAAGTGCAGTGAGTGCTGGGATCAGTTCTAACTAGCCAGGCATCCTGCCTCCAGCAGCACCAGCTCATACAGAGCACACAAATCAGGGCTCCACATGCCAGCATCCGCTCCTGGAGGAAGCCAGTTTGGGAATGTGTCCTTTCCTCACGGCTGGGTGTGTGTGCAACAGAGCACAAAGCCCTTACTTTGTGAATACTCCTCTCCCATGGGAGGTGGATGATCCTCATCCCAGTCCACAGTGTCCTCATCGGTCAGCACGACAATGTGACACTCCCGCTCGCCCTTCCTGGCGCTGTCCACCATGATGGGCAGGATCAGCTCCTCCAGGTAGCTGTCAAACTGCTTGTGAGCCCCATCATTGGAGAGCTCGTGTAACAGAGCACCTGAGGAGACACAGAGCACAGGAGCTTTGCTACAGCATGAAAATATCTCAGCTCTGCACTTCCCAGATCCATCCAGGAGCACAGCCAGAATTCTTCTTCAGACAAAATGCTCAACATATGTTCAGACACATCGACAGCCTCCAGATCCAGAACTGGCAAAGTCAGAAGTGCAGACTGCATTTCAAATGGGATGCAAATTGCACTGCAGAACCATTCCATTCCCATTAAAAACCCACCAAGCTCCAATCAATACAGTGAAACAGTAACAGACTGAATAATTAATTCATTATGATACTTGGAATTTCCAGAAACAACCTCTGCCCCTGAAAATACATTTTGCTGCCTTCTCTGTAATCACTCACCAGAGAACAGGGCAGGAAATTCCACCCACAGCCTGTGTTATGATACCACACACCCCATTTTGGTAAAGTGCCTTTCACAGACCTGCCTGTGTTAAAAGTACTTCTTTTTGTCAGCATGCCCACCAAAAAGCTGCTCCCAATCAATTCCCTTCATGAGCAGGAATTCTGCTACTTTCCAGATTTGGTATCCTTGGTTCCTGCTCTGCCCATCAGACTTCAGTTTAAATTATTCATGATTCTCTGGTACATTTTGGATAGGGGTTATAATCCTGCTTTTAGCCTTCATTTTGTTGGCAGTAACAGCAAGATCTGCACAGCCTCTGTTGGAAAAAGAGACTAAAATGTTTATAATTTGCCTTTGGAACAAAGTGCCTGTGTTCTGAAGGATTTGGTCACTTCACTTTGGATTGAAGCAGCCAAAAGAAAGCTTGAGCCTCAGTGCGAGGGCAAAAATGCAATTTGAGCCCCGGTGAAATCCACATGTTCATGCTTAAACTAAAGCACAAGATTAAGAACTGCACTGAATCAGGATCAGAGTGCTGAACGCCCTAGAGATGATCTCCTATGAGCTGATTCCTCTCCATACTTACTTAAATCTTGACATTTGATTGTGTTGAAATCAAAGTTTATGCAGAGGTAATCACACGTGTCTCGAAGGTCTGGGATGGATATCCCATCAGGGCAGTTAATGATCCCAGTTTTGTAATAATCCTGTGAATAAAAGGACAGTTTTTGAAGAGAAAAATTATGAACATCTTGGACTATGATAATTCCTAATTACCTCTTTATTTTGTGTACTAATATTGGAGAGATGCTGAAACTATTTATAGCTCTGTGTACAGTAAAACAGCCCTGCTTGTCTGAGAATCTACATCTGCCTGCAGATCCTCTAGGGTCTGAAAAATTATGAGCTCCAGTTAAAACTTCTGAGGGTTTCATAACATCTCACGTGCAGTATGTATTTACATGCAAACAAAAGGTTAGGATACAGCTCAGGAATTCCAACAGCAGGACATAGAAAAGGTAAAAGGCAACACGAGCAAATATCTGAAGGGTGGACTTACAGCAAAGCCTGCTATATTTTTCCTTTAGAAATCACAATGTACAACATAAAACCAGCATGTCCCAGGGAGTGCAGCTGCCTGGGGATGGCTCAGCAGTGCACATGTGACAGATTGTTTCTTTCTTTTGTCCCCAGCTGCAGAGCTGCCCTTACCAGCACGGTGCGGAACACGGCCGAGCTGATCCCTTCTGCGATCTCGTACTCGCCCTTCTCATTTGGCCGGGTGAAGTTGTATTCTCTGCCTGGCCCAAACATTCTGAGAGGTAAAGAACAGTGTAAGTGCACAAGAACATCGAAATGCATTTATTCCAGAGACAAACAGGTGCACTGGGGTTAAAAAAATGCTTCTCTGGGAGGGTGGGGAGGCCCTGGCAGAGGCTGCCCAGAGAAGCTGTGGCTGGCCCAGCCCTGGAAGTGTCCAAGGCCAGGTTGGACGGGGCTTGGACCTGGGATAATGGAAGGTGTCATGGCAGAGAGTGGAATGAAGTGAGCTTTAAGGTCCCTCCCAGCTGAGGCCATTCCATGATTCTGTGATGAAGCCCTGCAGTGACACAGACACAGTAACTTAAACCTTCACTCCAATCTCTTCCTTAGTAAATAAGGACAAGAGCTGGCTCAGGGAGGCCTGGCCTCTGTTGCTATGGCTACTGCACTCTAAAGGACAAGCCAAAGGAACAGATCATTCAGGCCTGGGGCAGAAAATCCCCTGGCAATTAAGCCCTTGCACTGACCTACACCAGATAGCTCCACATGGCCTTAGATGCCTTGTTTTACACAATAACACACACAGGGGTCAGTGACCCAACAGCACCCTTGGGTCAGAGAGGGAGGAAAGTGCTGGCAATACAGCACACGAGGATTTCTTGGTGCAGCAACAGGCTCCAACCCCTCAGCAGGAGCTGAGTAACTTCTCTTTAGGAGAGTATCGAGAGGTGGCAGCAGAGGGAACGGAGCGTTATCATATTCCCTATTCAGGAGCAAGGTTATCAGCTGGGGACAGATGTACAGCCTACAGACCAGGCAAACACTTGGGGAGAAGGCAAAAGGAAACCACCTTCGGCTGGAAGTGTGCATTTTTTGATGGACGTGGACCAAAGGGAGATTTATCTAGAGAATTACCAATTCTCCATCTGGTCACGTCTTCTGGGCCTCACTCACTGCCAAATTCTGACTGAGGTCACCATGTGTACAGATGAGATCACAAAACAAACATTACATGTTTATTCCATTAAAAAAAAATTCAGACTGTCTTGAGGTACACCTTGAAGGTAACAGAAGTGACTCACCTTCCCAGCATGGTGTCAGGGTGAGCGGTGAAGATCTGGGGATTCACTGCAAAGCGTGTGCCATCCACCACGAGGGTCACTTTTTCTGGAGCTACTGTCTGGGAACTACTGCTTGAAGACAATGCACAGCATCCATGGCGTTCCT
Organism: Brachypodius melanocephalos; assembly: GCA_013398615.1. Classification (NCBI taxonomy): domain Eukaryota; kingdom Metazoa; phylum Chordata; class Aves; order Passeriformes; family Pycnonotidae; genus Brachypodius; species Brachypodius melanocephalos. The sequence goes on from VZSR01002526.1 coordinate 3,939,285, forward strand.
GAGTATTAAGCTGTCTCTTGCTTCCATCTGGGATGTGGCAGTTGTGAGGTTCTTCAGGAGCAGACAGCATGCTATTGATCTGGGGACCTACTGGGCAAGTGTTGTGTCGGCATTCAGAATCCAAACCTGAGGGACACAAACAAACATTGCAAAGCGAGGACAGAATTTATTGAAAAACATAATTTCATAGTAACACTTCCTACTGAAATGAGAAAACTGAGTCATGCAATAACTAAGGATGCCATAACTGTCAGGGTGATGTTATATGACATAAAACTAGACTGTTATTGAACTGAACCAGCAGCTGGATGTTCTGGTGAGCCATGGTACTTAATGTTCCTTGTTAAAGCAAGATGGATTCAGGTGCAAAGGGCAGGAGCACACAAATCAAACAAGGCCAGAAATACAGACCCAGGACTGCCAGAGGAAGGTGAGCAGCAGCACACACCTCACCAGAGTGGTGTAAGGCAGCAGTGCCCAGTGCCAGTCCGTGGTGGGCACACAGGACTGTCCAATGCCTGCAGTGAATCTGATCAGGGACAGCCCCAGGCTGGCCAGGGTGTTCCTGTGGGTCTTGCCAAGATGCTGAACTCTGCTGTGAACTCCTGTCCTTTAGTGCAGCACGGGCACAGGCAGGGCACATACTCCCCAGTGCAAACTGTCCCGTGATACTGGAACATTTTCCAAAACAGAACACCCCTTAAAGCCCCCAAAATAATCTCCCTTAAAGATTACAAAGCTGAAGGCATTATCCTTACCCTCAGTCCTGGGAACTGCAGGGCTGTGACCTCCTAACACCACAGAACTTTCTTCGGACTCATGGGCTGCTGGAGCTCTGTTTTCCACAGGACAGTTGGAGTCCAGATTTTTCAACCAGTCTGTGCCCCCAGCACAGTTGCCATTCATGCTGGGCCTCCGTGCTGTGAGGAGTTGGTGGCGTTTCCTAAGAGAAGAGCTGCAGAGAGAACCCAGGTTGTTAGTTTTGGAAGAAACTCCCAAGCACTGAAGTCCAAATCCCTGTATCTGCTACCACAAACAAGGTCCCTCAGGCTCAAAAGGCATTTCTGCAGGTATTTAACTGTTTCAGAGGCCTATGGTGCTAGTTATGCCCCTACTCGCACCTGGAAAAAGGTGAAAAAAAGATTTTAAAGTAATCAAGGGTCTATTAAATCTATTTAATCTGTAGATCTTCACTTCTTTAAAGCTAAGTCTAAAGCCACTGATGTCTTTAAATCACCATATGTGAGTTCCTGCAAATACCTTCCTGGCAACTCCTTCAGACCTCTACAGCCCCTTAAAAATATTTATATTCTTGACTCCCTGTCCTGGCCAAATGAGCTGTATAACATGGTTACAGCCTGAAATATAACATTTTCCCAGTTAACAGCTCAGACATTGCCTCTTAACCACTCTGAGGTTTGACTAGCAGGTTCCCTGCTCCCAGCCATTGCTTGGTTTGGTTCTTTCTTCTTGATTTCTGTCGTGCTGTCACACAGTGCTCCCCCCAGTATTTAACCCACTACAGTCCCACAACAAACACCTGTACAGTGCACAACAGCCATGGCTGGAGCAGCCTCACACACGATGCTTTAACCACTGCCCCTCAGATCTGAGATGCTCTTCCAGCATATGCAGAGACAAAGCTTTCTTTTACTCCAAGTAGAATTCCTTCCTCCTTCTGTCTTTAAGACCCACTTCACTCCTTTCTGTCTCCTAACAGATCAGATCTCTTAGCTGTCTCTTTCCCTCATTCTCTCTGGCATTTGTTTTGCCCTGGATAAGAACCAGCTCTCCTTTCTTGGCTTCAAGTGTTTTCCTTTCACTCTCTCAAACATAAAACACCAATTTCCTCATTAATGAATTTTTCCAATTTCCCCCCCTGCAGAACAATTGTCCTGTGTCTTTCCCTTGGCTGACTGAAGACTGCAGGGCCTGTGGGTGCCATCTCTGACGCCTGGCAGAACACTGCCCTGGCAGAGACAAAGCAAATAAATCAACACTAATAAAAAAGCAAAATGCCAAGTCAGAGTTGTTGAGTCTTCTGGCCAGCACCTGCTGAGGGTGAAGGCCTTAATGAGCAGTTCAGTGGTGGGTTTCAAGGCCATCGTTACTGGCAGTCTGAATTAAGCATTTTATTCTTAATGAGAATTAAAAAAGGAGTAACAATTCATTCCTTTTGTTCTGTAAACCCAATTCTAACTTGCCAGCATTATTATATTTGTATATTTTTAGAAAATCTGCTGCTTACACATCATGTGATGGTCATTCAAAGGAAGATTTTTGGCAACAACAAAACCATTTCTTTTTTCAAAGGCTCTGATTGGGAGCACAGTGACACAAGGAGCCCCCAAGGGTCATCTAAGTCCCAGCAACCTGAACAGCACCAGAGCACTGCCTCTGCTCTCACCAAAACTCCCTCTCCCTACACTGTCCAGGCTGCTTTCCTGTCCTGGCTGCCTGGACTCTGGAGAAACCCCTCAGCAGTCCCACCAGAAATCCCTGTGAATGCTGCCTTGTACCTGGGAAGAAGCTCATGGAATATCTTGAGTTAGAGGAGAGAACATCAGTATGAGAGTCCACCTGCCTGCTGCTCACAGGACCACCCACAATTGAACTGTGTGACCAAGCATCCTCCAGGGAGAATCACGGAATATCCTGAGCTGGAAGGGACCCACAGGGATCACTGAGTCCAGCTCCTGGCCCTGCACAGACAGCCCAACAATCCCACCCTGTCCCAGGAGCTCTGGCAGCCTCAGGGCTGTGCCCATTCCCTGGGGAGCCTGGGCAGTGCCCAGCACCCTCTGGGGGAAGAACCTTTCCTAACATCTTCAGTTGGATGGATGTGGTCATGCATGGACATATCCTTTACCAGAACAAAAGTAACACAAACTTTGTGTGAACAACCTGAGCAATCCTCTGCCCTCTTCTCTGGTGTGTCAGAGCAGCAAGGGGGTGCTAGAAAGTCCAGCAGTGCCAGGCAGTGGGACACAGGAGTGTGGAGGGAAATCTAAATATGAAAACCCACATACTCTAGAACACCCTAGAGGGAAAAAGCTCAACCCTCCCCCCTCCCAGCCTTTTAATCAGTTTGAGAATTGACAATGTCCAATGGAACAAAAAGTCAACTATTCTCCTGTTTCACAGCACTGTAATTACTGTGAAGAAATTGAATTTTTCAAGACTGCAAATGTTAAAGTATTTATACAACTAATACTGTGATTTCAAACACATTTACTGAATTATTACACTGTATGTTTGACCCTGAGATTAGCTTAGTTGGCTGGAGCATGATGCTGATAATACCAAGGTTGTACATTCAATCCTTGCATTCACTGAACAGTTGGACTTCATGATCCTTGTGGGTCCCTTTCAACCCAGAACATTCTGCAATCTGTAATCTGAACCAAAATGCTTTAAAATTTGGTAACTGCACTGAAAGCCAAAACCTGTTTTTTAAAATGCAGTTTGATTTACTTCGGGAAAAGTATTTTGAGATGGGGAAAAGAATATCCTTGTTGAGCAGATATATAATTATAACCTAACCCTAAGAGAAAGCCCTTAAGGGGAGTCATCCTTGAGACTTTCTGGCTGTCAGGGAGAACCCCAGAATGCTCTGGCTTGGAGGGACCTTAAAGCATCTCAAGGGACACTTCCCGTTAGCCCAGGTTGCTCAGGGGAACAGGCACCACACTGGGTTGTGGCTTGGGAACTTTTTTCCCCCTGCATCAACCTTCCTATATTGAAACAATATCCCTGACAAAGCTGGTGCTACCACGCTCACCAGGGAACAGAATTTGCTCTGTGAGCTGACAAGAACTCCATTAAGAAAACAAGATAAGTATAAAATTTACTTCTTGGGCCTCTTTCTTCCAGGAGTGCTCAATTGCTGCAGCTCTGCCAACAACCTCCCCTTGCGGTGCTTGAACAATCTCTTGATTATTCAATGCATTACTCAGCAGAGAGGAGAAATTAGGCAGGAAATCAGATGAATAAGCAGAGTATATGAAGGCAAAGAGCAGCTTTATTCAGGGACACTTAGACTCCATATCTTCCCCAGAGCTCTGCCTTACAAGCCCCATTTAAGTGATGTCAAATAGCACGAAACACCAACAGACTGAATTTCACAACAACCAAACTGGGTTGGGTGAATGTTGAAACCTTTGTTCATCACCTCAAACTCTGAATTAAATGCAGAGACCCTGCACACCCTTCAGCAGAGTCTTTAACTACAGCAGCTCAGAAATTATTCACAGAACTATCACCAGTTACACAGGAACTACAACACACCAATTTTCCTTTGTCATTCCCCACCCTCTGCTGCCTTATTTGCTAAGCAGGATTGTCAGGGAAAAAAAAATGCCCTGTTTGACACCCTTCTCCTCCTTATTTTCTGTTACATGAAGCTGAGCACCAAGAAAACCTGCTAAAAACAGCTGCTCCTTGCAATGTGGTGGCTCTCCCAAGCATAAGATCTGACTTTTCTCTTTCCTGGAAGTGGAACATCCAGTCCTGCTGATCATCCAACCCAGCTCAGGCTGATGGCATTTCCCTGTCTCCTGGCCCCTCTTGGCATGCCAAAATCCTGCACGTAGGATGTCAGCAGAATTGAGGGAAATGAGAGAAGATCTTTTGACACATCTGGCTGGTAAAATAAATCCTCAAACTGGTCATTTAACATGACAAATATATTGCAAACACACCCAGAACCCAGTGGGGAAACAAGTACATAAGGACTTCAAGGCCAAACTCCTGCCTGACCAGCTTACAAATGTCTTGGTTTCCTTTCAAACCCAGGATCAAGGAGAACAACCCGTGGTAAGAATGAATGCCTATAAATAATAATTAGCACCATTCAGCTTCAAAGCTTTTTACAAATATTAACTGCTCATTGCTCCTAAGAGCCCTGGGAAGCACGGCAGGGAAGCGTTTCATGAGAGAAAACAGGGACACAGAGGCACAGACCTAATCCTCAGGATGAGAGCAGCCCACTGCCTACTCAGGTGTTACTCTGACTTGGAGCACGTCCACTACTCAGCTACCTGCACCAGCAGTTCCTCTGTGCTAGCAGGACAAACACTCCCAGGTTACCACCCTCCTTAGAGAGCTCCTTCCATGCACGTTTCCACCCTCTGGGAAGTGTAAATTGGCTGGTACCACAGAATAGCTCTGCAGTGAACAGGCACCCTTCTCTATGACCAGTTTGTGTGCTCAGAGCCTGAAGGATCAGGTAAGGACCAGTCCATAGAGGAGCTGAAACTTCACAGCTGGATTGTAGGAGCAGGACACTCAGGAATAGCAAGAGCCCCACGTGACACTCAGCACTAAAGGTCAGAGAAAGAGCTCCTCCAGCCAGAGAAAGGCTGGGATTTCCAATCTTTTTAAAGGGAATCAGAATCAAAAAATCAAAATTCCCATCTGGCTCTGGCTGCTGGTTTTGCCATACTTGGAGCACATGGGCCCCTCCTTCCTCTGGAACACAATGTCAAGAATGAGCTGTGCAACTGCACAAACATCTCTGTTCTCCAGACCCTGTGCTGGTGGTCCCACTGAAATCATCTCTATTTGAACTTGTCTAGAGCCTTGTCTTTTGTTGAGGGAAAAACATGGAAGTCATATTTAAATTGCTTTTAATCACAAAGTGGAAATCCTTTAATTTTGCAATGCACCATTGGTACAAACAATTCATGCTGCAAACGCTTTGCAGAGATAAAGAGGCTGATCTCTGCTCTTTGCAATCCTTAAGGAAGTGTTCTGGAATGTAAAGAGGCTGAGACATCTTCAGCACGTTATCCTTCCCCACCCTAAGGAATCTAAAACACATCCAAAGCCACTTCCCAATGCATACAGCTCTCATCCATTACACTAAGAGCTGAGTGGCTTCACCTGCACAGAGCACCATGAACGAGGTGATGTGTGCTGTGAAAAGAAACTCAAACACTGCACGTGCCCAGCAGAGAAAACCCATTTAGATACAGCACATTTATTAAGTAAGAGAAAACAAAAGCATCAGTACAAATGTGATGGTTTCTACTTTTTATTTATTGTACTACATAAATACAATATTTTGTTATATTTATAAAGACATACTCCTTATTAATGGAATTTTTTAAAAGAGCAATTATAGAGTATTTTAGGTATGAAGAACTTCACAGAAACTTCAGAGAAAAATCATGAAAAGCCCAGCTGCCAAAATCCATTGAGGAGTAAAGCCCTTGCTATGAGACCTGACAGCTTATGCAGGGTCTCACTGCCATCTGGCAAGGCAAGAGAGAAGGTGTAAGAGAGTAAAAATAGTAGAAATGAGTGGCTTTACTTCACCATTTGGTTTGCAAACGGTGAGGAAGGGCCAGTGAGTCAATCAGCTGGTGAACAATCCTCCCGTCTTCCTAAACCACAGCCTAACCATCACGACTGAAATAAAACTCCAAACAACTCATTTTTAAGGTGACAACACTCCTTTAAGTCTACAAAAACATTCCCATGTACAATTATTCTCAGAAATCTGAGCAAGCAGGAAACACACGCACGCAGGGTGTGCCTGACCTAATTCCGCAGTCCTGCGCTGAGAACAAGATGGATTTCTAATGGAACTGCACGTCTTTCCACAGTGCCTAAAGCCTGGCTTTAATTTGTGTCCTGGTTTAACCCCAGAGGGCAACTGAGCCCCAAACAGCCACGTGCTCACTGCTCCCTGCTGGGATGGGGAGAGAACTGGATCCAGGTATTTTAACAGGTAAAGGAAAAGAGAAGGTTGTGTGGAGACTTCATAGCACCTTCCAGGATCTGAAGGGGCTCCAAGGAAGCCAGAGAGGGACTGCTCATAATGAACTGGAGTGACAGGACAAGGAGAATGGCTTCCCACTGCCAGAGGGCAGGGATAGATGG
>VZSR01002526.1:3946269-3960392 GCA_013398615.1 Brachypodius melanocephalos
AAGGCCAGGTTGGACATTGGGGCTTGGAGCAACCTGGGACAGCCATGGCAGGGGGTGGAATATGGTGAATTTTAAGGTTTCTTCTAATCCAAGCCAGTCTGGCATTCTATGGTTCTATAAAAACTGTGCATGCAAGTACAGTAGAAAAGGAATTCATTCCCCACTTTCCATCGGCAGGAAGGTGTTCAGCCATGCCCAGGAAAGCAGGGCTCCATCACCTGGGAAGAAAAACACCATCACTCCTAACATCCCTCCCTGTTCCTTCTTCCCCCAGCTCTACATGCAGAACATGAGGCCATAAGGAGTGGAAAATCCATCCCTGGGTCAACTGGTCTGGCTGTGTCCCCCCAGCTCCTGTGCACCCCCAGCCCACTGGTGGGTGGGGAGCAAAAAAGGCCTTGGCTCTGTGTGAGCCCTGCTCAGCAATAACTAAAACATCCTATGTTATCAATCTCTTTCTTTCCCAGAAAAAATCCAAATCACAGCCTCTATAAGTTACTAGGAAGAAAACTAACTTTATATCAGCCAAAATCAACATAAATTCTTAAAAGGTCTCCTTAGAATATGCCAGAAGTTTCTCTACAGATAAAGGCAGAGAAACAAATTAGCAACGATTGACTTTCTACTTTGGAGAGAAAAAGGGCAATCTCATGGGTTTAAGATAAATTAGAAGTGCTTCCTGTACCTAAGCATTAGGGGAATCACTGTAAGGTATAAACCACAGCAGTAAATGCAGCAGAGAGATAATGGCTCTCCCCTGGACTGGGTAACATTGGTTAAGTAAAAAAGCAGCCATCAGACTTGACATAAACAATTATAATATTGGCAAATAGGTAGCAATCCAACTTCTAATTTTCATAGTAACTATTTGCTTCTGATCATCAGATGGACACCTCCCCAGAGAGAGAGAAAAAGAGAAAAACCAAACAATTCTGCCTTGTCAGCTCAGTTCACCTGCAATAAAAACTTCCCAGTTGCTGGGAGGCATTCCAGAGAGCTGTGCAGAGTGACAGGAACTCATCTGGTAGAAACAAAGGCAAAAAAGTGAAATGTTCTCCTCTATTAAAAACTTAGATCAGACTGATGGTTCATTCTGTGACTTTGAAGGACCTTAAAGCCCCCCCAGTGCCACCCCCTCCCATAGGCACATCTTCCACTATCCCAGGTTTCTCCAAGCCCTGTCCAACCTGGCCTTGGACACTTCCAGGGATCCAGGGGCAGCCACAGCTTCTCTGGGCACCCTGTGCCAGGGCCTGCCCACCCTCACAAGGAAGGATTCCTTCCCAATATCCCATCCATCCCTGCCCTCTGGTAGTGGGAAGCCATTCCTCTTGTCCTGGCACTTCAGGCTCTTGTCTCCAGCTCTCTTTAGGCACTGGAAGGGGGTGTAAGCTGTCCCTGGAGCCTTCTCCTGTCCAGGTTGGACATCCCCAACTCTCCCAACCAGGGAAATCAGCATTTCCAGTCTGAGCCCCAAGCACTGCCCTGTGCACCTGAACCAACAGAGATGCTCACGGCAAGGTGAGACTTGGCAGGTGTGGGGCTGACACTCCCTGGCACCTGCAGACACACCTGGAGCACTGGAGAGCAACATGGAAGTGCATTCACCTGGACTGCACCAGAGAGAAAAACATCTAACTGCTGCCTTCACGTGCTTTTCACAGACCTCCTACTGATCCTCATTTCATTTTCCCAACACAAACACAGGCAGACAATAAGAGCTGATTTATAGGTTGAAGCAGCACAGGCACATGACAAAAAGCTTTTCCCTCCTTATGAAATAACTCTATCAATATACAGAGGGTTCATTTTCCATCTGGCTTCAAATGATAGATGGAAAATAATGTCCAGCAGGCCTGATGCAATGCAGGACAGCCCAAAAATGTTGGCAAGAGACAGCAAGGAGGCTGATGAAATGCTTGATTGTTTCTCCCATTCTGTGCATAGTGCTGCACTGTTAGCAAAGTTTACTGACTTACTCATTTACTTGAGGCTCAACAAAAATCCACTGTTTCTACAAATGCAATTCAAAACTACAGTTGGCAATATGTGTTTAAGGGTTTAACACTGCACTTGCACATCTTGATTTAAGACCCAGGGGTCACCAGGTCCTTCTGTCACCACCAGAGCTCAGTTTATGCACTGAACTGACCCCTCATCAGTGCCCCACACTGACAGCAGCTTTTCTTTTGCCCATTTACAATCACCAAGACTGATACCTGCAGAAAAATAATGGAGATTTATTAACTGGATGTAACCTATTACAGACTTTCCCAAAATAGGAAGGTCACACCATGACAGCCTCATCAACAGAACAGATGAAACCCATCCAGCAGTGTCCCAGCACGGGAGCAAAATTCCTCACCACAGCAACAAGTTATTGCCTTTTTTTCCCCCTCCCTCTGAGGCCCAGGGTATTCCTGTTAGAGAGCAAACCCAAGCAAACACTAAAGGGTATTTCCTCACAATACTGGAATAAAGAGAGTCATCTGAAAAATTATATTTGATCCTCATAAAGAGCTTCTTAGCACTATGGCAATGGCAGCTTTGCCATTGCTATTGGATTAAATTCAGCACTTTTCATAAAGCTGGCCATGCCCATATAGAATACACCTCCTTCCTTGGTGGAAGGTTGGAGTGTGCAGATCTGATCAGCGAAAAGGGAAAAAACTGTGGCAAAGGATGAGCTGTTGCAGGGTATTTTTGCCTAGAGACAGGAAAAACAAATGTTCCCTGCTAAAATAAACAATACTGAGCTAAATAAAGTTTTAAGTCAGTTGACACCTGTGAGTTACACTTTCTCTTCATCTACATTAAATTAAGTTACAAATATTTAGGTGAAAGCCTGCAACAGGAATAAGTGTTGCAGACAAGAGTTTGGCTGTGTTCTCTGTTCTACCATTTGCTGCAAAAGTATTTGTAAAGCTTTCAGAAAATCCCACACACTTCAGCAAAGCACAAAAGCAAGAGCTGCCTTATCCCTTTGGAATTAAAAAAAGCGCTTTTATTTCTCAACTTTTGTTCTTAGACAGTTAAATCAAACTTCAGTTGCTGTATTTACACCATGAGAAGTCCAGTTTTTCAATCAGAAACTGCAGCAAACAGCATAAGGACAAGGGTATTTCTGAGGGAGTTCTACCAGAGAATCTGATCCACCTGCAGCCACCAGAAGCTCTGAGCAGAACTGATCACCCACATTTCCCGGTGTAACTCTGGAGCAAACCCTCTGCCAAGCACCCCTCACTTACTGCCGGCTCATCCGTGCTCGGTGCTCCCTGCACCACGATCCCGAAATCCTGTCGGAGCACAGGGAAGCACCCGGGCACAGCAAAGCTTCGCAGTTTAAACTCTTGGAGCAGCAGTGGTCACACCCCCAAAGCCCGGGCGGCTGATTCACGTAAATATTTCAGGTTAAAAGTCCCTCCCGCTGATTCATGGAAAGTTTGAGTATTATCTGTGCAGTAACAGCTTTAAGTCTCCAGTAAAACCCTCCCGAATATCCCTCTCTCTCCAGATTCCTCATTCAGGCAGTTTTTGCAAGAATTGTGTGGTAGAAAAAGCTCAATTTTATTAATGCCTTGATGCAATTTGGTGAAACACCCTCCTGCCACACATCCCTGAGACAGGCAGAGAGGAATTAGCCACCAGAATTTTTGGTTATGTACATAAGTATGTGCACATGGATTCCCAAGATCAGGAGCCCTGGGACTTGGGCCCAAACAAATTTACAGTAACTGAGGGTAAAATGAGTTATTCTGACACATCAGTGCATTGCTGAAGAGCTTCAATAAGAAGAACCACCTTCCCTCAGTGCTCCAGTGCCATGGCCAAGGCAATATGCGTGTATGTCACATGGAAATGCTACCCTTGTCAGCTCAAATATTAAATCAATCGATTCTATTTCTTACTGCCTTCCCCTAAGATACAGCTGGATTGCTCAGAGACTGCTCCAAACACAATTTCACAAAACAACAGAATTAAATGTATCACATATCATCAATAATATATAATTTTTAATGCAAAGAGAGTCTAAACAGGCAAGAAACTATTCTCCTCCTGACTCATGCAAGTGCTAAAACACATGTGTACTGACAAGTCTGAATGGAAGATGCCTTTAGAGAGCTCTTAATTAAAAACAAAGCAAGCAATACAACATAGAAAAAAATCCAAGTCATTAATTTACTAACTTTTGTATTCAAAAACTTGTTCTTACTTTTGGTTTGGGGGCAACATTTTATTTCTTTGATGCCCAATTCTCTCATCTGTCCAGATACAGGTGCAATAAAGCACTTGTGGCTGGTAAAGAGGCTGGGAGAATACAAACACAAGAACCTCTAATCACCAAGAGGTGTTGTCCCACACCAGGTGAGGCTGGTGGCCATCATCAGGAGAAAGAATAGATTTATATATATTTTTATAAATAATTTACATAATTTATATATGTGTAATTTTTAAATCAGCTGTTAGAATGATTGTTTCTAGCACAGCAACTGTCCACTGTGGATCTCTCGAGATGAGCAGTGGTCAATTATCAGGTTTTAATTAATTTAAGTAAAAATTAAATATTCAGCAGAGACAATATCCTAAACCAAAATTCCTCATTTACAGAGCTTTTGGTTTGCTACAAAAAGTTACCTGACATTCCACCCACGGCAAAGAGCACCTACTTGTTCTGACTCTTATTTTAGAAAGGCTGCGAGCAGCTCAAACTCCACCTTCCTTCTCTGGAAGGGATCCCAACAAGTAACTGCTCACTCATTCCCAGCTCATCTGCTACAACTCTGCCCTACAACTGCCACTCATTTCTAACCAATTACACGGCAGCAGCTCGGAAAACTAACAATAGGTGGCACATTTTTGAAAGTTGGATGCAGTTACAGGAGCTTTCAAAATAATAACAAGGAAAAAACTCAAAGCAAACCCAAGAACCAAACGCAGGGAGGCTGCACTGGCATGCAATTAAAATTGCAAGGAAATACTGCCACGTTGAGAAAGAGGTTCACACTCTGGGTGCAGCAGCAGTCGGTGGAAGGGCAGAAGCAGGGTTGGCAAAAGTCAGGTGTCCTCAGCCAGCACCGGGGACCTTTCCCCAGGTCTGGGAGGGTTCAGGCTGGCACGGGGTCCCTGCCAGGGGCACTATCTGCCATCCCCACGGGGCACTGCCCTATCTCACCACAACAGATGCTGGAAGCCTGTTCAGATAAAGCCACAGCTGAATTTTCCTATGGAAGAGCAGAGATGCTCCTTTGATGAGCTGAGGCACAAAGAGAACATTATCAGTGTTGTCCTTAGAAAGAACAGAGCTCTCCAAATCAGACACATGGTTTAATTCTCATTAAAATACAAACAATAAGAAGAAGCAAAACAAACATAAGGTTCCTTTCACGGTGCAGCTGCATTAGTAACTGCAAGTAATACTGAGTAATCCGAAACCAAAATAAACACGGCAGTTTTATTTAGCACAATTACAGCTCTTTGGAAAACACCTCCTGACTTATTTTGAGGAAGGCAAGAGCAGGGGCTACAATTTCATCTAGGTGAGGCCAACCATTAGCACTCTGGTAATTCATGTCAGCAGAGAACCTGATACCTTATTTTCAGACTGAAAAACAGTTCATGATTTCAAACCAGCCAAGGTTTACAAGGGGACACTGGCAAGACACCTCATGCTTTGTTTACATGCCTGGATAAATATTTTACATGTCAAGCATAGTTATAACACTTTCTAAGAATATTCCATTACATTCTTTCTTCTATGACTAATGATTCTTCCACAAAAAATATTTGGCTAGTGCTGTGTTACAGCAAAATTAGCCAGGAACTGGAGCCATATTTTGAGGGAGTAAAAAAGGGAAAATACCACCAAAAGAAACAAAAAAAACCCCAAAAAAACCAACCAAAATTGAGAAGGCAGAGAAGATGCCTATTTCAACACACATAATGAGGTGTTTGTGCTGAGGGAAGGTGCCCATTTGGGTACTGGATAAGGTCGCTCTTGAAAGGGGAAAGTTCTAAAATTTAAGTGTATTCCAGGATAGGCCTCTCTGGCTTGTTTTTACCTTTACAAGCGAGAACACAGCAATATTCTAGCCAAAACTGTAGCTGGTTTTGTTTTTCTATCTCAAAGATAACATGCAAAAGAAATGCCAGGACTTTTAAAAAGTTACTTATTTCAAGGAAATAATATTCAAAGCCTGTCCTGGTGAGGGATACTCACTCTTCTGCTGAATAATCAAAGAGATTCTCAAATTAATCAGCATCTGCCAGCAGTAGAGCTGATTTTAATAAATCCTTAACAAGAAGATAGGTTTTCCTGCAGAATCTGCTAATTAAAGGGTCTGTAAGTGTCCTAAAAGCTGCTCCCTCTAACCTGAGGATTTCAACTCAGTCCTGGCCAGAGGCAACCACACTGTGACATTTTAGAGCTTTTAACATGGCCTGCATGAAATGAGGTGGCTTTTGTCAGTCTGGCTGAAGACACAAGACATCAACCACCTCTTACTGCTAAACCTGGAGCACCTCTCCCAAAAGCAGAATTCCCAGCAGGGGAATGTTAATGTTTCCTCCAGCCCCGTGTGCTAGGCACGGCCTGGGCAGCAGGAGAGGCTGGAATGCTCCTTGTCAGGGCTCCAGCTGCTCCAGAAGTAAAGTCTTTAAGGCTCATGGCTCTGAGTCTTGTTCACAGGAGGTTTTGTTTTGTTATTTTTACTTCAGCTGTGACAGCCTTCTAATTAAAGCTAGCACTAAGTGTCTGCAGCACACAGGGTGAGAGGCTGGAGAACACTCTATTTTCTGCACTAAGAATTGTTTCATCTCTCAGAAATGCAATCATTCCACTCTCCAAGTGGTGAAGTGGCATTTCCCATAGCTGCTCATACCACCTTTAAAATGCTCTTGGAATGACTAAACAGCACAAAGCCAGGACACATAGAGGTGCCACAGTCATGGCATATTAACCAATTTTCTGAAAACAACTGGTTTTCAAAACCAACTTTAAAAAGGAGAGGCCCATGATCTTGGCAAAGAACATTTTGTAATAGGGACATTTGACAGACAGGACACCATTTAAATATAGCACAGCACTAATGCACAAGGCTCTCCACAGCTTTACAGTCATCAATAAACAAACCCAGCTTCCCCCTTGCTGGGCCAGCACAAGGTAACAGAAATCATTAGACCGCTTTCACTTCAGTATCTTGTGCAGAGCATCCCCTGCTGACCTCCTCTAACCCAGCTGTTGATCACTCCTTGAGCCTGCCAGCAAACCTGCATGTGAACACAGCTCCTTGCATCAAATCCACTCATTCTGGTCTTTCTGAGAGCCTTGTTCAGCCCTGAGAGGTGACTTCCACCCCAGAACACCGGGAGCAGGGACAGAGCTGGCCCAGCGCCCTTCCCACCCCACCCTGCACATCTCACCAGGGCTTCACCCTGAGCCTGAGCTGGGGCAGACACGCTCCAGCCCCATTACTGGATGTGAAACAGGAGAGAATGTTGGCAGTGAGAAAGGTCCTCTCCCACGTGCCCAAGAAATGCTCCTGATCAATATTGTTCTCCATTAGTGCAGCATCCAAATCGATGCCTTTAACCACACTCCAAGGGAGCTCTAAAACTGCTGGGCAGCACAGCTGAGTGCAGAGATCAGCAGCATTTAGAATAAAAGCTAAAACCTGCCTGTCCCAAGTGAGTGAAACATTAGCTAATTTACACGTGCTCAGGATGGATCTCAGCAAAGCCTGGATATGGGCAAAACCTTACGGTCTTTAGGTGCTTTACATTAAAGCTGAACCACTTCTCAAATATACCTGAATCATCTGATTTGCACACGACTGAATAATCTTAGGATTTTTCATATTTTTAACTTGGTCAGTCTGAAAGGAAAAAGAAAAATTAGATCCCATATAAAAAGGCCAGGTTGTGCTCATATATACGATAGAAACTCCATGGATTTAAGAAATCAAATTTTAAAGGCAAATCAAAACCTGAGATGTTAGTAATTTCTGTTTCTTTTTTATTCCTTAGTTGGATTCCTTTGCCAACACAGGCAGTAAAGTCTTTTTCCCAAAACCCCTATCAGTTTAAAGGCCTTTGCTACGTACATGGCCATCTCCTGAGGCTGTATCAGCCCCTGCCATCTGACCAAGGGCTTCTCAGCAAGCATTAGACTACAGGGAAGTCTGCGAGTGGCTGCTGGAACATTTCTGTCAATGGATTAGGGAACTCATTCATAACCACCAACTGCCACAGCAGATAACATTCCAGACAGACGGAAGCTTTTCTGTGTGTAGAGATTATGTAACACCACAATTTTTAATCCACTTGCCCAGAGGAAGAAGAAATGAGCTCACTTTCACAGAGGTTAAAGCTACCTTATTCTATTTTTCTCTGTTGTTTGTTCCAGTCATGTTGAACTACCAGATGATACTGAGCACATGAACTGAGGGACTTGGAAAATCCGCCCCGTTCATCTCCAGTCCATCCAGAAACTCTGCTGCTGCCACCATCAGTTTGTCTCTTCCTACCTTTTCCCTACTCACATCTTTTATGGACCTCTCACTCCAATTTATCCGAGTTACCAGAATAACCTGAGAATTGCAGTCATTCAGTTATAAAACAGGCACCACTTCGAGAAAAATAATGTGAATGGTTATTAAACTGAGCATATTGCTCAAACCGGGGCAGATGCTTAATCCTGCCAGTTTACAGGACATCCAGTGGCATCACGTGGACTCACAGATTCATTTCAGGAAACGTGACCAGCTGCTGTCCCAGCACAGCAAGCCACAGGGTTGGGTTCCAAGGCACTCAGCTCTGCTTTCTAATCCAGGAATTACATTTATCAAAAACCCCTCTTTTATTCCACATGATCTTGTTGTTTACATCTTCCTCATCTGTTTTGCAAAGCTACGTAGCCAAAACTTTGCATACAAACCATGTGGCAGCAGCAATCATTAACTGTTACACAGCACTTCTCACTGCTGTCACAAGGGTCAGTTATGTTTTTATGGCTGCCAAACTCTGCTTCCTTCTGAAAACTTCCTGATTCAGTGGACTAAACTCTGACACCCAGCACGGGTCAGGGACGTAGCACTGCTTTATGGGAGCTGGTTGGGAAATGCATTCATTTCCCAGTTCTTGGAAAACACGCTGTTGTCACCGAAAGTACACTGACTAATACACTCTAATCTAGACTATTTGTCCACAAAGTGCAGAGGCAGACCTGACACAGAGCTGTACTCTCATTTCTCTGCCTTTAGTCCATTTCCATCATCTCTTTTTTATTGCTTGTTTTGGCTATTTCTGTATTGAATCTCAGACAACTTTTTATTCTCTCAGTAAAAAGCTGAGTAATTCTCAGTCACTCTGACAGTGGGATACATATGACTGTTACATTTTATAGTTCACAAGAGTATTTCTATATTTGTGTGTTCAGCAGCAAAACCAAAGCAACGGCTGAACATTGCTGCTCCCAGGAGCAATCCATGGATTAACTCCATTTTTAATAGCTGCATGTAACACATTTGAGGTTGTTCCGAGGGCAGCAAGAAAAAAAAATTGCAAATTGCAGAAGAAATTACTGAATGTTGAGCTTCAGCAACTACAGCCCATGTTCAATGCTGCTTCCAGGACTAACAGACATTGATTTTCCTTCTCAATTTCAGGCCTATGCTTGTGGACCAGATGCCCTTCAAAAGTCCTTAGAGCTCTTGTGCTCCACAAAGTGGATCCAAAGTCCACAGGGGCCGGTCTGAAGTCTCTGCTGAGGCTGGAGGACACATTGTAACTGCAAATTAGAACTGGAGCAAGACACAGGAGGAGAAAAGGTTGTGAAAACCCACGGACTAACACAAGGAAGTCAAGTTCCAGGACTTCAGCTAATTCAGTACCTGTAATTATTGCTCTGTAACACCCCCAAAAGACACCCCCTCCCCACTACCTGGATTACAAGTCCCAGCTTCTCTGCACTGTCATGGTTCAGAACAGGGGGGCTGTTCAGTGAACAATTCACATGGCAAGGCCATCCAAAAGCCAGAGACCCCAAATTGTACCAACCTTGGCAAAGATGGTCCAGCACTGCTACCCAACTGTCATGTTGAAATTGGAGGGGACATTGGGATCAGAAACCTGAAATCAGAGTAGCTTTCATCAGCAGCCTGCCCAGGTCTCCCCAAACACTAGATATTGCAATCACAGTTTCCACGAAAATGTTAATGACATCAAACTAGTAATTTCTAAACTTTATGTTAGCTCTGGTTATGCTATTTATGAATTAAGTGAAGAAAAAAATGCTGATGGCTTCCCATCCTTTTATATTTTCCCCCACAGAAAAGGTGTTTATTGTGCTGCTTGTCTGGATGTGGGTTAAATTAGCCAGTAATGCACTGATCCTCTGGCTTAATTCACTTTTTATTAAGAAACTCATTTAAAAATCAGGAGATCCTTTAGACAGCTCAAGTGACCTTTATCAGCAGGCACCAACTCAGCATTTTTCTTGTAAAGAAAGAGCTCATTATCCACACACTCCTCTGGGATCTCCAAGCAGAACACAGCAGTTCCAGAGTCCATCCCCAGCTGCAGCTTTCAGGAGACTCATTTTGCATTTATTAGGCAGAATTTGACTTTCTAGAAGGAGGAAGAGTTCCTGACAGTGGCTTTGGCAAGCACAGGCACCAAAGACAGAGCACACAGGTGCTATTTCAGCAGTGCTGCAAGGCTCCTTCCCCCAGTTATTTGGCTGCTGAGCTGGCCTTTCATCGTGCAGTGACTTTCCAAACAGCCTCTGCAATCCTGTGATGCAATTATTAATCCAGTCCCACTGCCTGGTCAATGTCCCTTGGTGATCACAGCTTTTGGCAAAGGAGGACAAAGGTGCTGTTAACTACAGCACTGGAGCCTTACAGCAAATTCATTACACAGGGTGAAATGTTATTTACTTTTCTCTACACCCAGATTTTCTACTTATGCGTTTTCAGGTGTTTAAGTAGAATTAATAGCAAGATTTTAAAATAATATTATACTTTGATTGTCCTGACTGCACTGCTACACAGTGAACTGAACACCTGGCTGCCTGTCATGGGCACATGGAATGAGTTCAAGATGAGGTCGAGTGACAAACACACCCTGGCATGGCACAAACTCGGGGCTGAAGGCAACAACTAATAAAATGAGATGATGATTCTTACTTATAACCTGTAAAGACAGACTGAGTCACCACACAAAAAATGCTACAATATCCTGAACAGAAAACTCCAAGCAAGTGGTTATGAAGCCTCTTGGATTCTGAGAAGGCAGGACTGAGCATGCCAAAACATGAAGGTACTTCAAAGCCACTGAGGTAAGATCAGATTTATGACCAAATTAGCTGAAGTAAGAGAGTTTCTCAAGTCTGATGGTTAAAAATACTTTGGGGAATGCAAATATCAATATTACTGGTGTGTAGAGCTCAGGTAACAGGGAAACAGTGTAACTTGGAGTGCTTTTATACTGGACACATACAACAACCCTAGATGGATCTTAGATGATACATTTCTGTTAGCACAACCTGCGATGAGGCTTCTGGAATTACTGTCTTATCTGTCACTTCAAGAACTGTCTCAAAACCCTCCCAGAAAATAAACAACCCCAAGAAAACCCCATATTCACTTTCTCTGCCTGTAGGTACATGCACTTTTGAGCATCAAACAGCTCAAATGACTTTGCTACTTGGTTCTCACCACTGTTAAGAAGGAGAGAAATATCCAGTTTGGTTCTTTCATCTACAACTTCTTCCAGCTGCCCCTGCAGCTTGACCTGAGCTCACTGAACTCCACTCATCTGTAGGGAGTAACTACAAAACAAAAAGCTCCCCCAAAATAAAATTATGTAATGAATTCCTTCAAGCCCAAATCAAACACAAAACTCATCCCCTTTAATTCCAGCAGCAGAAGACAGCATCAAAAGATATCAAAAAAGCATTTCACGTGCTGCAAATTAGTCTGTCTTGAAACAAACACCAATAAACCAGCACACACCTATTTCCCTGTCTGCAGAACTTACTTTAACCTGTCCTTATGTGCTTTAAGATAAGGTGAAATAAGTCTAGACAGTCTTCTGCACAGGCCTAACTTGGTTTACATAAACTGCATTCAGCCATAAGATCAGAACATGGATGTTATTATGGAAAATAAAGACAATTGTTGTACAGGCAGCTTTGCAGAAGAGTATTTGTTAGTGATGTAAACACAGAGTTATGATATTAATAGTGTATTTATATTGCCTCCCCAAACAGAATAACAATAAAGGCACGTGGAAATCCAGTCTGGAGAATAAGCAAGCAGCTTTGCTTACACACTAACCCACAGTTCCTGACCCCAATAATTCACTGTTTTGATGCTCAGATCACTGAAAACACTTCTGAGAACTGAGCACTGAGGTATTTATAACCCTCAAAGCCAGGTGACTGTGAGCAGTGCAGCCTCACAGCCCCTGCACAGGGTAAACAAGGACACACCAGAACAGGGAAAGCTCAGCCTTCCCGTTGATTCCCAGACACAACTTCCTTCCAATGAACTGTTTGTGACTGCTGCTAATGCCACCAGGAAGGATTGGGACTGAGGTGAGGATAAGGCTCTTACAGGGGCCACAGGTGAACTTTCTGCCTTAAAGCCATGATCCACAGCTACAACACGTATGGGTTGCAGCAACCCTGGCAAAACAATTCAAAATACTCTCCTTACAGAGGTTCTCAGCCTCCCAGAAGAATCCCAGAATGGTTTGGGTGGGAAGAGACCTTAAAGCTCATCCAGTTCCACCCCTGCCATGGGCAGGGACACCTTCCACTGTCCCAGGTTGTTCCAAGCCCCACCCAGCCTGGCCTTGGACGCTTCCAGGGATGAGGCAGCCACAGCTTCTCTGGGCACCCTGTGCCAGGGCCAACCCACCCTCACAGGGAAGAATTTTTTCCTAATATCCCATCTAAATCTATCGTCAGGGTAGAAGGTAGAAGGCCTTCCCCCTTGTCCTGTCATTCCAGGCCCTTGTAAACAGTTTCTCTTCATCCTTCTGCAGGCTCCCTTCAGGTCCTGACATAACGGTCACCCTAAATCTTCTGTTTTCCAACCTGAACAATTTCAAACCTCAGCCCTTCCTCACAGCAGAGCTGCTCCATCCCTCTGATCATCTTGATGGTCTCCTCCAACAGCTCCATGTTCCTTCCTGTGCTGTACCCCAGGGCTGGAGGCAGTTCTGCAGGTGGAGTCTCACCTGAGTGGGGCAGAGGGGAGAATCCCCCCCTGCCCTGCTGCTCACACTGGGGGATCAGCCCAGAGCTCTGCACCTGACCAGGGCATGTCCAAGCAATCCATGCCTAAGTCTTTCTCCCAGGGCTGTTCTCCAGCTCTTCATTCCCATGGATTGATACTGGGAGTTGACCTGACCCTGCTGCTGGACCTTGGTCTTATAAAGCCCCATACCCAAGGCTGTTTGCATTATTATCATCCCTTCCCTGAAGAGCCTCAGGTCACTGAGATGGCAGCACAGAGACAGGCAGGATCACAGAAGACACAAAAATGTGCCTATGAGCTGAGGTGGGCTGAGGTCTCACTTACTTCAGTTTCACCTACTCACCCATTTAGGGGAAAACCCCTTAAAAGATCCTGCTCCTTTCAAAGCACAGTGGGGCCAGAAAGGAGGGAGGAAAAGGAAGGTTAACTCAAGCCTAAAAATATGTTTAAGAATAACACTGCACCAGTCTACAGCCCCAGAACATGTGTAGGACGGTGGTGTGTGACCAACCAGCACCCCAAGGGGAGGCTGGTGCCGTTCTGGGGGTGGTGAGCACAGCAGCAGCCTCCCCACAGGACACTGGGCACAGTCCTGGCCTCACACACAGCCCAGGAAAAAGGTGTCAGAGACACAAGGATGCAGTGCTAACTTAAGAATAACAGTCCCAGCCCCCTGCCAAACACAGAGTGTAGGAGACACTCCAAAGACCCCCTTTGCAAGTAAACATTTAGAAAGGTGGCAGCATCCCCATCCCCACAGATGCCCCCCATCAGTGCACACAAGGTGCTGTCCCCAAACACCCTCAGAGCAGCCCTTAGGCACCTCCAAAGCACATTCACAACAACAGAGTCCCCTGTGAC
>VZSR01002526.1:3998955-4017698 GCA_013398615.1 Brachypodius melanocephalos
TTTAGAGAATCCCAGACTGGTTTGGGTGGGAAAACGCCTCAAGGCTCATCTCCCTCCACTTGTTGCTATAGGGTGAGGACAAGGAGATGTTAGAGCAGATCACCTTCAGCTGGAAGGCGTTTGGGCAGGCAGGACTTCATTTCAGCCTAGAAGAGATTCCTCAGCGCATGTGGAGCCTTAGGATCACCCTGTTATACCAGAACGACACTTTAAGAGTAGATCACAGAATGACAGAATGGTTGGGGTTGGATGGGACCTCAAAGCTCATCCTATTCAACCCCTTCACTATCCCAGGTTGCTCCAAGCCCCGTCCAGCCTGGCCTTGTAATAACTACACAACAGAGCCAAGTGGGAACCCTGTGGGATGCAGGCACAGCTGGGAGCACTGGGAACTCCAGTGTGGCTGGAGTACTTGGGAAAACTTGTAAAAACTCAGCCTGAGAGAGCTCAGAAAGAGCTTTTGTACTCCAGCTCTCCAGTTCAAAGCACTGTGCGCTGGGAGTTCAAATCAGGGCACTCAAGATATGGTTTAGCTGTGTAGAAGTGAGAGGTTTCAAGGAAAAATAAAGGTCACCTTCATTGCAGAAGGAATTAATAAGCCTGAGTGGATGTGCCCGTGTGTCTCAGAGCTCCCCAAAATCTTGGCAATAGTTACAGTCTCATGAAATCCAGCTGCTTGTGATGAGAAGCACCAGCTGCTGCTCTGGGAAAGGATGGAAACTTATGTCAACTGAATATTTGAAAATATTCAAAATATTTTAGCAGTAAGAGCTTCAGAAACTTAAATTGTAAAAAATAACAGGATATTTTTTCGTGTTCTGGAAATACAGTTGGGTCTGACTGTCATGTGGCACAAGAGGGAGCATCGGTATGAGGACAACTGTGCTGCTGCTGGAGCTGTTGGGTGCTTTCCTATTCCTGATCAACTTTAGCACCCAAAAGATTCCAAGCTCACTGAGACTGGGCAGAAGCAGGACTAAAGCACTCAGGTAATGGGCAAATCTAAGATCCGATTTCCAGTCTTTAAACACTTTGTTCTTAAACACAGCACTGAGCCCTCGGCAAACAGATGGTTTGACCTTCCTCCTGTCTCCCTTGTCGGAGTGGGTTGGGCTGTGTGTGGCTGAGTGTCTGTCTGGGAGTGGAGCAGGGTGGCCAGGCCATCTGGCAAGTGGCTCTGGACTCGCTGGATCCAACTGTCAGCTCTGGGAATGGATCTGGCATCGACACAAGCAGATCCCTGGCATCACCTGTGGGGTTCAGAGCCCGAGCACTGAAAAGCAGCTCTTGGAAGGAAAAAGGCTCAGTGTGGTGGTGTCGTGCTATTGGATACAATCACAGTTCAGAATAAAAGCTGTGTTTTAAGGAGCAGTCCTGCAATGGCTGCGACAAGTGACTGGAGCAGACCAAATGGAATTTGTTTTCCTTCTGTCCCTGGTGTTTAGGAGCCAGGGGGCTGTGCAGCCGGTGCTTTGTACCACGTCATTCCACCCGAGTCAAGGAATTGAAGGAACAGTCACAATCTGTGTGAGAGCATCACATGCCTGGGCAAGATGAAAGGGACCCCAGGGAGGCCTTGGCATCTGTCACTGGCACTTTGGAGAAGGAGGAGAGCACAGAATGCTGTGTGGGGTTTGACCTGGGGGCCTTTTGTAGCCAGAGCGTGTGGATGAATCTGCTGGTCCCTAACAGGGTCAGGGGTTTTTGAGTCACAGCCCCTGTTGTGCCTCAGTTCTGCTAATTTAGGGGGGCAGTACTGCAGGTTTTAGACAAAGGGAATTGCAGCTATGGATTTATGGAGGGACCTGGCTGGCTGGACTGTGTTTGTCCAAGCTGTCCTGCTTTCCCTGGACAAGGAGATGACTTGTTGATCACATGGCGGGGTTCAGATGGAGGGGTTGTGCTTGGAGGGCCACATGCACAGCAAGGCACAGCTTCCCCTTCTGTCCCTGCTCTCAGTGTCTGCATGAGTCACATCCCGTCTGTCCCTCTGTGGATCCAAGAGGGGAGATAAGGGGTTGAAACAGAAATTTGGGCCATGCTGGTACAGCCCACGCTGGCAACAAATGAGGATCAGAGCCAAAGGTTCCTGCTCCACCTGGACAAATAACTGTTGTCTTTGGTGGACAGGAACACTTTGAGCCTCAGGCTGCTTACTGCATCCCTGTCCTTTCCCAGCCGTGTTCCCTGAGACAAGTCACCAAGTCCCGGTGTCGCATGGAGGTAATTCCCAAAATAAGATCAGGAAAAGGGGAGGGAGGGATGAACCCTGCAATGCGCTGGCCTGTGCACCTGAGGAGCTGTTGGTAGGAAGAGCCTGTGGAGATGCTCAGCCTTTTAGAATTCATGGATTGTTGAGCCTTTATTCCCACGGGATCTTGGGGAAGCTCTATTCTGGATGGAGAGAACGAGAGCTTTGTCTCTGCCAAAGGAGATGCAAGGAGGGATCTGCTCAGGGCTTTGCAAAGTGGTGATTGCTGCTCAGACAGGGTTGAGCCCAGTGTCGGTTGTTGTAGAAATGGAAGCAATGCACATCTTTGGGAGAGGTGATGGTCCTTAAAGCCCTTGTTCACACTCAGGAAATCCTTAGTGATGTGAGCTGGGGCCAGTCACCATCTCTTCACGTCTGTGCCTGGGAAATGAGGGGATGTGGCTCAGCAGAGTTGTGGATTTCTGCAGAGCTTCACAAGAGGGCAGAAAACAGCTGCAGAAGAGTGAGTGGCTCTGGGAGCCTGACAGTGACTTTCTGATGGAAGATTCTTAGGGAAGCTCAGGTCTGCTTGGAGGCAGGAGCATACTGCAGATTTGCCAGCAGAGCTGGCACAAACATGGAGCAGAGAGCAAAGCCAAGAGCAGCATCCCTGCTGAGAGCACCCTGTGTGAGCAGCTCTGCATTTCATATGAGCAGCCACAGCTTTCCCCATCGCTCAGTCTCCTGGGGATGGCGAAGGGGACATTCCAGATGCAAATGTGGGGAGAGCAGGAAGGAGAAATGAAGCTATGGGATGGTGTTTACTCAGGGTTGTGAGGTGTTTGAGAAAGGGTGGTTGGATGTGGTTATTCCCTTGCTCAGCTCAAGTTCAGCCCCACTTGTCCCAAAGATGCTTCTGCTCCTATTTCCCAAACAGGAATTGGGGTTTACCCTGGGAATCGGTGTGCTGGAGGGAGAAGGGAGCTCTCCCTGGGGAAGATAAACCACTGGCCATGCATGGTGGTGTCCAGGGAGACCCATCACCCTGAGTGTGCCTTGCTTAGTCCCAGCCTAGGGAAAATCCTGCCATGGCCACGTCAAAGCCACCAGCCATGGCCCCGGGGACCTCTGAGTTTGCCAGCTCCAAGGAATTTGTAAGAGGAATTTGTATGTGTGAAATTAAAGTCATCACCCATGAGAACAAGCACTTAACCCCCACTTCTCCAGCTCCTGTACCCAGGGGCTTTGGAGTTGTGCCATATGTCTGGCAGCACAGGCAACCAGCACGCCCAGCTTGTCCTTTTCCACAGCTGAGCCCTGGGCAGCCCTTCTCCCAGTTTGGAGAGTGAAGTGAGTGTCTTGATATCTTGACAAGGAGAAGGAAGCTGGAAGTGCTGATTTCCCCCTTTTCCTAACAAGCTCTTTGAACCTTGGGCTCTGACTACTCAGTACCAAGTTTCTCCAGGGCTGGAAAAGGTGTTGGAATTTTTTTCCTTTTCCCCAATTTCTAACTGAGGGGGGACAGCCTCAGGCTCTGGATATTTTTTCTCTCCTCCATTGATTTGTCTGTCAGAGCAGAGCCCAGGAGTCCTGTCTTGGATCCTCCCTGCTGCCTGCAACCCCCAGACAGCACCCAGCCCCTTGCTGTGGGAGCAGATGGAGAACCATGGAGCAGATGGATGCTTGGTGGGAGCTTATGGTGTAACCCCACAGGACCCCCCAGAATGCTGCAGGTTGCAAACCAGCACAACAGAGAGCAGGGAAAGGATGGATCCAACAAACCAAGAATTAATCTTACACTGCTTAAGTGCTGGGAAGAGCCTGGGGAAACACAGCAGCTGTTTAGACTCAGACTTGAACTAAACATCCTGCAAAGCAAAGTCTTGCCTCTTAAAAACCCACACCTGTGAGGTGGGGTTTTCCTGAGATGTCCTGGCAGCCAGGCTGACTCACAGGGAAGTGCAGAGCCTATGGCACCTGGGCCACCAATCTTCCCTCATGGGCACTCTGGCCTGCAGGTGGGACTTGCTCATATGGATCTGCTTTAGGAAACTGGTGCCAAAGACTTTAAAATAATTTACAAACCAGTTTCGCTTTGCATTATTTAAAATGAACTAAAAATAAATCTTTAGTTGTAAAGCAAAATAAAAACACTGCCATCTTTCATTGCAGTTATTATACAGTAGCTGGCATTCTTTAGACAAAGCTTAAAATAACCATGAACATACCAGTGAAAATAAATGCG
The DNA here is from genome assembly GCA_013398615.1 of Brachypodius melanocephalos. Classification (NCBI taxonomy): domain Eukaryota; kingdom Metazoa; phylum Chordata; class Aves; order Passeriformes; family Pycnonotidae; genus Brachypodius; species Brachypodius melanocephalos. Next base: position 4,003,392 of record VZSR01002526.1, read on the forward strand.
TGAGTCATGTTTGTTAACACGGGATTAGAAGTATTGCTCTTGGCTCTCCTCCTGTGGAGCCTCGCCTGCTCTTTCAAGCAGATACAAGGTTTTGGCTGGGCTGATGAAAGAAAATTTGTGATCCATCAATTCTAGGTCATCCTGAGGGGGACCTGAGTAAGGTGATTTTAAACCAGGGATTTTTTTTTGTGTTGATTTGCAATCTCTGGCACTGTGGTGTCACGAATATTGTGTACCGTGAAGTGATGGTGGGAATTAGATTCTCTCTTTTGCTGTGTAAGCCTGGTTTTGAGCGGTTAAATGCCAGAATGGTTTGGGTTAGAAAGCACCTTAAGAGTCATCCGGTTTCACCCCACTGCCGTGGACAGGGACACCTTCCACTATCCCAGGGTGCTCCAAGCCCCATCCAACCTGGCCTTGGACACTTCCAGGATAAGGCAGCCACAGCTGCTCTGGACACTGTGTGCCAGGGCCTCACCACCCTCTGAATAAAGAAATTCTTTGTAATATCTAATCTAACTCTGCCCTCAGTTTAAAACCATTGCCCCTTGTCTTGTCACTATCTGCCCATATAAAAATTCTCTCTCTCTCCTTTTCCTAAGTTTTCAAGGTCCTGGAAGGCTGTAATGAGATCTCCCCAAAGCCATCTTTTCTCCATGCTGAACAAGAAATGGGGAAACTCACTCAAATATTCATCTCCAGAGGTGCTGTGTGCCGGGCTGGCTCCTGCATTTCTCTGCTCCCTTTTTACGACTCTCCTCCCTAGGGCTGGAGTGGAGACAGGAGGAGGGTGGTACCAGCATGGCATTTCCAGAAGTTGCTCATGGGCTTCGGGCTGTGTGTGGTCCATCTGCTTTTTGACTACAAAAACTCCAGATTTCCACTTTGGAAGAAACTGGTCCTGGCATTTTGCTCTCTGCTTCTTGCCTACAGCTGGGCACAGAGAGGGGCCAGCAAGATGTTGTTCAAATCCCATCTCAACCCCTTTGGGGCTGCTGGAGGGGGTGGAACAGCAATGGGAGGGGAGAGCAACAGCCCTGGTGATGTGCTGGTGGACATGGCCAGGCAGCTGCATCTCTGTCAAAGTGCACTCACTCCCTGTGGCCAAAGCAGAGGGAGTTTGGGACAGCAGGGCAGGACGGATGCTGCCGTTGTCCCTGTGCGTTGCTCTCATGGAGGTTTTGGGGTGCTTTGAGGAGACATCAGTGGCCCTGTGTGGAGCAGCTGAATCTCCAGGGCTTAACACCTTTGACAGGCCAGCTCTGCTGAGTGTTGCTCTGGCAGGATTTACCTTCCTGGCTGCCTGGAGGTGACTGTCCCAGCAGGAGGGATGGCTCAGTGCTCACACGTGTCTGCACCCCGCTGCCGGGGCTCACAGCCAGGCCCGGCAGCACGAGCTGGGGTGACAGTGATTGGAGCCAGGCGGTGACATGCAGCGTTCAGGAGGCAAGAGACAGCAGTGACAGCTGGCCTTTTGTGACAAGACAGGTCCAGACAGTCAGAAAGGACTCCGGGAGAGACAGGAGAGCTCATGTGGAAGATGCAGAGCAAGGATTCAAGCAAGCAACTGGTTAAAGACCTTTTTGAAGGACCTGTACTGAGATGTGGAGTCTCAGCTGAATCAGAGACAGAATCACGGAATCCTGTAATCCAGAATGGTTTGGGTTGAAAGGAACCTTAAAGATCATCCAGTTCCAGCCCCTAACTGGGCAGGGACACCTTCTACTATCCCAGGTTCATTCAGCCTGGCCTTGGACACTTCCAGGGATGGCACAGCCGTAGCTCCTCTGAAAGACCTGTGCCAGGGCTTTACCACCCTCACAGGGAAGAATTGCTTTCTAACATCTAATCTAGATCTACTTTCTTTCAGGTTGATACCTTTTCCTCTTGATCTGTCATTACATGTCCTTGTAACATGTTTCTCTATGTCTTTCTTGAAGACTCTACAAGAAAACAGCCCTGTAATCCACACAATCCATCTGCATTCAGGGCTGGTGCCCTGGGTACATCTCTGGGAAGGTCTCAAGTGGTGCAAGGTGGATTTTAGCTCTGCCTTGGGGTGGTTTGCACCTGGACTTCAGCATCCTCCTCCTCCTCTAATCATCCACCCCATGACTGGCAAAATGGGAAATATGAAGTATGTTACATCCCCCCCCAACCAAAATCTTTGTATTTTCTGGTGTCAGCCTCCTTCTGCAGGGGATTTCCGTGTCTTCCTCTTTTTGTAAGAGGGATTCTTTAAATATCCCAGTCCAAATATAGGCCAGCAAGAGGGATTGCTTATATTTCTTATTGAGGAAAACCCCAAACCACCAAGGCCGGATTGCACTGCCTGGTACAACACAATTGTATCTCTAGTGTGATGCTCTTTCTTACTGTGTCTCTAGATCCTTGGCTCACATTTTTCAGGGCAGACACAAGCTGGGAACTCCCATCTTAGGAGGAAAATCAGGAAAAAAAAAGACTGAAAAATAATCTGTGAGTGCTGGTGCATGTAACTGACAGAAGGCATTAGCACTGAGTTCCTCAGACAGAACTTGGCTTCATTAGACAAGTTAGTAGTGATGCATATTAATTGAGGAGGAACATATTTTTGTTATTTATGAGGGAGAAAAATGCATTTTCCTATGAATATTTAATGAAGCATCCCCTTCCCCCCCGTTCAAATTTTCCTGCTTGTTTCAGCCAAGTTCAAATGGGCTTCTGGGCAGAAGGAGCCAAACTCACTGCTGTGCCATCTGAAAAAACAGCCCTGGCTTGTGACCTCCCCTGTCTCAGGGGCTTCACACTTCCCTCAGTGGCTCTTAATTCTTTGATTTTGATTACTGCCAATGTGCAAAGTGTCAGAGCTCCCTGTCTGGTGTGAGAATTCCCCCATCCTGCTCCTGATGCTGCCTCCACATGGTGCTCAGGCACTGTGAGACTGTCCAAAATCTCTTTATTCTTGCAGAGACTGAAAATCACAGTTTGAAATCCCATTCCCAGCCTGAGTTTCTGTATCAGTTGGAGCAGGATTGTGGCATTAAGGCCAACAAAAAAGTGGGTCGAAATGCCTTCTACAAGAAGAGATTCAGCTGGCCCTGGGTGAACCCCAGATCTGCTGCTCTTTCCAATGCCAGGAGAGATTGGAAACCAGCACTCCCTGAACAATTTTTAGTATAAATGCCTCGAGAAACAATTCTTCTCTTCCTTCCTCCAGACTTTGATTTTTATCCCTTTGGATTTCTGGTCGTGGGTGGAGGAAGCCGCAAGAAATGTCAGGGCAACCCCGCTTGGCTGGAGGCACATGTGGACATTTTGGGATGACAGTGGCCTTTTCTAAGATCCCCTGGCAAAGCAGAGGCAGAGGAGAGCTCCTCTCTTTCCTTCAGTCCCTGGCAGCCTGGCCTCTGCCACCTGACATCCGCAGCAGCCTGGCACTCGGGGGCCATCGGGCTGCCGGGTGCTGATCCAAGCGGAATCAGACCCTTGGCCAACGGGATGGCAGCTCCTTCCTCTGTTTTCCTTTGGCTCCCAAACAAAAGGGAAGAAGCCAGAGGCTGCTGGCGGTCCCAGCCATCAGGGCTGTTCTCCTGCTTGTGACAATGTGTTAATTGCCTGCCTGGCCAGTGGCTCTGCTGCCTGGCTGCTGCTGGGGCCTGCTGGGGCTCTTTTGCTCTTCTTCCTCTTGGAAATAAAAAATAAATATCTGCAAAGAGCCCTGTGCTTTCTCCCATCCCTCCCAGTGAGAAATGTGATGTATCAGATTTGTGCCCAGAGACCAGGACAACAGCTCAGCCCCTTGCATTCCTCCGTGCAACTTGGAGGAGCAGAGGACACAAATTCCCTTTTTGCCAGCACTGAGGATGGATGCTTCTTCCTCCTGTAGGGTCCTCATCTCTCCTTGCTTAACCCCGCAGAAAAAACAGGGGCTGGCACCTCGCAGGGAGCAGAGTCTTGCAGAAGAGGAATTTGGATTCTGCTGGGCATCTCTTGCTGCACTGAGGAACACTGAGGAACACTGAGCAGCACTGAGGAGCACTGAGGAGCACTAATCAGCAATAAGCAGCAGTGGGGAGCACTGAGCACCACTGAGGAACACTGAGAAACACTGAGCACCACTGGGGAACACTGAGCAGCAATGAGGATCAGTGAGCAGCACTGATCAGCAAGGAGGAGCCCTGAGGAACACGAAGCAGTGCTGAGCAGCGATGAGCAGCAATGAGGAGCACTGAGCAGCAGTGAGCAGCAGTGAGGAACAGAGCAGCAGTGAGCTGCGTGATTGCATCCCCCGTGCTGATGCAATGGCCCAGAGGTGGAGCTGTCTTGCCAGCCCTGCCTGTGCTCCTGCCTTGGGTGACTGTCACACACAGCGGGCAAGGTTATCACGGGTGACAGCCTTGTCACCCCTCTGAGAAATCACACACCAGCACAGTATCGGTTGCACTTAAATTCACCGAAGACAATAAATGACCCATCTCTCTATTTAGGCTGGGTGTTTTAATACAGAGAATGGTGTTGCTGTTCAAAATCCTGCCTTGGGAGAGCCTCCTGGCTCCTGGAGTATCTGGCAGTTTCTCCTCACCTCGGCTGGCAGCGTATTTTCCTGCTGTCCTGGAGCCACAGTGGGGCTGGTGGGTGGCTGTGCTCAGCTGTGCGGAGGTGGCAGAGCCCTGCTTTGCCCGCAGGCAGCTCTGATGAGATTTGGCAGCCCAGAAGAGCAGCCTCGACTCCTTGCCAAACATTTCTCTTTCTGCTTCACGTGGTTTGGCTGGATTGTAACCCCAGAGGTGGGGGCAGACTGAGAGCACTTTCAGAGATGGGAGCATGTGGGGACAGTCTGGGTGTCTCTTCACTACTGTTTCTCATTTGTGGCTGCACTAAGGTTTCATTTGGCCCTCCAGAGAGGAATTTGCTTCCCCTGTCCCCCTTCCCAAGAGGTGCAAATAATTGCTATGTACTCCTTACATGGTGTTTGGGGTCAGATTCCCATAAAGTGTGGCAGTTCCCAAAATCTAGGGAGAATAATGATGCTCCTTTGGCTGGTCTGAACTCAGAGCTTCTCTGTTGCAATGATTTCTTCCAGGTTTGCAAACCCAGACGCTGTCTGAGGCACAGGAGGGCTGTGAGATTGCAGGCTGAGATCACACCCAAAGCCCACAGAAACCATCAGCTCTTTTCCTGCAGACTCTGGGCAGGCAATACTTTTCTGACCCATTTATAGCCAAGTCTAACAGTGAAAACCACCCACCAGGAAGTGAAGGTTGCACCCCAGCCTAAGGGTGTTGAAATTCATCTCTGTTAAGGATGGAGAAACTTGCTGGAAGAACCTCACTTATAACAGCACTCATCCCAAGGAGATGAGGTGCTTTTCCAGGTAGTTCTTACCTGCAGGGACCCTATAGACTTCCACAGGGAACACTCGTGTAGCTGTTCACTGACAAATGTGAGTATATAACAGCTCAGCTCCTGGACTTGGATGGGTCTGGATGCTGGACCACGAATTTGAGGATAAATCCTATATATTCATCCTTGAGAAGAAAAGGCTTTGGGGTGACCTAACGGTGGCCTTTCAGTACCTGAAGGGAGCCTACAAGAAACACGAAAAGAGACTGTTTACAGGTGCCTGGAGTGATGGGACGAGAGGGAATAGCTTGAAACTGTTAGAAAAATTAATGCCAGAGGTTTATGTCCAAAAAGGAGACAGAGGAGTCCTTTTACTTTATTCGAATAAAGGGAGAGGCCATGGGGCATTTTCCCTGGGGTCTCTGAAATTTTGGAGGACTCAGCCTCCTTTTTATCCTAATTTCCCAGGCTCATTTCCCTCTCTCTTTCCCCATTGACTGAGGTACTTGAGAGCTACAGACTTCCTGGCATGCCTAATACCTAAAATTCCCCTTTAATATATAATCCCCCTTTTAATTTTTAATTCTTATGGAGTTTATGAGGTTTTCCCCCTTGTTTCTTGCATCTTTCAATATCCAATTTCATTTATCAGCAAACCTACAGTTTGTTTGTAAAGACAAGTCTGTCATTCCTCTCAAAGCTAACAGTGAATAGGCTCAGATTGGATATTAGGAAAAATTCTTCCTTGTGAGAGTGATGAGGCCCTGGCACAGGTTGCCCAGAGAAGCTATGGCTGTCCCATCCTTGGAAATGTTCAAGACCAGGTTGGATGGGGCTTGGAGCAATCTGGAGTAGTGGAAGGTGTCCCTGCCCATGGCAGGGGGCAGGACTGGATGAGCCTTAAGCCCCTTCCAACTCAAACCATTCCATGATTCTATGAAACCTGTTGCACCAGGGCTTCCAGCTTTCCTGGAGCTGCCCATAAGTGATGAGAGTGGCTGTGCAGGACATGGCTCCATTCCACACCCCACTGCAGTGACCTTCTCCTCTGCCTCTTCATGTGTAACAACGAAGTCCCCAGCAGAAGGATATGCATTCTGGTGTCAAAGCTTAAATACCAATCTGCTTGGTGCTCCCAGACTTATCATTACTGGCTGCAGGACACGGGGAGCCCCCTCCTCCCTGTGAGCGTGCACCGGGAAGGGTTTCACGTGGCAAATAGAGCAGAAGGAATTGAGCAGAGCATGTGCTCCTTCTAAAGATAGCACACTGGGGTTTGCATCCAGGATCCTGCCATCCACAGCAGCTCCCTCCCTTCGCCACAGGTCCCCCTGCGTGCTGGAAGGACGCCAGGCCCGGAGTTCCTGGGACTTCCCTGCCCTGCTGCAGTGGACTAGAAAACGTACACACAGAGCGTGAAAAGAGGGGGTGGCTCAGGTGCTGCTGGCACTGCAGGTGTGGTTTGGGGGTCTGCAGATGCTGCTGTGAGGTGGGGTGAGGCTGCACCTGAGCCCAGCTGTGTCCCCCGCATGACACGGCACCTCTGCCAGCAGGGAGCATCAGCCCAGCCCTGTTTTATGGCCTTGACGTTGGCTGGTGGCTCCACAGGTCACTTACATCACCTCCAAGGCTACCAGAGTGCGTCCCCAAGGTGCTCTCTCAGGAACTGTGTGATTTCCTGTTCTCTGTTTCCACCCTGGGTATCGGTGTCAGGCTGGGATTCCCCACACACAGGGAACCCTGCTGGGCTGCTGGAGCAGATGTAGGATCTGGGCCCAGGATTTCTACGGGATTGTTCAGCACATTCAATCCAACCGTGCTTGCTCGCCTGAAGCTCCTCCATCTGGCACGCTCAGCCTGCGCTCACCAGGCTGTTGCTGCTCAGAAGGGACGTGGAGAAGGGAATGGGAGCTGGGAGAGGTGTTTCTGCTCAAAGTAAATCTCAAGCCGTGCAGGTTTTGTGTTGATACGTGTAACCCTGCACCTCTGCTGTGACAAGAGTGGGTGTCACAGGGTCCCCTGCAGCCACCCAACACCATTTCGCATTAAAATCTGGAGGGTCTGGGGTTTTTTGTGGACGTAATTGTGATTTGTGGTGTCCTTATGCAAGGATCTGTGGAAATACGGAGTCCTCATGAAAAATTTGCCCTATGGGAAAGGTGGTAGCCAAGGCCTCATCCGCCTTTTGCAATTAAAAGGAAGAAATCAGCATCTCATATGTAATTCCTGCCTCCCCAATTCCTGATATTGCAGGGCATCCTTTCCAAACATCAGCCTCTGCTGTGAAATGGGATGAGGCTGACAGCATCACAGCCATCAAAAACCAGGAAGAGAGCGGAAAAGACACCACAGTGTACCTGGGGAAAAAAAAATAACCCTGTCAAGTCCCATTAAAGCAAGAGAATCAGCTGCTGCAGGGCTGAGAGGAAAGCACTGTCTGGTGAGGTCTCGTGGGGTTTGACACACGTCCAGCCGTGCCTGCAGTAGGGATTTGTGTTCTCCATGTGGCTGTGGCAGTGCTGGCTGGTGTCAGGCTCTTTCCAGTTTGAGAGCTGCAGTGTTCTGATGGGAATGAACTTCCCTGGCTGTGGGTTTCCCTATGGGGGGAGTGCATTCCCTATGGGTGTCTGGTGCATTGGACAAGTCCTGAATTCCTTCTCACCAGCAGCAGGAATTGAGCACTGCTGGGTGTCCCCATCCAAGTTTTCCATGTGTGGTGGAGAAACCCCTCATATATGCCACAGCCTCATCTGAACATGTTTCTGGTAGGATTTGGGGCCAGCCCAAGCTAAAACAAAGCCCTCAGACCCTTTTCTCTTTCCCTAGGAGGGTGTCAGGCAGTTGAGCATTAAATCACAGCCAATGTAAAAGTAGGAACCCTGGAACTTTCCCTCAACTGCCTCCATTTACTATGAATTCACCCCTGGGCTGTTTTGCGTTTCCATCAATTGCTGGATTTTAGTGTTTACCATTCCCTGCCCTCCCTGCTGGGATCCAGATATCCTCAACTCTGCTTTTTGTCCAGCTTTTTATGCTTGGTTGTTTCCTCAGTCCAAACATGGTACAACAAAACGGCATTTATCAGGGATTAGCTGATCTAATCCCATAAATGTGGTTTTACCTGGCTCTCAGGTCAGTGTGCAGGGCTTTCTCCACTGCTGTACCGGGCCAATGCATTTGTAGATCCCTCCCTGTCAGGAAGACAAGCTTTTCCTTGTTTTTAGGATTATTTTGATGAGGGTTAGGAAAACAGTGGAGATAGCTGCCTGGCCTTGCAGGTTCAATAACCCCTTTTTTCACTTTCCTCTCTCTGGAACCTCAAAAATCACTGCAGGTTTAATGGAGGAATTATTATTAAAAATAAATACAAGCCTGCTTAACAGCCTTGCAGCAGCCACCACTGGGCTCAAGTCCCTGTGGATGGGATTTTGAAATTTCCTGAAGCAGCACTGAAGGTTTATTGTCTGCTTAGCTTTGCCTCTGTACCAATAAACCTCCCAAACACCAGAAACAAATGTCTGCCAGCCAGGAGGAGCTGGGCACAGTGTGTCTGTTCATGGCAGGGACACGTGGCTGCCCTCCACGGATCCAGCTGCACCTCTGGGTGTGGAATTGGGAAGGGAGGGCAGGAAAACTGGAATGGAGGTGGGAGCTGGGTACTGGGATCTGCTCCAGCCTGGCATGTGGTGCTCCCAGGTGGGCACATGGGAGTGCTGGAAGTTGCTGTCACCAGGCACTGGTGACACAGAGAGGGGACAGAGGTTGGCTCTGTACTGGGCACTCAAATGTCTCAGCCCTGAGACATCATCAGTTCACACATCCCAACCTCTCCTGCACACCATGGGCACGATGGAATGGATGGGATGGAAGGGATGAGATGGGGTAGGATGGGATAGATGGGAAGGGAAGAGATGGGATAGGATGGGATGGAATAGGATGGGATGGGAAGAGAGAAGATAGAAGAGATAGAAAAGGAGGAGATGGATGGGCTGGGATGGGATGGGCTGGGATGGGATGGGATGGGATGGGAGGCTGCTTTCTCCCTGCATTGGTAGTAACTCAGCTGCAAGATGTGAGCACTGCTCCTACTGCACAGCTGAGGGCGTGGCTGGGGGAACCATCCCCACCCTCTCCCTGACATTGCGTTCACACCACTGAGCTTCTGGAGAAACAGCAGTCTCACAGCAGCTCCTTAAAATAGAGGTCACACATCCCTCATCACCTCTCACCCGGTGGGAGGGTGTTGGCCCGGTGCCGGGAATTGGGAATAGATCCTGCTGCAGGATGAGTGATGGAAACAGGGAGAATTCTGCCATCCTTGTGCCAAGGAAACTGAAATGAGCTGTGGGGCTGGGAGGGACTGTGCTTTAATGGTCACTGAGGGACACTGAGGTCAGATGTGGAAGATCTGGTTGTAGTTCCTGAGCCAGAGGAAACCCTGTGCCTCCATTTCCCATCTCTGCAGCAAGGTTAGCACTTCCAGTGGAGCTTTTTGGAACAAAAGTGTTCTTTCAGTAGGTGTGTAGGCAGGACCCAACACAGGAGGTGGCAGAGCCAGGTGGGGCTTTTGAGTGTTGAGTAGGAGACACTCTCCAGGTGGGGGTTACCAGCATCACCCCACAGAATTGCTCCATTGTTGGCAGGACTGATGAAAGGCCCACAGATGTCTCCTCAGGGATACACGTTGGATGCTGGAGGTGATGCAGTGCATTCCAGGCTCTCCAGGAAAGCTTGCAGCAGTTATGAGCACCTCCTGTGCTCAACAGGACCCATGGCAAGGAGGGACAGCCTCTCCTTGGTGTGGGATCCATGGCTTGGGATATCTGCTGGAGTCAGCTTGCACCCTTCAGTGCCAGACTCTGCTGAGGGTTGCGGGGTGGCTTGGTTTGTTTGTTTGCTGCCCTTCTGTTTCCAGCTCTTTCTGGAGAGTTTGCAGGATGTTCTGTGAATCTGGGAAGGGGTGACTTGGTTTGGCTGGAGGCTCTGGCTGCCTGAGTGTCACTCCCACATGGCAGCTGTGGGGACCAGATCTGAGGTCTGACCCTGGGTTTGTGTGTCAGGGCTCTTCAGCTGCATTGCTGAACTTTGCAGAAAGGGTTTTTCTAAAAAAAAAAAAAAAAAAAAAAAACAACCAAACAACAACAACAAAAAAAAACCAAACCCAAAAAAAAAGCCTGAATCTATCAGGCTTTTGGGAATGTCAGTTTGAGGCAAGCAGGGCTGGTAATCAACGGTGCCAGATTCAGTTCATTCAACTTGCTTAATGGAATTTCTAATCAATTTTCTTAACAGCCCTGAGTCTGAATGGCCTCCTAAGGACTTAAATTCTGGAAGTGCCAATTCTCCAAGCACCCTAGGAAGAACAAAGGCTTGTCATTCTCCTAGCAGCTTCCTTTGCAAAGCGAAAAACAAACCTCCTTCTCCCAGCTGTGACTATAAAATGAACAAAAAAAAACCAAGGTGCAAAACATTTTGTCCTAAATCTTGTTGTTAATGATGTTGGTGGAAATGACAGGCTTTGAATAGATAGAAAAGTGGGTTGTTAGGGCTTGGAAGGATGCAGCTGGTGCTTGTACAATGGCAAATGAGCCGGCTGGCAGCAGGCTGGCCGTGGGGTTACCGAGGAGAAATGAAAGATGCTATCAGCTTCCTTCAGTGTTTCCCTATCAGCTGCTGCAGATGGACATGTGGAGTTTAACCAGCTCTAGATAGCACAGAGGTTAAATAGACATTTCTCTTAGATGAGAGCGTTCCTCAAATTGCAATTATGCCTGGGAAAGAACAAAGGCTTGTATCTGTCAAATATTTCTGCAGTGGAGCGATTTGCATCTGATTTTAATACACGCAGCTCTGTGAGAGTCTGGCTGGCAGCTGAAGGTGTCTGGGGGAAGACTTGGTGAAACCTGGGAGGTTTTCTGCCCTGTGGAAAACACCTCCATGCTTGTCACCCCCTTCCAGCACATGAGCAGGAGCTGAGTGCTGTTGGGGCTCTGGGTGTGGCACAGGAGGAGGAGGAGGGGTTGTGTGTGGGTGTCTGAAGTGCAGGTGAAGGGAGGAGGTTGGGTGGCTTTGTGCCTTCCCAGTCTCCCCAGGGCCAGAATTCCCGTTCAGTGAGGCAGAGAGCCGGATCCTGCAGCATCTGTATTACAGCAGAGCCAATAACTGAGGGCAGCAGGTTTTCTGGCTGAGCCTCTGATGCTTGGCTGAGCTCCAGGGACCTGCAAAGATTGCTCTTCGATCCTCAGATGTGAACCTTCCCTCCCCCCAGCAATGGCTAAAAACGGTCTTTTTTTCTTATTATTTTATCCTCATATATTTATGGTTGAGTCAGGCTGAGATGAGGAGCAAAATGGTCACGCAGGGGTTCCTCATCTCTTCATCCCTGACATCGCTCCTGGGTGTCCACCTCTGCCCATGGGACTGGGAGCTGAGGGGGCAGTTTTGCCCCCAAACCTCACACCTCACACAGTCAGTCTCTAAAAACAGGAACAAAAGAAAGGAACAGATGAGATTGTGAATGTGAAGCCAGTTTTTTTTAACACCTCACCTGCAGAACTGAAAAATTCACAAGCCTAATCCCTGCTTTCCTAGATGGGGAGAGCAGGAGATTCTGTCTAGCTGGAGGTCAGCAGAGCAGTTTAAATGGGGAAACACAGAGATTATTAGGTAAAATTGAGAGATTGGGGGATTAGTGCAAGAACCAGAAAGGATTTGGTCACTGCAGAGCTTGCTCTGCTTGGATAATGCACAAAAGCTTTTCCCAAGAAGAGCAGCAGCAGCTTCATGGGATGTATCCAAAGTAATAGGCTCAGCATCCAGCAAAACTGAAGGAGACAAATAGAAATTAAATCAACGGCTTTGTTCTGTCTTTCTGCCACTGGGGCCCAGCTGCTGTTAAAAGAGGATAAGAGACAAACTCCTTGTCCTCAGGTGGCCGAGATGAATGGCTGTGTCTGCTCCAGGACATGCCAGTGGCTCTGGTTCAGCCTCTCCCTTGCTGGCTCATGGAGATAAACTTTTCTTCTTAAGCAAAATTGCATTTTTCAGTCAAACTCTGCATCTCCAAAAGAATTAATATGAAGCTGGGCTTAGCTGTGTGTCTGTATCCAGGAGGCTCAAGTGCTGAAATACTTGGCAGGGAGATGCTCCTCCTCTTCTATCCTTTAAATTGTGGCTCTGTTTCCATCATGATTTGAGCTGAGGCCCTAAAATTTGCAGTTCAAAGTCTGTCTCTCTATGGGAGTATTTGTAAGATGTAGCAAAATAAACTCAGCCATGAAATAAAGAGAGAATGGAAAAAGTAATGGAAATTTTGCACTGAGATGAGGTGTAACATTGAAGGGCTCCTCCAGCTCTGCTGCAAGCCAGGCTTGATGTGGGAATTACAGGGCAAGAATTTTTTATGTTAAACACAAACAGAAACATTCCTGGTAAATCTATGTTGTAGCAACACTCAGCCAGACTTGGGGAAGCCCAGAACACTTCCTTAAACTCTTTGTCAAATGAGAATGCATTTAGTTAGTGCTTAGGGGTGACAAGTTTGGGGGACATTTCCCAAAAAGTGGCTAAGCCAAGGCTCTTGGTGTTTTGGAGCAGTCTTTTACTAGGGGTGGGAATTTTTTGTAGCATGAAGCCCTTTTTGGTTCTTTTAAAAAAATTTATTATTGTTTTAATAGCAAGTCAGATTTTTAGATCAGCTCATTGCAGAACACAGTTCCAAAAATGTCACCCCTCCCAGTTTAGAGCATCTTCCAGGCTGCTCTAACAATGCCCAAGGCACTGCCTTGTGCCCCAGCTGGATCTCCAAACTGCATCACCTTCTCTCCTTGCTCTGAAGGAGGGAGAGCTGGAAATAAGATCAGTTCCTTTCCCCAGCGAGGGAGAGGACATCGATTGGTGCAGATGGTGGGGGATGGAAGGAGAGGGTCTCCTTTAGCAGTTGGACTCAATGATCTTGGGTCTTTTCCAACCCTAATGATTCTCTGATTCCTTAGAAAAGGGTTTTTAATCATTTGCACTTCATTTGCACTGAACACGTGCAGCTGGGACGTGGCTTCCCTCAAGGGCGGGGGTTTGGGGAGGATTCACAGTAAATGCTCAGTACCACAAGCAGGAGCTGAAATCTGCCTTGAACAGCCGATCTTTAACATAAAAACCCCAAATCCACACACTGGGGAGCTGCTGAACACTCCCCCCATCCTTTTCCTCATGCCTTTCCTGATGCTGGGATGGCCACACGCTTCTTGTCCCAATGAGGGGGTGCAGTGGTGGCTGCACCCCCTGTGCCCCACTGTCCCCACGTGCTGTGTGTGTGCTGGGGCAGCTTGTCACAGACACCTGGGACACCCAGGAGCCCATTCCAGTGCACACAGACTCTGTGGTCACGCTGCCTGCCTGGCTCAGCAGGAGCGAGAGGCTCAGCGGAGTGGTGTAGAGGTGTGCTGGGTATCCCTGAGTGCAGGATTTGGCCCAGATGATCCATCTGCCAAGGAACATGCTGCGGCACAACCCTCAGTGAATCAGGAATGCTTTATCAGCACTGGAGCCTCCCTGGAGGCTCTGTGTCCTACATAGCCATGGAGTGGCAGGAGGAGGTTACGTGACAACCCATGAGCCTGCTCTCCTTCTGGGTGACTCAGGGCTGCAGCCACAGAGGCACCCATCCCTCACTGCCTGGCCTTGGCTTTCACCTGGTGTGGGCTCCATGGCCCTGGAACCAGCTCTGTGTCCATGGAGGACTCAGCTCCTGGGGCCTGGGACAGCGCTGTCCCCTGGATGCAGCTTCCAGAATTGTCACAACAACCAGCTCACAGTTTGGTCACAACATCCCCATGGAACACTATGGGCCAGGAGCAGAGTGCCTGGAAAGCTGGAAAAGGACCTGGAGGTGCTGGTGACAGTGTCTGGACATGAGCCCATGTGTGCCCAGGGGGCCAAAGACACCTGGCTGGGATCAGGAGCAGTGTGTCCAGCAAGCCCAGG
>VZSR01002526.1:4041099-4056018 GCA_013398615.1 Brachypodius melanocephalos
GTGTCCCTGTCCCAGGGGTGTCCCATCCCAGGGGTGTTTGTCCCCCTGACAGCCGTGTGTTGGCTGCTCCGTGCTGGGAAGGCCTCAGGGCTCCTGCTCGTTGTCACTCAGCACATCCCAGTTTATTCTCCTGAAAACCATCCCGTGTGTGGAACAGGGATGTGTGCAGGGTCCTGCACCACCCTCACAGCTTTTATCCCTTTTGTCCCCATTTCTGGCAAAGCTCAGCCACAAACACAAACCCCGTGAGCCTCTTTGTGCTTTTCCTTCCACGACTAACATGCTGCTCTGACACCCACAGGGTTCAGGGTCTGTCTGTGTCTCATCACTGCTCAGAGCCTGAATTTTTAGTGCTGAGGATGCTCGGCAGCAGGGCAGGGAAACCTCCCCGCATGAACATCCCCGCAGGGCGCCGTCACTTTTCTCCTCCTTATCAACCAAGACACGCTCAAATAAATTAGAACATGTCTCCCATCTCCTTCAGCTCCTCACTGGAGTCAGGAGTGGCTGGAATGCTCCCTGATCACTGCTTTTCCCTGCTCGGTGCAGGAGCAGCTCCTCCCTGATGCCTCTGCACACTCATTGTGAGACCCCCGGTCCAGCCGCACCGACAGCAGCAGGCGCTGCTGGGTTTGTTTGGGAATGATTCATTTCCTTCAGACTTGTGATTCCGGTGCTTTTCTGAGCGTGTTGAAGCTCTGTTGCTTTGCTCCAGTGGTTGCATTTCATTTTTAGCATCTCTGAACACCCTGGCTGTGCAGGCTGGGGTTGGATGTGTGGCTTGTGGGGAAGATGAGCCTGTTGCCCCCTCTGCTCACCCCAGCAAGGCTGCAAAGTGCAGTCAGGTTTATTTTGAGGCTGACCAGCACAGCTGCTTTGCTTTCCTTCCTCCAAATCACCACCGTGGGCAGATGAGGAAAATCCTTTGGGCTTTTCTCACAGTTTGCTCAGTGGTGGAGGCACTGAGGGCTCAGCCGTGGCAGCACGATCAGGGCTGGCTGCAGGGTCTGTGCTTGGGGTGTTGCCCCACGGGAAGCTAAAGGTTGGGATGGAGGATGGAAGGGATGAACACACACTCTGCAAAGTGTTTTCTGCATTTGCAAGGGGCTGAGTTTGCTCTTGGGCTGGGTACAAGGGAGGAGCTGCGTGCAGAGCGGGCAGTGGGTGATGCTGTGCCACTCAGGGAGGCTGGGTTGGTATTCCAGGGAAATGTGTCCCTGCTCCCAGGCCTGGAGGGTGTTAGCACTGTGGGATTTGCTCCCTGGCTTTGGACAGGTGGGCTCCTCTGTGCCTCAGTTTCTCCATCTCTATGTGGCACTGAGCAGCTTCAGTGTTTGCAATGAAACCCCTTGAGGAAGGAAGAGGCAGTTTTGAAACACGGAGCAAGAAACAAGGATTCAAATCCAAAGATTTTATGGGATTCAGCTTTCTTGGAGCTGGCAAAGCCTGCAGACCCTGCCCTGGGTACCCCAATAATTCAGTTATTTCCCTTGGCTGGAAGGAAGCCTGAGATTTCACACAGCTTTCCAAGCTGCCAGCTCTGCCTTCAGCTATCCATCAACATCCTCCTCTCTCATGATTTCTTCACGCTGCATCTTCTCTTTCCCACCCTTCTGGCCCATTTCTCCTGAAATCTCTGTGAATTTAGGGTTGAAGAACCCTCTCCTCCCTCCTGGCTGGTCTCTGCTTGGAGCTGTTACTGTGTCTCTGTAACAATTGAACCTCATGCTGTTGCAGTGGGTCAGAAACCAGACATAAGAAATTTGGGCGTAAAATGGCCCTGGCTGCTGGGAATTTGAGTTAGCAGGAGGGATGAGGAAGGAGTTGCTGTGAACTTGATGTAGCATTGAAGGTTTGAGGGCTTCTCTGCTTCTGCCTGTGCCTCTGTGGGTGCAGGTGCCTGAATGACATTCCACACTTTAAATCTCTCGGATTTAAGGCACGAAATCTTCTTTCTGCAGCATCAGAGACAAGCCTGGGCTGTTCTCTCTCAGTGCTGAAATTTTCAGGGGTGTCTCTCCTATCCTGGTTGAAAGATGCTCTGAGAAAGTGCAGCAAGCCCGAGGAGGAGCGAGTGGGAAACACGAGCTGGGGCCAGCTGTGTTTCTCCCTTGGGACATCTCCTGGGAATTTGGCTTTATTGCTCCATTTTCTTGACCAAACAGCCATGCAATTCCCTTGGAGGAGAGCTTTACACAAGCACTTTTGTCAGCCAAGTGTAGCATTCAGTCAGAGATAGCAGTTAATTTGATAAGATCCATTTTCTTAACAGAAACCCTGTGTTAATTGGCATCAATTAAATCTTCCTCTTTAATTCTGTGTTAAGACTCTCCGCCATTCCAGGATGTTGTTTGAGATCAGTGACAGATGGTCAGACCCATCATTTTTGCAGGTCACTTTGTTTATCCCTTTAAAAACCATCCCAAACAGGAGCTGTTTTCCAGTCCTCTGGAAGGACTCAGGAGATGCTCAGCACTTGCTCTCCCAGGAGCTTTTTGCCAGCTCTGAGTGTTTAGATAGAAGTTATTTGGCTCAGCCAATTCAAAAACATCTAATTTTTATGGCTGCTGTTTCATATCCTCTATTCCTCTTGGGATGGAGAGGATTTCCTTCTCCCTGGACAATGGAAAGACATCTGGATCCCTTCAGGAGCCAGAGCAGTGATAGCTCCTGAATGCTCCTGACTTCTCACTCCCACTGCTGTTCTTACTGGATCCAGAGAAATAACCCCATTGTTAGGCTGAGGATTTGGCATTTCTTTCTTCACTGGCAGGGATACAGCTTGGAAAGGCTCCAGGGTACCCCAAAGCACTGGATTATTTGCCTGGTGGGAATTAAAATTATTTACCACTTCATCTGCAAAGTCCCAGCTCCACCATCACCTTTTGCCTAGTGGCATTTCCTGGGCTGAAGGTGCTGTTTGGGTCCAATTTGTGTATTTATTGATTTTACTGAGTGTGCAATGCTCCAGTGATCCTCGAGGATCCTGGCAGTTTGGAGCCCTTCCCAGCTGGCAGGTGGGAGGGGTTTAATCCCCCAGCAAGCCCAGTCCAATAAAGCAGAAAGCCCTGTTAGCTTTAAGCCCAGGAATGGTCCTGCTGGCACTTCAGGGTAAGCTGGTGCTTGAACAAGTTCCTGGGCTGAGATCATTGCTCAGAGCACTGAGCCCCTCTGGAAGCTCCTTTGCCCAAAGCTGCAGTGCCTCACCAGGAGAGCTTTGCTGCTGGCAGGAATTCCCATCTCTTTCCTTTCTCTGCTGGATTTTAACATCCCTGGAGCATCATTCCTACACCCCTACAGCCTCATCATCCCTGCAGATGCATCCTCAGCATCCCCATATCATCATCATCATCCCTGCATCCTCATCATCCCTGCAACTTCATCATACCTGCATCTTCATCCCTGCAACATTGCCATCCCTACATCCTCATCATCCCTGTAAATGCATCCTCATCATCCCTGCAAATGCATCCTCATCATCCCTGCAAGCTCATTATCCCTACAACTTCATCCCTGCAACTTCATCTGCAATTTCATCATAGCTGCAACATCATTCTCCCTGCAGCCTTATCATCCCTGCAACATCCTCAGCCCTGCAACATCATTATCCCTGCACCCCCATTATCCCTGCAACATCTTCCCTGCATCCTCATCGTCCCTGCATCCTCGTTATCCCTGCAACTTCCTTCCCACATCCTCATTATTGCTGCAACTTCACCCCTGCAACATCTCCATCCCTACATCCCGATCCCTGCAGCATCCCAGAGAGGGTCTGTCCCTCCTCAGAGCATGGATCCCACCTGCCATATCTCCATCCTGCCTCTCCCTTTGGGGCAAACAGGCTGATTTTTGGGGCTGAGCTGGGACCAGGCAGGTCCTGGTGCCTTAGGCTGGGCTCTGAGCTGTGCCTGCAGCTCCTCCCAACCTTTCCCTCATCACCAGCTGCTAATGAAGCACCCAGCTCAATCTGATCTGGGCAGCTGGGATGCTCCAGTTGCCACGGTGTGAAGTAAGGCAGAACATGAATTTTTTTGGAAGATGAGAGCGATAAAAACAGTTTCATGAAATTTCTAGAAATTCTGTCTCAAAAACAGAATATATTAACATAGGAGTCAGTTCCTTGAGTGTAGAGCTATGGATGCAATTCTGGCACTGCAGAAATTGGGGGATTTTTTTGTGCCCTTTGCTGGACACCCCCATCCCTACATTAGAATGGGATTTTGGGTTTATGCTCTGTGGGGGAACTCCACAGCCTGAGTTCTGGGAGTGGGATCAGCCCTGGCTCCTCCATCACCTGGACTGGATTTATAAAATCAACCAGTTGCTCAATATCTCATGGATTACATCAGGTCAGAACAAACCCAGCTTGATTAAGATAAAAACACGAGGAAAACCCACTTGGCACTAATTATTCTGGGTTTGGAACTTGCCGTTGATGTGAGATAGCAGTTAATAACCAGAATATATTTAATGAATCCTTTTCCTATCTTTAGCTCACTTTAGACTGTGTGGCATCTAGTCCATTAGAGAATTTTAATTAGAAAATTTTCATTTTTCATTCGTGGGAAATGGAGTTGAGAATTCGTCAGGGGGGACCAGTGTGCACTTCTCTTCCACTGTACTTGAGAAAAAAGGTACAATTCCTGTTTTCCAATGCAGGCTGTGAATAAAAGCGATTCTTTGCTTTGCCCAACAGATCACAGAAGAAGTTTTGAAATGAAGACCTTCAGGACTGTGTTGAGAAATGAAACATCTCCAAGGAAAGGACAAACATCCTGAACATCCCCAACACGGTGACCGACGCTGCCGTGGACCCGCCTGACAGAGGGGCTGTCCTCCCCAGCTAAACCCAGTCCATATTTCATATATATATTTATATATATGGAATATTTCCCACTCTAGCTGTGTTTTCTAACAAGTGCATTATGTAGAAGGGAACATCTTTGGAGCCAGATTATCTTCAACTCATGTGCAATATAACGAGACTGAGCAAAGCCAGGAAAAAGGAGGAGGAGAGGTGGAAGTCGCTTGGACATTATTTCAGTCTTTTTTAACAATATTATTTAAAAAGAAAAAAATCTCTTGAAAGATGAAGCAACCAGAAAGGAAATGTTAAGCAGAGCTGCTAAAACTCAGTCCAAGTGTTTTGCTTGGGGTGGGAGGGAGTGGGGGGAAATTTGGTTGCTGTCGCTGTTCCCTGGCAAAGGCCACGGGCTGTTCTCAGCTCCTCGGGAACCATTCCTGTTCCATTTTTCTCACTTTCCTGGAAATGCCCTTTATAAGTAGCTCTGTGCTGTACCAAAGGCTGTCATTTGCTTTAAGTCCTTATTTAGAAAGAAACATCTCTGCTGGTGCTGAGGAAAAGGGTGTTGAACAGCTGTGCCTTGCTATCACGATCCCTCCACGAAAAACTAAGGACAAATTGAATTTCCAGCATAGAAAAGGTCTAAAAACCCAATTCGTGGCTGACCATGCTCCTGCTTCATTTCATGAGAGCCTCTCTGCCTTGTCTGCACTGCCACAGTACCCCAGTCTTGTGGGAATATTACAGTGTTACCTTGCTAATTCTGTAATAATCGGGAATTCCATCCCTCCTTTGCCCGTTGCTGTTTCATTTTGCACTCTGAGGTTTTTGGTGGCAGGTTTAGAGCTGTGGGTTGCCCATGCTGGGCTGGGAAGCTCTTAAAGCTGGGCTTTCTATAACCTCACTGTGTTTCCTGGGACTGCACGGATCAATATTATCCCAGTGCCACGAGATAAGTGATGTGCAAAGGGATAAATGGTGTGCAAAGGGATAAATGATGTGTAAAGGGATAAATGCAAATGGCAGAGGGGTGGATGGTCTCTCCTGCTTCTGATTCCCCCTTTTCCTCCTCCCCAGCCTCATCCACCTGCTCATGCTGGAGACTGAAACCCTCCCAGCACAGCCTCCATTGGAGGAGCAGAGTGGAACTTGGAACAGCGTTGGGTTTAAGGGTGAAAATAATGTTGGAGGGACTCAGATGGGCACAGGAACCTCTTTGCATTGCAATAATTCCCTGGGAATTGTTTGGGAATGTTAATTTGGACTGGACAGAACCAAGTGAGCTGGAGCTTCCTCTGAAGCTGCTCGAGGGGAGGTAACAGGAACCAAAATCATTGTGAGTGAAACAGCCCCTTGAGCTGATGCTGCTGACAAGCCTTGAGGTACCAGCAAGGTGGAGCAAGGACCACTCTTCCAGAGGGAAGCACCAAAACCTGGATCCTTCCCCCAGTGGAGCTGTTTGCCTGCATTTCACATGGAACATCCACAGGAGATGCACATGGGGTGCCTCGAGACACAGCCCCAGTGAGGATGAACCAAAACCAACCCCTGGAAGGAAGGCTGGGAAATGGGAAAACTGGGGAATATTCAAGGCAAAGCAGCCAAATGTCTGCACCATGTTTCTGTCTTGCAGAAGAGCTTTGAAGATTAACAAGAACCCTGCATACAAACGTCAGCTGAAATTCAGGTTGAGAAATTCCCTTAGTGACGTGATTCTTACAAGGAACGCCTCGGCTTTGGTGAGGTCGCGTTTGTTTTGTTTGTTTTTTAAACACGGATAATTTCTTGGCTGGAATTCCTCCTCCTGCCATGGCAGGTGCACCAGTGGTGGTGGAGACTTTGTTCATGGCAGAAGGGCTTGGAGGGGCCCAAAACTTGAAATCTCCAGGGCTCTGCACAGGTGCAGGTTGGGCAGAATGGGCTGAGAGGGCAAAAAGAAGCAAAAGTGTTAAACCCAGCAGTTTCAGTCAATTTAATCAGTTGGAGAATGAGGAGCTAATATGGATCTGGCTCTCAGTAGGACATTGCTCCTCTTGCATTTATTCCCAGCATGGAAGAAACCCCGTGGCCACTGAAGCTGTGGGTAAATGGAGGAGAAGAGGCTGGTGCTGCTGGCACCTGGATTTGGCTTTAACAGCACGGAGGTGCAGAGGGAGATTGGGATCGGGGACCGGGATTGCTGGAAGAGCACACGGAGCAGGTCCCTGAGCCCACGGCCATGAGCAGGGAGTGCCAAGGCTCTACGGGGATGCCGGGGAATCGTGGAGGTGAAACAGCCCGCGGGGTGAAATCAATGCGGTGCGAAAGCCGCCTGCACCAATTAGAGCTAATTAGGGCGGTGGCTCTCATTAACGTGGTTTGGCCGTACCCTGCCCGGAGGCCAGCCCGTGCTGGGGGTGGGGAGAGGGAGCGTTTCCATGGGATCTTCCAGCACATTTCTCCTCCGGCAAATCCCCGCGGCTGTGGCCGCAGTCGGGGCGCTCCGGGCAGGGACTGCAGCGTTTGTGCCCCTGGCACAGCCAAAGGCGCTCCGGGTGTCCCCCCGAGCCTGTCCCTGCATAGAGCAGCTGTGTCCCCTGCCTGCCTCACCCCAGCACTGAAATGAATTATTGCTCGGGCAGTAAAATCTCAGAGATCTTAAACGATCCCTGTAAAAACCCCCGGAAAGTTCCCGGTGTTTGGGGTGAGGCTGAGCCGCTTCCATCGCTCCCGAGCGCTCTCCCCCATTGCCCTGCAGGGAACTGCCGGCAGCCTGGGGGAGATGGAGATGGCTTTTTTTGGGACATCTCACCTCCCAAACCCCCGAGGAGCTGCGAAACGCATTTGTTCGCAGCCTCCCTGCAGCGTGACGGGTTCTCAGTGTGCTCTTGAGCCTGCAAAGGAGACTGAACAAAGCTTTAGCAGCTCTGAAATCGTGAGAGACTGACCCCAAAGCCACTTTTCCACCAGGCTGATGGATTTGGGCTGCAAACAGCCAAAACCCCCATGAAAGGAGGGGGAGCCCCAGGCTGCCCGCACAGGTAAGGGCACATTAACAGCAGGAGAATCGATTTTTTGGATTGCAGCACAGATCCGGATCTTGGGAAGCCCTGGTCCCAAAGGTGTTATATTTAGTTTCTTTTGGAACATGATCTAGTAGCCCTTAAAATGGGGGATAGAATGTATCAGCACTAAAGTTATTTTTATTTTTCACCGGTGTTACAGAGAGCTTTTTTATGATGTGTGTGTGTGTAACATCGTTATACCTCGTCTGTTTGCAGTAGCCACTTGTTACAGCATCTCTCTGTTAGGGCTCAAAACTGTATTTTGATGATAAAAGTGATGGAAAAAAACCTTATCCCTTCACCCAGCTGGGTTGGTGGGTCCCACCCACCCCCAAGAATCTCACGCTGATGACAATCTTGCCAAATGCCACCTCTCCTCGGTGTTGTCCATTCCGGCGCTGACCACATTGCTCCGTGCTCTTGGGTTCCTCGTGCTTGGTCGCTGAGCCAGCTGGGTGTTAATGTGCTTTTCCACGATAATTGAGAGTTTGATAGTCTTTAGCTGTCAGTCCAGTGCGTTAATCTGTGTTGCCACCACCCTGAGCCCAGCCTGGTGCGTGTTGCAGATAACCATCGTGCCGGGACAGCCGTGGCTGCGCTTGCCAAGGGAAGACAAATTAAAAATGTATCCAGCCGATTAAAAAAAAAAAATAAAAAAAAAAAACCAAAAAAAAGGGAGCGATTTAATGATGGCTGACATCAAGAGAAGATCCAGAAAATAGCGTGCTTTGATTCCCATAATCATCCCGAGGCAGGCTGCTCATCTTTATTCATAGCCCTTCAAAGCTGTGCTCCGAGACGCCGGAGCAGCTCGGAGCTGTCGTGCTCGGATGGAGCTCTTTAGACTCTGAACACGTCGACATCTCTGCTCCCTGCCCGGCCCAGTGCCATCTCCAGCCCTTCCCCTCTTCATTTCAGGGTGCAATTAAAGCGCTGAGAGCTCTGCTGTTGGCTGAGAGACAGGAAAAGCGGATCTGGGGAGCCGGCCTGGTGTGGGGTCGTGTAAAGCCGCTTCTTTTAATGACATGTTTTAAGCTGTTTTAAGAAGGCAGCAAAATTAGAAAGCAAAAGATCTCCAGAAGTGTTTCAGGGCACCAAGGAAGGCTCAGGGGACACAGCACAGGGACAGGGCTTAGCAGTGAGGCTGGAATAGGCTGTTGGAGGCAGTGAGGGAATACTGGGAAGCTGCTCTGCCCTGCTGCATTTGGGGGAAAAGCAGGGATTTGGTGAGGCTGTGGCTGCCCCTGGATCCCTGGGAGTGTCCAAGGCCAGGCTGGATGGAGCTTGGAAGAGCCTGGGATAGTGGAAGGTATCCCTGTCCATGGAAACAGGATGAGCTGTCCCTTCCAACCCAAACCAGTCTGGAATTCCATCAATTTGTGATTTTGTGATCCCTACAGTCCCATCCCAGCCTCCAGCTGCTTTCCACAGGCAACCCCCTGCAGGATTGACATCCCAGAAACCAGCCTGGAGCGTGCTGGAGGCATCATTACCTCACACACTTGGGTGTTTTCTGAACCAGCTGTTCAAATGCCGTTATTGCTACTGAATCCTTTCAAAATTAAGGAATTTCTGAGACAGAGTTTTTCTTCCCTGAGTGCTCCCCACTCTCTTGCATTGCACAAATCCAGCTGGAAGTCTGTGTCTCAACCTGGGATTAAAGAAAGCAGCAGCTCTGGGTGAATTAAATGACACATTCTAATCCCCCTATTTTCCACCAGCCTCTGATACAGGTAAATTATGTTTCTTTTTCCCATTTTTCCTGCTTGGTCCACAAGGATGTCACCAGTGCACCTGTAAAGGGAATGGCCTGAGATGGTTCTGACTGGTTTGTCCACAGCACATCTCTGACCATTACAAGGTCAGGCACTGCTGCTGGGTTTTAAATGCCTCATTCCCATTCCAGAGGATGATTTCAGAGCAGGACAATTTGCCTGGCAACACACAAATCGTGGATAGAGCTGGAACTGTGAATCAAAAGGTATTAAGTGGAAAGGTAGCCAGGAAGTGCCTGAAATACTGGAATTTTAATGCAAAACTGTGCTGGCTGCCACGTCCCTTGTGCTGCCATTGGGGCACTGAAATTAGATTTGGTTATCCCAAGTGCTCAGGTCCTGCAGGAAAATCACCCTCACTGCTGGAGGTCAGGGCTTCCATGGCTGAATCTGGGACCTTGCAAGGAGAACAGGCTCTTATTTCATCACCTGAGACCCCAAAAGGTGGCAAAAGGTTTTGCATCGTCCTCCAGCACAGCAGCAGCTCGTGTTTCCTAATTTCCCATCCTCTACTATGCAACTGATTTTCATGGAATTTTCCCAGGATGGAGATGGCTGGATATAGTTTTGACTTTTCTTTCCTTCCTTCACGTGTGCAAGTGGGTAATGCAGAAACGTTTCCATGACTGTCTCACCTGGGACATGCACTGGGTCTGTGAACAGTGAAATGCTGGGAAATTCTGTGTGTCCAACTGGAAATCTGAACTCATCTCTAAATCCTGACTGACCAGGTGCCACAGGAGCGATGCAATTTTGGACTGGAGATGTTAAATGCAGTCTTGTTACTCTGAGTTCATTTAAAATTCTGGTTTTGCCAGTGAGCTGTGTTGCAACTGTTTAAAACTCGTTTTGTTTTTTTTTTTTTAATACCAGTCTGATGCTAAAACCAGCTGCTGCATCCCCTTGTCCTGGTGACTCCACCATGGTGTGGGCCTTGTGTTCAGTTCCTGGTTAAAAAAAAAGTGATTTTTCTTTTTTTCGGTTGCGTGATTTTTTTACCTGATGTTGAATTTATTTTTTTAATTTTTTTTTTCTCATTAGAACTTGAAACTGTTCTTTCATACGCAGAGTTCAATAAAACAGCTGAACTGCAGCGTGTGGTGTTTGATGTGGAGTGGGTGAAGAGGAGATGTTGGGATGGAAAGGGTGGCGTGAGGATGAGGTTTGGGGAGTGTGAACTCATGTTTCAGGGTTAAATAATCTGAAATGTAATGCCATTCACAGGAGACAAATTTACCCCGCTAAGGAAATAAATTTCTGGGGTAAAATCTGCACGTTTCCAGCATCTCACCCAGCCACCTGGACTGAGGAAGCTCCAGGCAAAGCCTTAAAATTTTGATGATGTGTCATTGATGATGTGTCACAAGAAGAGACGGCACAAATGGTGCTTGGGCACACGAATGCAGGAGGAGGGGTTTGACCCACGTGCTCTGATCACTGCTGGAAGTTCTGCAAAAGGAGCTCAGAAGCTCATTTGAAAACCTTGGTTCTTGGCTTCAAACCACACCTGTGAGCTTCACCCAGAAGTGAACGTGTCAAAATTTTGGTTTAGGCTTTTGTGTGCCTTAAAAATACTGAAGTTGTTTCTCCTGTGTTGCCCAGAGAAGCCGTGACTGCTCCATCCCTGGGAGTACCCAAGGCCAGGCTGGAGAAATCTGGGTGAGTGGAAGGTGGTCTCACCCATGAAACATTGTGAGCTTTAAAGTCTCTCCCCACCCAAACCATTCCAGGATTCCATGGCTTGCTGGTTCCATGATAAAATGACTTGAGCTGTGCACACAAGTCCTGCTGTGCTGTGTCCCAGGGCTGGGGGTCCCAGCCTGCTGCAAGGGGATTTTATTTCACTGAGCCAGCAGCACGGACTGTTATCCCAAGTGACTTGGTTATTTCTTTGCAAATCCCAATTCTGGGACTGAAATCCAAGAGGAAATCCTGCAAGAGGCTTCAGGTGCTGAGCTGGGGGCTCAGGACTGGGAGCAGAGCAGCAGCCACGTGTGCCCACAGCCACCCTGGACAGGATCACACCAGGGAACTCAGCAGCCATGGAGAACATCAAATTCCTGAACTTTACCAAACATCTTGATCCTGTTGCCCTCAGGAATTGTGATAGGGGCAAAGAAGTTCCTAGAACAGCAGCACTGAGTGCTGGAGCTGTCTGTCTGTGTGGTTTCACCTCTCTCTGCTCTCGAGCTCTGCTGGGGGAAGATGATCCACGGTGAGCAGAGTCAGCTCCAGCTCAAAAAGCCCCAAATCCTCTCAGTGTGGCTGTGCTGGATGGTACCACAGTAACTCCTGGCTGCTGTGGGTGGCAGAGCAGATTTTGGGGCTGGTTCAGGGTCTTAGCAGCTCCTGCTGTGACCTTGATCTCTGTATCAGCTCCCCAGAGGGTTGTGGTGTCTCCAGCTGCAGGTTTCGGTTCATGTGTGGTTACCTGGGGGGTGCTTGAACATCGGGGAAAAACAGGATGTGGCCAACTCTGAGGTGCAGCAGGGGCAGGAATGGCAGCAGCTAAAACCAGGCGCAGTGAGGAACCTGGGATTGCTTCAGGGGCCCCGGGAAACACCTTCCACAGCACCCCGTGAGTGGAGGGCAGTGATCCCACACCCAGTCCAGGAGGAACCTTGGCTGGAGGCTCTCCCCAGCCCCGGGGGGCTCTGCAGGGTTTCCAGCCCGTCCTGGGGTGTGCAGGGTGTGCAGGAGGCTTTGCAAAGGGACAGAGCGTGGTCAGTGCTGGCAGCTCCCCTGCCCAGAGCCGGGCTCTGTTTGCCAGATTTTAGGGGTAAGAGAGGCTGCTGGGCACACAGTGTGATTCCAGGGTGGGTGTTTCCTGCTGCACGTCCAGAGGTTATAAAATATGAAATATATATATTTTCCCTCGGGGTAAATGGCCCCAGGCAGTCCCACAGTGTTGGGTGCTCAGAGCCACCCCTGGAGCGAGCCCTGCTGCTGCTGGGGCTCATCACAGAGAAATTCAGCTTAAATGAAGCTCTGCAGGAACCTGGCTGTGCACAGGGTGTTCTCTGCTGCATTTTAGCTCCTGCTTTGCTCTACCAGAGTGTGGGAACCCCCTGAGAGAGCTGGTGGCTGTGGCAGCTCCAGCAGCAATCCCTGCACAGCGACAGAGCTGTGCTGTAAATCCTCCCCTTGCTGCCTCGAAATTTCCTGCCTGGGAATTTCCCTGGGAGCCATTTGCTCCCCGTGTTATGGAGAAATATCAATTCATCATTCCCTGCCCAGAACCTCAGCACCGTGCAGGATTTTAATGACCTGTGTCCTGCCCCTCTTTCCAAGCCAGAGCATCCGAATCTTCCAAGTGTGACTTTTCCAGGATGCTGCAGAGGGGCTGCTCCAGCTTGGAGCATTTCCCTGCTCCTCAAACCATGCCTTGCTAAGGAGCCCTTGTCTTGGATGCTTCACTTCTACCTTTTGGGTGGATAATGGTATCCAAAAGATCTTCCTTTTTATTCCATCCAAGCCTGATATCCTCTATGAGGGATGTTTGTCCATCCCTCTGCTCTTACATTTATCCGTGGGAATGCTAAGGTTAAAATTTCCCCTATGGAATTCTCCTTTACTTAACAGCACCCTGTCCAGGCTATCTGTTATTATTCAGTTTATTGATGAGTTCTCGATTTTGTTCTGCCAGTGCTGCATTTCCAGCTCCTCACTTCACCACAGGCAGCCCTGATCTCAAGGATTTGGGTGGTTTTTCTGCCCTGTGGATTTTTGGGAAGGGTGGAAGAGATTTTATTTCCTGCTGTCAGGTCTTAGAGTCACCTCTTGGTTTGTCCAGATGGCAGGAAAGGAAATATTCCCCTGGCTTCCCAGGGCTGTGGAATCACAGAGGGTGCTGCAGGTGCAGTCATCCCACAGAGTGAAGGGATTTTGGATGTTCCCAGAATCTTCCCTCAAACACTTTTTAATATATTAATATTCCACAGCCCCACAAATCAAGGGAACCCTCAGGATCTGGGCCGTGGGTCTGAGCTGCTCCTGCCCAGCCCAGGTCACCAGCTCTGGGGGTGATTCCACAGCTCCCAGGGGTGCTCAGGGGTGCCTGGTGGGTGCTGCTTGTCTGGGAGAACGTGAGCTGGAAGCAGAGTGTGGGGAGGGGGAGAAGGGGAAGCCGTGGCTAAAAATAGCTATTTTTGAAAGAAAGGGATGAAAACCTCTTTGAAGGAATGAGGGGAGAGGGGGAGTGTTTCCATGGGAACAGGGAAGTCTGTCTCTTCCCAAAAGAGGGGGTGGGAAATGGAGAAATAGTAAATACAGCAGAGGGATGACGGGGAAGAGGAGGCTGCCTGTCAGGGGCATTCCCCACGGATCCCAGGGCATTGCCCACGGATCCCAGGGCATTGCCCACGGATCCCAGGGCATTCCCCACGGATTCTGGGCAGGGAGCTCTGGGTCCTGGTGACAGCAGATGGGGTTCTGGCACTGCTTGCCCACACAGCCTTGGAAGTGTCACTTTGTCACTCCCTGTGCCACCTGCAGCCCTGGAGCTGTCACCTGCCCAGCTCACCAGAGAGAGCAGTGACCCAGAGCTGCTGGGGACACCTTCCCAGGGCCAGCTCAATGCCACCACGATGGGGCACCTCCAGTGTCTTCCAAATAATGAGTGTCCTCCAAATGCTTTGGAAATGTGCATCAAATCTTGGCTTTTTTTCTTCCAGGAATTTTCCACCATGGTGTGGCCATTTCCAGGGGAGACTGCAGGGAAGGGAGCTGTGCTGGGCAGCAGAGATAGGGGGGGCTTGGCCACAGGGTGAGGGCAGCTGGGGGATTCTGGACAGATTGAGTGGCCAGGAAGAGTGGCCTGGCCTGGAATTTGGCACAGCTCCCAAACTGCCACCATCCACAATTTGGCTGGTGTGACTCCCAGTTTGGCACAGCTCATGGTTTGGCATGGCTCAGAATCTGGCATGAGCCAGGGCTGGCATAACCCAGGATTTTAACTAAAAAGGGTCGATTTAGATTTGATCCAAGGAAGAAATTCCTCCCTGTGAGGTGCCCAGAGAAGCCGTGGCTGCCCCATCCCTGTCCAAGGCCAGGTTGGACGGAGCTTGAAGCACCCTGGGACAGTGGAAGGTGTCTCTGCCATGGCAGGGGTGAAACTGGGGGGTCTTTAAGCCCCCTCCCAACCCAACCCATTCTGTGATTGATGATTTGGCACAGCTCCCACCTGGCACAGCCACGGGGCTGGAATGTCCTGAGAGAGCCCAGGACTTTGGCCAGCTCTGTGCCCGTTCCTCTCAGGGCCACCTTGTGTCTGAGGCTGCCCCAGTGCCACCCTGCC